>CM067377.1:36950306-37011131 GCA_034510155.1 Eucriotettix oculatus | reverse complement strand
ATAGAAAAGGCTCCTTGTATCCGGAGTATCCAGTTTGAGACCCACAGATTATTTTCCCTTATGGCCTAACTAGAAAGGAGCAGGTTATCCTATTCAGAATCCGTTCGGGTAACTCCAGGCTTGCTCATGGTTACTTAAGAGGGAAGTAGATGTGGGGACATACTAGCGCAAAAAGCACATACTGTTTACCTTTCACACTGACTAGGATAATGCACCCCCAGGTGCTCATCACGTCAGAGGAAGAATTCGCCTATTCGGAAAGAGCCATACAATTTCTCTTCACGTTCCTGGCTCATAACAATCTATTAGAAAATATATAAATGGTTCTACAATTATAGTCAGTAGCATCTTATCATAAACGTGTCTGAGTGCAAGGTGACTATAATTGTTAATGGGACGTTAAAAGTAGTCTAAAATAAAACTTCCCTAGACACTATATTTAATATTATTCTGATTATCCATCGCAACAATAGAAAATTGTATCACAATTTATTGGCATATGTATTTGCTTGTAGCTTCGAATACTAAGTCACATATAGACAGTTTCGTTTTTCTCCTCTAAAAAGGAGAGTAATTGTTTGGGAAGCCACAGTAGCCTTATAGGGCTGAAGTTTTTGACAAAGTTCGTCATGATAGAAAGGTGATTGGAGAGAGTCGTGATGTCCTGTCGTGCTTTCCACGTGATGTAGAAATATAAATGCCCTTGAACTGAGGGGAGGAAGAAATTGCGATGTGATATCCGCCGCGGAGTATTTTTGAGGCGTCGTTCAGTAGTTGTGATCTAGCAGACGTCATGTTATAGTTATAGTATTGGCGTTGCTGAGGACTATTCCTATCGTGAAACCAACGTGACTTTACGTGGACCAACGCGGTCTTCTACGAACGACACAGCGTGAGTATAGAGTAAGTAACATAGCAGTCAAATATGAAAGTTTATGCAGTCTATTTATAAATCAGACGATTAACGGAGAAAAAATTTAAATATTAAAAATAGAAGAATTATTAAATTGTTACAATTAATCATTTATATATAAATGCTGTAAGAACTGGAACGCGTCGAATATGGATAATACATCCAAATAAGTCTCCCCTACAATTTAGCACATTAAGTTATTCCCTAGTAATGATTCTGTCCCTTTCGCCTGTAATAATCACTTTAAATAGATTAAAATAATATATATATTGTAGATTAATCTTGTTCCGTAGTTTTATTCACTTCCGGCAGCTCAGCTCGATGACGAATTTTAATTTATTTGATAGGGCGCCAGATATTTTTGCACGAAATAATACCAAACTTTTTATTAAACAACAACACACTATTTAATAAGTCATGAGAAAAGTAATCTATTTCAAGACGTGGTCATTACACAAAATTTGAAGGCCCAACACTCGTCGGCCACTCCTAGGCACTCATCAGCACAATCATTCGACGATAGAAAAAAGTACGCTCGCTTATACAACTCCCGCTTTTACTTTGGCCTAACACCACATTATTTCGATGGTTGGTTCGTTAGCCTAGTAGAAAGTACGTGGTCGCAATCTTAGCAACCCCCTAAAAGCTGACGTTTCGCGATATTTTGCGACCCCCACCCCCCAAAAAAATCACGTCCTCCCTCAGCACATCTCGTCACCGAATGAGTTTATCTTGCGCTTATGGCTTACACTATCTTGCTGACGGCACGTGATACCTTCTCAGCCAATGAGGGTGTCGCTTACCGCACGAAGCGTCCATGAATTACTGCCAGAAATCACGTGAAAAGCGGCGTTATCAGAATTTTCCCGACCTCCCACGTTAACATTTCCATCAAAAACCCCAACAATGCTGTCTGGGTGTCTGTAAAGCCATATATGCCGCCAGTTAGCCGAAGCTGTAACTTACATGTTACAATATATAACTTTATATTCTGATAAATAAAAAGGGATTTGTGTATGTTTTCCATTATAAATTTAATTTTACTTCATACACGTATTCCTTACGCCCCGGAAACAAACAGTATGGGGTTGGCACCGCAAGAATCCATGGGGAAGACAGAATGTTTTTGGTGATCGCTGAGACTCAAACTTTCTCTCTGATTAAACTTCAAATCTTATTCCAATACTCAACGGTAATGGAGGGAGTCACTTCTAGGGGTGGCGTTAAAAAATAATTTCTTAACAATAATGTAAAAAATCGATTTTTATATTGAATCCGGGGTTATAGGTATTTTTGAGTCTTGTTCTATCATTCACCATGCCTCCGTATTCAAAACCTGTTCTAATTAACCCTTACTCCCAGTCCTAAAAATGAAAATGGGAATTTTGTAGAATACTATATATATTTAGCAATTTAAAAGTAATTTTAACTTTAAGAAATTACGTTAAATGAACAAGTTTTGTATTATTGTTTACTTTTAGTTTTGGACGTCAAAATTAAATTGCCTATCGTCTGTCGACTTGAATGTTTATGTGTTTATCGGAAAAAAATAACAAGTATGTATTTCATATCAAAGAACGGACTCGTATAAGCAGCACATAAGAATTCTCAAAAGTACCGCTAATAGCTCAGAAAGTAAATGACCCGCACAAGGCAAAACATTGTCGAGACGAGGCCGCCACCTGTGGAGGACTGGCGTAATTTGCGAGACTGTGTCATGATGAAGAATAAAGAGAAGTCTTCACAGACGACTGCTCTCCTTGCAAAGAACCAGTAGTCGTTGGGGAAAGGGGAATATGGAGGGGAGTCTCGAGTGTAAGAGAGAGGTAGAGACAGAGAGAAAAAAAACGTGAAACTTATCTCACTGGGAGGCGGCATTTGTAAGAAGCTGCGTTACCACTGCAATGAGCTCCACGAAGTAAGTCGTTTCACCCCAAAGACTCCATTACGATGACAATAACAAAAAGGGGGAACGTGGACTGAAGCTTCTGAGAACAAGCTTCCAATTGAATTACCGCAGCATCAAATCTCGCCAATTCATTTTAAAGTACTCAAAATAATAATACAAAAAAATCATCTCCGAACTGAAGAAGCCAATAGTAGAGTTCTTAAATTTCAAGTTACTGTTATATGATTATATCACTGATTCTGTTTTTAATAAATCGATAAAAATAAACAAAAGAGCACTTATCTTCAAAAATTATATAAATGATAAATTACAAACGAAAATAAAAGAATAAATGGAAAATTTTTTGAGCAGCTCGTTTTTAAGTGTGATCACATTTCATGAATAAAAATACATTGCGAATCTTATATGACCATCTTCTAGAAAGAGTTTGTGTTATTACTGCAATTCCAGAAAAGTAATTTGTGAGGCAGGTATATAACGAATGAAAGGAAAATCGATGAGGCAGAACTTAGGACGACTGAAAGAAGCAAATTTGGGAATGGGGGTGGCAAAAGCCATAATTAAAGAACACTAATTTTATAACCAAAAATATATTAACTTCTAAATGTAGGAAGATGTAGAGATTGATTTCTCAAGAGCAAAAATTTTTACACATTTATTTTTTCTTGGCTTTAAAAATTAAATGTTAGTTTAGAACGATTGTAGCTTTTCAGAAAAATACCGTGTTTCAATGAATACCTATTTTGTTTATTTAATGAAAATGTTTTCAAAGAAACTTAAAAAAAGACTGCGGGCAAACTTTATAATATCCACGAAAGTTTTCACGTCTCATTTTGTAACACATTAAAAATATGCGAGAACAAGTCTGAAGATCTGCGAAGTTTTTATGTGTGTGCGTGGTCAGCGTTACACCCTTCCTTGGACACTGAAACGGACCTTCCTTCAGATTTATGGAAGAGGACTGCTACTGTCACTGGGTATCAGTCTCTTAAATAATGACATCCGCAACTAATCCAAGAAAATTTTGCTCCCGTCAAGTAGGAAGCTAGGCGTGGATAATTGCAAACGGCTACAGCGTAACGAAACGCAAAATCATTTGCGATGGCGTTTTTTACATCCTGCAGCTAAAAATTTTCCTATTAACAGCAATTGTGTAAATACCAACAAATGAGTGTTATTTGAAATTGCAACCAAGTAAAGGGGAGGAGGAAAAATCCAGGGCCATATGAGGTGAAATGGAGAGAAGTTTTACGGCAGAGAGCATTAAATTGCGGGCCCCTACCGAGAGCTGGGTGGAACTCTTGAGACTTCAGCAGATGAAGATTCTACTATTAGGTCCTCGGCGTCATTCATGAAGGCAGACCAAACGACGGAGTCAACGAGAATTGTCTTAGCCCCAACTCTGAGGTTTTCAACCCACAGCAGACCATGGAACTGTCACCACAGAAAACAGCTGCAGTCTTCTGTCGGTGTCGTTGACATAAACTTTCTAAAGTTTTGATTGCCAAACGTATTTGTCACAGAAACTTTGCTTCTTTTGGTTCTCTCCACAGATGGCCCAATTTCAAAGAGTTTCAGTAAGTAAATTGTTATTGCTCTGTAAATTTATATTTTCTTCTCTTGGGTTTTACGAGTTTCATTAATTAAATTTTATTTTTGTTAAAATTAATATCTACTTTGATTATAAATTAAATTATTTCATTATTATTTCTTTCTCCTTAAAGATATAATTAAATGTAACAACTTAAACAATAACAAAATTATATTTCTGAAGATGATTGGATTCTAATCGGAACCAAACTTGTCTGTAGAGAATCACACGAATTAAGTGCTTGATATATTCAAAAACTGACGCTCTGATCCAATACTAAATTACCTCCCACAGAAGTAAAACATGTTTTAATATTCTAAAATATTTACTTATCGTGTTTGCTTAGTAATTCACATTAAAATTGTATATTCATTTTCATATTACCAAATATAACTCCAAATTATCTCCGATTCCCAAAGGGCGATATATAGTCCGATGGACTTTCCGATAACTATAATTTCCTATATTCCAGTTCCGTTAATTATTTAATAGTGTCTTCTTATACATAATAATATTTACAAGTATCGTATATTACATATGCTCGCAAAATCTTATATTTGAAGGTATGGTAACAATTATACATTTCTATTATAACTTAGCTTTCGCAGATCTCGAATTTGTTTTCGTATTCACTGTTATAGCGCCACTTATTTTCAAACATTTAACTCTATGAGATTTTATAACGTTAATGATATATAAATCTGAGTATCATTAATAGGTAGTTGTTGTTGATTAAAATATTTTTGTCATGAATAAAATCGTTGGGTGTCGAAGATGAACTGATCTTTCCATTTACACCTTGTTACACTTTCTGTTAGTTTAACTACAATTTGGGGGTGGAGGGCACGAGAGGGTAAACATTTATGTTTACATAAACGCGGTGAATTTTTCAGCAGGTTAGATCAGTACATCAGTTAATCAAGTGTAGTGCTCACATACACCCACATCGGGTAAATGGTTTTATGCCGACATTATAAACATCATTAATACAGAACAGTAAGGGTACATGTTTGCCTCTCGCGATGCAGCACTTAACAATTACGAATTTGGGGTTAATTGTTATTATACATGCCATGTTAAAACGGGATATGCTTTCCCATTTTTAGGGAGAAGTTATAAATTACAGATGGTTTAATCCCCCTCAATTATTAGTATTATGAAAAACAAAATAATTTGTAATACAAGAGTTGAATTAATATTTTTCTTCTGTCCCACAAATAAAATTTAAGTTCAGTTATGTATTCATAAGAGCATCAAATAGATGAAACGCGATCCTGCATAAACTAACAAGATATGATAACATAAAATTCTGAAAATTATAATTTCAAATAAATCAATACCATAATGTTACCACTAGACTATAATTAATCAAATTAAATCCCCCAAGATATATATTTATTTAACAATGGCGCTCAACATGTTGACTAATATAATATATTGAAATACCCAATAAAAAATCTTTCAAATACCACAAGGACTTTTAAAGCGTATTAGAAAAAATTAAGAACTTCAAATTATCTTACATGCTGAAAACTAACACATAAAAGGGAAAGTAAAGACTAACGTGCCGACCTCCTGTGGTGTAGTGGCTAGCCTCTAGTTGCTGCCTCACAACCCAGAGGTCCCGGGTTAGAATCCGTTCGTGTCAACTTGGTCGCGAAGACCGGGATTAAGGCTGTTGGAGGATGAATACGCTGGCCACGTGTCACTCCAAATTTGGAAAGTGTCATGCAAGATGACAGTCCACAGTCGAATCGGTAGGCCCAGGCCCTCAATGGGCTGTAGAGCCATGGAGATTATTTAGAATAGAGAGAAGTTTTGTAAAAGAGTCAGAAATTGGTAAATATTTCGGAACGCACTTCCTAGGAACGGTGGTCGATGAAGAATACAACGCTTTAATTTCAAATAATATTATTAATGCAATACTGGACAATCTCTTAGACTTTGAGGACCTCCATAGACTCGGGTGTGTTGAAAATATTACAAAAAGTGGAAATGGTGACGGAGACACGGGAGGAGGAGGAACAGATAAGTTAGGAATCACATCAAAAAATTGAAAAGGCGAGTTTTATACACTACAGCAAGCTTACATGGAAACTACGAAATTGGTTATTATAGCTTTTGACTGAAAATTTATGGTACAATGTTGTTATTGGATGGCTACGTATCAGTTTCAGTGAAAAGTTTTTTTATCATGAACGGAGCGGACATGTTTAAAATGTAATAGCCAGAAGGAAAATGACGCGTGCGCGGTCCTGTTTGCCCACATTACCACAGTTGGACCAACTATATACACGCATATTGAGAGAAGATCGGAAACTTTCAAGGCATAAAGGTACCAGTGTATAATTTGTAGGTTATATATATTGATATAAACTTTGATTTGGTCATTCTTCCCTTCATAATGTTTTGCTTCGATTATGAAGATCAATATTTTATTTTCTTGTAAATCTTGACTGTAATAACACTTACGTTGAGTTTTCTTAATGAATGCGTGACTTTGGAACATTAAAATTAATTAATTTAAAGAGAAAAGTAGTGCCTTATCTACAGGTATACAGGATTAGAGAGACTGATTCAGAGAGCAAGAGTATCAAAGGGTTTAGGTGGGTATTGACAAAAGCGGCATCGAAAATTTTATATTACTCAAACAAACCAGGGGCGAGAAACATAAATCGTGTACATCACCGACTTGTAGATGAGGATCTGGTGATAATACGGCATGTCTTCCTCGATCAGGTTGTCTGGGTGCTTCTCTGCGTCGACGCTCGTACAGCTATTGAAGCTGTATTTTCTCCACTGATAATTTTATTAGTGCCCTGTAATGGCATTACTGATGTAATTGTGTTCTCTTGCGTCCACTACTCATAATAATGTTGGGAAAAATGTATAGTTGCTGCGTCCGCAACTCATCATTATAAAGTACTGTACTCTAAAGTCCACTCTAATCTCCTCCAAAATCTGCTTTGCATCCTCTTATATAAATTCATATCCCGCCTTGTTCTGCCTGGTGGGGTTTGTGAACTTTCTCACAAGGATGGTCTGAGGAACAGGTCGAAAATCCGTCCCTTATTCTTACGCGGATGACCTGGTCTTTATTGTCGCAATGGGACGTTTGCGAGTCGCTACCTCAGGCCTTTGTCCCAAAGACTGACCTGCCATTACTGAAGTGGTACAGAATTGTTTCTCTTTCCTGGCTATCGATATAGTTAGTTGGACCTTAATTTAATATTAAGCAAAACGCGTTCGTTACTTGCTTGCCGTTGGCCTGGCAAGTAACCTAGCCCGCCTCATAATAATTATCTATCTATATATATTGTGATAAAAAACGCGGATTGTGTGATATTGTGGCGTTATTAGGTGCAGTTCGGCCAACAACAATGTCTAGTCGGCTGAAAGCGGGTGAAACCCCGAAGGGGGTGCCCCGCGGAAAACCCCCTCGGGGCGTGTGTAAAAAAACGATGGTGATCCCCCGCGGGAAACTCCCACCGTGTGTGTGTAAAAAATGATGGCGGGGAACCCCGAAATTTTATGAAATAAACTGGTGGGGAACCCCGGAATTTTATGAAGTAGGACCTATGGCGGGGAATTCCCGTCGGAGAATTTAAAAGGGGAGCCGGTGGGTGGCTCGGGATCAGAAGTCAGACGAGTTGAGGAGAGGACGGACGTGATGAGATGGAATGAGAGTTGAGACGTGATCAGAAGTCAGACGAGTTGAGGAGAGGACGGAAGAGAAGAGACCAGATGGAAGGAGAGATGTGAGAGGTGGTGAGAGGACGGACAACGGATCTGTCAGAGGGCAGATGAGTTGCGAGCAGATGGAATGAGAGTTGAGACGTGATCAGATGCTGTGAGAGGTGGGCAGAGACGTCAGATGTGGTGAGACGTGAGCAGACGTGGTCAGAGGTTTGCAGAGGTCAGATGTTTCGTGGAAGCAGATGAGTTGCGGATCTGGTTCAAACTACCTTCATCGATAAAAATCCTGCAAAACGCCAGGGAGACGAGGAAACATTCGTGAGGTGGATGTTTGTAGGCCCAGTAATTGTGGGTAAGTTATTAAAAAGCTGTGAAACTTGCTCATTGTTCTGGTTGAATAATATTTAATGATTTTTTTTCTATTTACAGTAACTGCATACTCCATCTCTCGAGAGACCCAAAATCCCCTGAGATTAAGCCCATGTAATCACTTTAAATTAATAAATGAAAAATTTTAAAATTGATTATAATTTGTTGAATTGATTAATTAATGTTTTATACCCTGAAAAGTATATTACAATATATATATATATATCAAATTAATAAAATATGGGGAAATTGTTTTCTTTTAATATAAATATGTTTGGGGTGAACGCCCACCACATACTGTTACTTTTGAGCACAAGTCAAGATTTGAAGCTACTGACCTTGACGTCGATCATTTACAAATTGGAATGTTGTTTATAAACAATTATTATTTGCATACAATCTTCAAAAGGTAGAAGCCATAAAATTTTCCGGCTACCCCTTACGATCAAAGTTTTCGAACTGTTACATTCGCTAAAACAACCAAGTCCGGAATTTTCTGAGCTTTTTAGTGACGAGGCAAAACTTAGTCAACAAGCAAATTTCACTTGCCACATAATTGTCAAGTGTGATCTGCTGCAAATTCACACGGGTCTTTTGTCACAGCACGCCAAGAGCGTTTATTCTGTTAATGTATGGGCTGATATTGTCCGTTCACTTATAAGCTGAATTTCCTCCAATGAATTACCTGTACTGTTTGAAGAGTTTTCCACTGCCGGTTCGCCGTAGAATATTTTTGCATCATGACTAGGCTCCACCAATATTCTCGCTTGCAGTTCGTCAGCACTAGACTGAAACGTCTAGAAATCGCTGGAACGGGTGGGGACCTTATCCCATGGCCTCCGCCGTCTCCATATCTCACCCATCTCGATTTCGTTTTGTGGACTGCTAAAAGCCATGGTTTGCGAACGGCTAGTGCAAAGCGTTGAAGAGCTGACCGAAAGAATAGTCCGAGCGTTCGACGACATACAAGCTTCCGCAGGATAAAAAGTTTCCATCTTTGCGTCGAAAAAGGTGATCGTCATTTTGAGCCCTTGCTCTAAAATGTATTATGGCCTTACAGAACTATTGAACTGTTGTTGTTTTAAACAAAATCCCAACATTTCTTCTTAAATGTAGTAAAAGATGTGTCTACCCTGAACTTTTCGCGCGTCAGTGGGGTAAGGGTTCGTTTGCGACCCTTTGTGTATCGGTAAAAAATTTTGTTTCTCCCCATAAGTGTTGTTACATGAATTAGTTAACACCTTGTACAACATAAACGTCTTATGCCACTATGAACATGTGTACAAATCTCAGATAGTTAGTGTCTCCGAATCCATTTTTATTACACTCATTTTCCTTGTTTTGATGGTCACTAACACCTCTCAAAATATTTGATACTTTTTTAACGCTCTGTATATTTTTTTTCGACTTTATGGGAACGAAGACTTCCTTTTTTGCACACTGGTCATTTTAAATACTGTTATAAATTTCTTCTAAAATAATATATAATAAATTCATAGTAGGTTTTACTAAAATATACTGGAAGAAACTATCATTCAGCAATAAACCACTGTTTAATTTTCTATCTTTGTCTTCAGAAATAACATGTGATCTATCGTATAAAACAACGACTTCAAGAGCAAAATTTACTACAAAAGTATCAAACTCCTCCTGACCATTAACGGCGCATCCCATTTTCCGAATGGATCTATGGGTCTTGTACTTATCATTTCCAGTGTCGTCCTTTAGACTCCTCATTGGAACCGAGTATCGACATACGATGCGTTTGGAGAAGACTTATTTGATATCTCCAAAGGACTTGAGAATCTAAGAAAGGAAATGAGTGGAGATATTATTATTATTACTTACTTAGCTGCTATTGGGAATTTGCCCGGTGCCTTAATGCTTTAAGGTTATTTGAATATGAAAAAAGCTTTGAAAGATAGGAAAGCTGGTTAGGAAATAAGTTTAGCGAAGTACATTTTTGTCGTCAATGAAATCTTCGCTGTCCGTATAACATACTCATCTACGTCCCACACTTTCTTCATAACACATCCCATCCACATGTGTAACGGATCATAGTTTGTGCTGCGTCGTGACGAGTTGCTGAATGTGTAAGTTGAGTAAAGTGCAATCATTAAGTCATCTATATCACAATACAACTCGCACAGTGACTAACTGACAGCCTCGTTCTCTCTCTCTCTCTCTCTCTCTCTCTCTCTCTCTCTCTCTCTCAGCGGTATAGCAGTAATCAATACCATTGCACTCATCGCCGCCGCCTCTGCTCGGAGCCGGAACTATCCCTGGAATCGGTCGTAATGTTCAGTGAACAATATAAACAATAATGACACAGAAATACTTTAACACTACTATGTAGAGAAAAAAATAAATAACAACGAAGCGCAAGATTGCCAGAGTCGTAAACAAGTATTACGTTCCGCTTGCAATGGAAATTTTTAATCAATATGGGCATTTGATTATTTGGGCAGTTAGTTTTGTTTCTATAATTGTTCTTATATTATGTGGTTATTTATCAAATTCTCATGTTCTCCTGTCACAATATGTATTGACCAATGGTATTTTAGATTTCTTATGAGTTTGTAATCCTTGATAATATTTTCATTCAAGTAGCAACTTAAACATGAAGTGTGCGTTTGCACCCCACACATGTATTTATGTATTAAAAGAACAATTTCCATTTTTTATTAATTTTGTATATATATGTATTGTAATGTAAAAACGCAGGTACCTGCTGATTTTGGTTACATAGTTTAGTTTTAGGGTGCAAATGGTGTATGGATGATTAATTTAATGTTGTAATCTGAAGGGGATTCGGGAGCAATTCTCGGTAATTGTTGTCATTGTGAAGCGTAGTTGGGCCTACAATGAAAAAGTTTTGTGCGACGACAATAGAGGCCAACAACAATGTAGACTTAAATTGGCTAAAATGGGTGAAATCCGGAGGGGAACCCCCGGAATTTTGTGGTGAAATCCGGTGTCGTGGAACTCCCGGGGCGAAAAGTTAAAAAGGAGACAGTAGGGGTGAGAGAGGAGAAGAGATCAGTCGGGGAGAATCAGTAGGGGAGAGGCAGACAGACGAATCAGTCGGGGAGAGGCAGTCGGACGAATCAGTCGGAGAGAGATCAGAGGAGGAGAGACAGACTGGATCAGTTGGGGAGAGAAACAGACGAGGCGTTGGACCTGGACTACATTCCTCGATGTAAAGCAGCTGCAAGGCGCACCTAAAGACAGAGAGACGCGGAAACATTGAATGTTTGTAGGCCCAGTAATTTTGGGTAAGTTCAAAATAGCTGTGAAACTTGCTCATTTCGTTGATTATATAAAACTATACGTATGGACCACATGCCCGTCACCCGCCTTCTAAACAAATATTCGTCTGAGCTTCACTCTCTGCCGACCTTCTGATTCATGAGCGATTTTTCTCCTACGTCTTCATATTGCAAAAACCAGGTCAGATGCTTAAAATGAGCCAATCAGGGTCAGGAAACTGGGCTGCCATATTCTGACTAATTTTCAAAACGCTTTTTATTAAATGTTCCAGAAAGAGAAAAATCACGTGTCACCCATCCAAAAAACACGTGATTTGGTTCAGAGTACGACCACACGCTCTTACTCAACAATCCCTTTCTTTGCGAATATTCACCTCTTAGACCTGTCCTTTGTTTGAAGAGTTAGACTGCAATTTAAATAAAATTAAATACAATACACTTAAAATTAATTTGTAAAATTAAAAATTATTACAAATTTAATAAATAAAACAATCATAGCTATAAATTGGCAGCCTCCCAATTGGTATCGGATTTTGATATCACTATTTTTATATGAGTTTATTTAGTTAATGGAGTGTAGTATGAAAACAGTGGAATAAAAAATGGTGTTTTATTGGCAAGGGATATTTTGAAGTAAGTTAAGGAATTTTTCTCCTTAGGCAGCATAATAACTAGGGATGACAGAAATATAGAACACACAAAGAGTACGATGGTACAGGCAAGAAAGGCTTTCGCAAAAAAGAGGAAATTACTTACGACTATTATGAATATTATGAAATCATAATTAAAAATGACCGTATGGAGAGTGGCGTTATATGGATGTGAAACGTGCAATGGTAGAAGTTGCTGAAAGGAAAGGAACAGAAGCTTTTGAAATATCCTCCTATAGAAGAATGCTGAAAATCATATCGGTGGATAGAGTTTAAGAGAATAAGAGAAGAGGGAACAATATGGACTACTTTGGCCATGAGAGGGGATAGATTTTTAGATCAAGTTTTGAGGCATGAGGGTCTTGTAAAATTAGCATGGGTGGGGTAGGAACAGAGGAGGGAGGCCAAGAATGAAATACGCTTAGAAGATAAGGAAGGTTGTGGGATGTGTTAGTTATGTATAAATTGCAGGGAATAGGTTAGCACGTAGTGTTGCATCAGACCAGTCTACGGACTGAAAGAACAATATTTATCCTAATTTAAATTTATTCAGCAGGTTTTTACAATTATTACATCATTTCCAGCAACCCTTTCACCAATGAGGAGATTTTTATTATGAGTTTATTTTGCATTAGATGTTTTTTTTACCATGAATGAGGAGTAGACCTTTCGCCTTAACCCCCATACATGTATGACGCGTCATGGAAGGGATGGAAGCATTACAGTGCTCTACCGTGCGAACGTAGAGCTCTGCAATCAGTTTGATGATTGAAAATGCATGCCCTTGCCAGGTTTCGGACCCGAGACCTCTGTGTTCAGAGGCAACGACGCTATCCACTACAACACAGGAGATTGGTATGTCACTTAATTAATACTTTTTGAACTTTTTATGGGAAGTATGATTCAGCGTAATAACTATATATGAGCGTATAAAAATAATGCCTTCAGATAAAATTAAAATTTTTTTATTTCAATTACATACAAATATAACAATTGTTACTGTGGTCGCTAACGAAGAGGCCGTCGATGCGACCTTTATAAATGAATTTAATATAACGAACGAATATTTGCATGGTTTGATCACATAATCGCTGAATCATTGGAGAATATTTTCGTATTTTCTTCGTAAAAACTTAGTCGCTATAGTACTATGGTACTGTATGACTACATTAACATTCCAAAATGTTCAGAAACAAGAAGTCTTACGAAAGATTTATCACTCGATTTTATAGTACGTTCTCCTCAACACAGGAAAATATTCATTCAATGACTCCTGTGGTCTGAGTGGTATAGCTATTTTGAATATCTTGCCGGAAAATCCCTAAAGCATGAGTTATTTCACAGTCTACTAACGCGAACTATTATTTTCAAATGTCTCCAGGTTGTAAGTTGATGATCACATTGCATTTTAAGTCTACCTTGTACTTTTAGTCTGCAAAATTAAAAAGAAGGTACTCGTTCGTAGCACACATGAGACAATGCATGCGTCAAGAAGACAATAAAAACAGTGTAATATTAGGATCAATCACTTGTCTCTTGAAAAAAAAAGTGTAACTCATTTATTATATTTTCTAAGCAGATATTTTATCTATCCGGTTTGGTTACTGAGGTATTTGATATTATATATTCATACATCTTCAATTGTCTACAATAATTCCAGGAACCAAAATTTATTTTGTATTCAAATATATCAACTACTTATACCTTAATTTAAAATTAATTTCGCTCCTTTATTTAATTTTTTTGGGTTAACAGGCTACATGAGGTGATCCTGAAACAGGCAACTCCACTATAATATCATAGGAAGGTAATGGAAAACGGGGGATGTGGAAGGTAGAGCAAGGTAGCCAAGGGTTGACTAAGGCCCCCAGGCTATAGTTTAAGGATCTTACCCGGTGTTTCACCTAAAGAAATGCAGGGAAAACCCTAGAAAACCTGCATCAGGTAGGGTGGGCTGTTGGGTACTATTCTCACACCCTTCGGGATGACGGGAATGAGTTTGCTTCTCCGTGTCTCCACCAGTTTTAGAACGCAGTTGGCTGACTGATCCAATGGGATAAGCGGTCAATCTTACCGTATTCCCAAGATCTTCGACCCCAGTGCGTACATCTCGTATAATAGGCGAAGGTGCCTCGGCATGTGAGAACTTAGAAAAATCCAGAGTGATTACGAGACATTCTTAACATAGTCAGGTGGAAAGAAATGCATGCGAGAGAATATTCTCACAGGAATCTCCTGTTTGTATCAGTTTCAAAATGTTTCACTTTATAAAGGATTTTTGTGTATATTGCGAATGTATCTAAAATACTTCGATATTGCAGATGAATAAGAAACAACATTTGCGAAACCTACTGCAAGTTACGGAAAGAAATTAGAGACTGTAAGAAGAAGTTATATTATAACAAACCAATTTTGTCATAAGGATACGAAAGTGTTCACAATGAATTTTATTTAATCGTCGATATTATTACAGGCTTCAGCAATTACCAATTTTACGTCCCATGATTTACCTCAGAAGCATCTCGTTTGATACACTAATGAACCTCATTTAATGAAAATTACAATATAGCCCCAACAGATAGCCTGCAGCTCAGGGGTTGAGAGCTGAACTTCAGAAATGTGGTCTCTCAACGCAATCATTTTCTATTTATTTACTTTATTTACCTTTCGTTCGTAGAATTTTATGTTTCTGGTGCATTCCAGGAATGTATAAATTGTACTGGACCTCGAAGCAGAGGCACTCTTTCGCAGTACGAGCCTTTGTACAGCACTTTCTTTAAAAAAAAATGAACGTGTATAACCTCTAGCAGTGTGTGTTACTGTCCTTCAGAAACGTGCAAATATTTGATGCATAACAAACTCATTAACTTTTACTTCATTATTTTTTTATAGAAGGGAAGACTATTTGAAAACTTTATTTAGAAGAAATAATTAGAATGATAGTTTGAGAATGATTTATTATCAACCGTAAAGTTTTTATTACGTATAATAATCTTGTAAAAGGCATTCCAAACTTTAGTGTAATAAGTCATTGTGCATAAATAGGAAGTATTAGGGTGTAGGTAATAAAACTGAGTTACGCAGATTTAAAGAAATTATTAACGTCGTGAAAACTCCCGACATGTTCAAAAATTTCTTGGGCTTATGTAATTGGCGTGGGGAGTGGCGGAAGATTAATTTTGTTTTAATGAGGGTAGTTTTCGGTAAAGCAGGAGTTGGGAAAATTAATGGGACGATGCGTGTCCCCTGCCTTCTTGCTGGCAAAAAGCCTGACTAATAGAGACGTTGAGCCAAAACGTTTCCTTCCGATATCACATCTTAGACCAGGTTTTCCTTTAGTTTCTAGATATGTGCTTACATATTTCCATAATTGAAAAGACACGCTTAACACTAGATATACGTTACCACAATCTAAGCCAATAAATTCTGTGATATTACCATTCATTACTATACTATACATATTCTCTTTATTTAATAAGCCACTAATTGAATAGTTACACTATATTTTGTTGGCACACACCTGAAAAAAGTAAATATTATCCGTGTCTTTATTGAACGTCTTTTTTAGTTAAGTTTTCTATATTCTACGTTTTAATTATAATTAAATTGTAGTTTGGTCGCATAAGTCTTTGTCTGTAAGGCCCCGTTTAAATTACTTTTGCAGAATACGATTGTTGAAGCCTTCTCTGAAGGTGTCTGATTATAACCTATTGAAATATGTTTTAATTTAATTCGATTCTATATTCTTTCAGGAGATTCTCAATGCGTATGCCAATTTTCGTGGCCATTTTATGATACAGAGAACGTTAAATTGATTCCCCAAACTGTAATTGATGGATTTTAGATGTTATGGACTTTATAAATAGGAGTAAATTCAGTAATATTAACTTTAAATGAGCTAAATCAGCCTCTTTGTCTGTTTTTTAAATTTAAATATTAAGCATTACAACGTTTCGTCTCTCATTTGAGACTTCTTCAGGTAAAAATTTAGCTGTATATGGAACCTCACTTCGGCCGAAATATGCGACTACGCAGTTTGCCAGATTTCGGCCGAAGGAGTCACTGAGTGAGGTTTCATGTACAGCTAAATTTTTACCTGAAGAAGTCTCAAATGAGAGACGGAACGTTGTAATGCTTAGTATTTAAATTTAAAAATACTGACAAAGAGACTGATTTAACTCATTAATTGTATATTTAATTGACAATTAAACTATTTAAATTTTAACGTTATTCTGGAATAACAAAACAGAATTTCAGATGAGTACAAAGTGTCCATACCATATTTATAGAGGACCTGCTTTTGTCAATTCAATGTTCAATCCTTGGAATGGAAACCAGAAATTTTTTTAGTTTGCCTGTCTGAAGCTGTTTTATTTGGATGGAAACTTGATACTATACATTGTTCATGATTTTTTATTTCACGAAAATTATAATCCTAAGCTACAATTGGGTACTAGGATGTTCAAAGTCACAGTTTTCAGTCCGGTACCCCTCATATGTTTACAGTATGCCAGAAATAAATTAAGGATATCGACCCTGAAGCCATTACTGTCTCAGGCATTGACTATACTGATTGTTTATAAACTTAGTTCTCAATAATACCATAGCTATACTGATTCGCTACGAACCATTTAAAAGAAAGTAGTATAGGAAAGGGACATAATCTATATTGAAGTAACAAATCTATATAAAGTAGCGTTATTATCCGTCTACAAATACACACAGAAAAATGAATTAGTTATAACAGATTTAGGAGATGCGTTAGAGTTATAAATTTAAATATATTATTTAAACACATCTGTTCTATAAATTTTTAAAAGCTCTTGTTGAGTAGTAGGGTATTATAAAAAATTGTTAGTTGATGTGGCGAAAAAGAACACTTTTAAAGCAGTTGCCTGCCTTTGTAATTCCAAATTACTTTATTTTGGTAATTTACTTGTTTTTAAAATAATGCATCATGCTCAGGGCATTTATTATTTCAAAACTATCCTTTCATGAAGCTACTAGCAGAATAATAAAATTATTATTATAACAGTTTCTTTAAATTATTCTGTCTATATTTCTGTCTCCGACTGCAGTAGTAATAAAAAAAATCTATATACGTTACACCGAGTAAGCTTTTTGTTGTATCAGCTGAATCCTGTTCTCAATCATGTGTTTGTCAGTTGTCCTTTTCGCAGGAACTGTATTATCGAATCCTGGAAAGTTCACTTCAAATGCGAACTCGCTGAGAATAACCTTATAAGCTATTGTTTGTCACTATATGTAATTAATAAAAAGCAAATTAAACTACAATAGTGTTTTCTGCTGCAAACGGTCTGCCTCGTTTTGATGTTTATCGAGTCCCAGAGAGCAGTTTTTTTGTGGGTGAATTCATATTTCTAGATGCGCGAACTCTATCACAGATTTCTCTTATTGCTTATTAATTCCTCTCGCAATCTATCATTTCTGTCAATCCGTTAAATGTAATATTACTGTCCGGTGATGCATCGGAAAAACTGTCGAACTACGGTGTCCGAATAATGCGGTGAAATTCCTATTCACCCGGTTCGCTACGTAAACAATTAAATAACGTTATGACCGGGTCAGTAATAGATTCTCGACATTACAGAAGATACAAATAATAATATAAATTTATTTAGTTTCTATTGTAAGTTGTCAATTTTATATGTAATAATTAAACGAGACAAATATTTCAAATATGCTAAACGAATAAAAGACAAATAAATTAAAAAAATTAATAATTGAGGTAATATTTGCAGAAAACAAGTAATTATTTTACTGGCGATACCTATTCATTAGAGCATGGAAACAGCATTTATCCTAAAGGATTTTGAGTGATTGATGTTAAGATTTAGTAACAACTAATCGGCATTGGTCAGAGGCGATGTGAAAAATATGACATAAAATGCGACATTTATGTTAAAGAATGTGCGTTGACTGCTGACTGAGAAGTGTAAGCTTTCAGCAGAAATGAGTCCTTTAATAACAACGCTCGTTTCTCCACAAGAGTAAACATTTTTGTCCTGCATATTAGACAGGTAAAGCGTACTTAAGCGGGCACTTTTTATTTCCATGCCACTACACATAAATCAGGTGGACAGGGTGACAGGGTTGGAAGGATGGATCTGCCTCTCAGAACTGGCGTAGTTCCACCCTTTTTTGCGCCAATAAGCCAGCAGGTAATCTGTGTCCAGAGTGACAGGAAAGGTTGTGGTTACTCAAATGCTATTCGAGGCGCAGGTGCGAGGCGAGAGAATGAGGAGAAAAACAACATACATAGCCAGGGTTGGTAATGTTAAAAAATAATGCTTCGCTAATGTTTCAACTGTAGCTGACTGTTAACGAGGTCATTGTTGTTAAACCAGAGGACCAGAGACACGAAAAAAGCACATGTCGTTAGGGAGAAGTTTCAAATATACGCTGGAAGATAAAAGTCCGACAGAAAATACTAAATTTATGCAATTTGAAATCGTAGATGATTTAAGACTGATGCAATGATAGAAAACGAAATAAACCATAGGTATTCTTGTTAGTGTGCTTTAGAGGCCGTGCTGGACCATACTTCACAGCGACTGAGATTCTGGTATTGTCCCAACATGACGCTCATGAATAAAATGCAACACCATCTGCTCTAAAAAAATAAATAAAATATATCATCATTTTCTGACTTTAGGTTTAAAGTGTAACCATCATTCCTTTGTCTGAAATACTTTCTTTTTTCAATTTAATTTTTAACTAAACCTATTTTTCATTTAATAATAATTATTATTATCACCAAATAAGTGGATCTCCAATGGATAATCGTTTCTCCTCTTTTGTGCAGTGATTGTGATGAGATATTTGGAAACCTTATGAATCTTCTTATTTTAAACCATTGACACACTTCAGATATGTTGAAGATATTTTTTGTATCATTCCAAAAACTGAATTAGATAATTTAATCTAAATTTTCAATAATTACCATAAAAATTTAAATTTTATTTATGAAATAGAACTTAATCGCTCTAATAATTTTCTTAATGTTTTGAAAAGGATTTTAAATAACAAAGTTATTACAAATTGATATAAAAATCAACATATTCTAGAAGAGTTCTTAATTATATCTCTAATCACCCCATTTTACACCAAAAAAGCTATGGTTTATAATCTGGTAGATTAGGCTATCAAGTTGTCACATCAAAAATAATACAGTGAAAATTTAAATAAAGTTACTAATATTCTTTTACTCAATTCTTACTCTATACGTTAAAATTAGATTGAATAACAATTTACCCGTTAAAAAGATTAATAGGGGAAAAATGAATTTCATAATTTTATTTTATATTGCCAACATACAATATAAGCGAATCCCCTTGTTTCATAATCACGATATACGTGCTTTTTCGTCAAAAATATTAAAAACGCTCCTGCTTGAGCTTCGGTTGAAGCTTTTCTACTTCCTTTGACTTAAATTCAATGCACCTTTGATCAATTTATAGAATTTCCATTCTTCCTGCATTTCCTAGAATTAGGGTATGAAGACTGTGATTAGTTAATTGTAGGTGAGCCTGGCTTAGGTTTACGGGAATGAAGGGATGATGAATCAATCCTTGGACGTCGACTCGGGTTAGCTCAGCGGTGGAACGTCCGCCCAGAAAACGGGAGGTGCGAGTTCGAGTTCCTGGTCCGGTGGACATTTTTCATTCTTGTCTTTCTTCGACAAAATTAATTTTCTGGAAAGACATAATTATATCTACAAAATTATTTGTATAGATTGTAATGCAATGCATATCGGACAAACTAATAGAGCACTAAATACTGGAATAAAAGAACATAAAAATCAACATTAAAATAAATGTTCAAAAGTACACAGTTATCTCTAAACACATTTATCTTAATAATAATAATTTCAGTAGTTAATCTGAGGAAATTTTATATGAAGAAAATAATTACTTCTAAAGAATGATATATCAGGTGCAACCCATATGCTTTCCATGTAAAAACTGATGCGAGTAATTTGCACAAAACATACGATTCTTTTTTGTCCTAATAGTTTAATCTTTGTTAATTTTTTTCAATTGTTAAAATTTAACGGTGTGAAGCATTGTTACCCCATCATTTCGGCCGTAACCGTAGCGGGAGATTGTCTCCGACACCAAATTTCGCTAATGTAAATAGTTCATCCATTTAATATTGAAACTCTGTCATTTATTTGACTCTATATTCAATATTATATTTTGTATTTTAACAAGTTTTTATGTATTAAAATTTATTTTGATTTTATAATTTTTTTGGTGTATCGTTATCCGAAGAAATCCACAAACTTGAATGGAACGTTGTATTTGTGTTAATTAAATAGTAATTAGATTATTTTACGACTTATTTGCTGATTTTTCATTTAAATAAATTATAATAGAATAGTAGTGAGCATTTGTGAACCTAAGAAACTGGTTAGCCAGCATCTCTGCACAATATTATAATCAATGTGAGCATGATCACGATTGTGAATAGTCGTTTCAGTCTTCGCTCAATTAGATTCTTCATAAATTTATGCCATTATATGAAATATTAGCATCTTTCAGGTTGCATACGAACATTCTGGGCTACCGGGACTACTGCGGGCTGTCATCTTGGAGTGATACGTGGCCAGCGTATCAGTCTTAACCGCTTTGACCATGATGACACAAACCTTGAAGCTTATGCCATGATTCGAACCCTGGACCACTGTGTTGCGAGGCAGACGCGCTAGCCACTAGACCACATGAGTCCGTCACGAACATTCATCAGGTGAAAGAAAAATATACATAATTCATCAATTTTGTGTTAAAATAGAAAAAGAAATTGTACAACTGAAAATTTATTTAAATAACACATTTTATAATTAATAGCATTGCATATATTTACACGCCGTTAAGAGTACAGGCTTCCTGAATTCAGGCTAAATCCATTTTTTTCCATGAATTAGTTTATTTATTTCTAACTCAATTTATGAAACTGGTTAAATATCGTTATGAAACATTTGCCCTATTTATAAGCTTTTTTCAACGCGAAAAAATATTTATTTCCCTTTTATTGGATAATGAATTACTAATAAGAAAATTTTTTCTTTAACTGTAATTTATATTTCACACTTAAAAATAAAAGAAAACGGTATGTACAACAAAATACGAGCAACAATAAATAAACGTGAAGTTTCTTCCGAAATTTGGATAATCAGAAATAATGCACAAGAGGCCAGTAAGAAATCATTTTCAAAATGTACCACTACGTTTTTGTTCTACATGTATGCGTTATAACTTAAAATATTTGGATTCTATATTCAAATCTTTTAATTCGAAATATTTAAGCTCCGAAATAGTTCAATTAAAACTTTTAATAAAGTGGACATATTTACAACATTTATGTTCTATAGTTTTAATATTTACGTTATTTTGCTCGAAATTAATTAAAACTGTGTAAAAACATATGGTTCTTTTATTAATTAAATATATATATATATATATATATATATATGAGGTAATGCGTATTTCTGCTACTTTGAATTTGCCAGTACGCAAACGTGATTTGAATATATAATTTTATAATTTTAATTTTACGTATTTAAATCCACGTTGTTCATTGCACATGTTCATTTGCATGTTTGTGGCTGCTCGTGGTTCAGACGATGCCTCGCCTCCACGAATGGAAAGATTCGGCGTGATATTTTATTCCTGAAGGCTGCCGAGCCTAATGACTTCCTTTTTCAGCACTTGTTGTGCCCGGTCTCTTTGTGTTGTGTGCGGCACAAATTGCAAGGATTGAAGCCGGTCAAAGGAATCTCTTTGTGCAGGGTTTTCCTTTGCCGCCGCATCTGCGACCTGCGGATTCCCGAAGCCTGTAGCTTTGGGGCGAATCGGTGTGCAATTAACGCACGGACATTTGCGAAATAATTATCGCCCGTTGAGAGAGGGAGGAAAAATAAACTGAATAAAATAACAAGCGGTGAAACGTAAATCGTACGTAAAAACTGTATGCTTCCCACCAATTACCCACTCGCAAATATATAATCATGTTTAATGATATTCCTATGAAAACCATTTGAATGCTCGGATCTGAACCAATCCAAAACTATTTCAATTATAAAATTGTTGACCTCCTGTGGTGTAGTGTTCAGCGTCGTACTCTCGCACACAGAGGTCCCTGGTTTGAAGTCTGGTGACGTTACCATACTGTGAATGCTTTACAGTTAAATGGTACTCCAATGACCCAAGCTGTTGATGAAAAAATTTTAGTTAAAGGGATCCCATCAGTCATGGTCTTCCATTCCTGAAAAGTTGCGATAATCGACTTTTATGAGCCACTCCCTACATTTTAGTTCGTATTAATCTCAATGCTGTTTGGCAACTTTATAACGCGAATATCGTAAAGTGATTGAATTGCGTCACGTATGTAGCCGAGATCTGTGAACTACTAGTGCTTATTTATTGTTCACATGCAAAATTATTAGTTAGTCTTTCTACTAGGACGGTTATTGGTACTTTCGTGGTCAAAAATATGGCTTTTAGTTTGCTTAATCCATCAGGAACTGTTGCAGTGAATATATATTCTTCGTGTAAATGACAATAATGGGGTTAATTATTTAAAATTAATAAATAAATAATTTTCGTTTTAAAGATACAATACTAATAATTGTATTTATAAAAACAATTTCTTAAGTAGGTTCTGCTTACTAAGGAGAATTACTATTTAAGCATCAAGGGGTTCAAAGGGTTAAATACTGAGGTAACACCGTGTAGCATAGATTTTGCACTCTTTCGTGAAGAACCTGTTCCATCTTCTAGTCGATTCCGGAACTCCCGCTTAGTATAATTTTCCTTCTTCACTCTCCGGCTTCTTTTGTCGGGTTGTGGATTTTCCCTGGGTCTACGGTAAACCTGGTACTGCCCGGCGATTGAAGAAAGCCCAGTTTTCCACCTTCTTCAGTCCAAACTCCAACACAGTTACTTCCTCTATCTTTCAACTTACAAGCAAGTCCGAAGTTCTGGCCTTCCTTGTCCGCTCTTCCTTCTAACTCGCAACCACTGCTCGCCTCCCTTTCAATTCTCGATCAACACCGACTTATTGATTGTTCATTTCTCCTTCTGTCCTACTTCCTCTGCTTCCTGTTCCCTTCAACCTCCGAGCAACACTGACTGCCTCTCTGCTTCCTCGCCCTTTCAACGTCTTGATCAACTCTGACTATTTTTCGTCTTCTCAACTCCCACCTAAACTCTTATTTCTCCTTTCTCTAAGGGAACGCGCCCCACATGACGCGTGTTTACCAATCTTTATTGGTCCTCCGTCCAGGGTGGGATTTTTTTGATCTGACGAAGGGAAGGATAATCTTCGAAAATTTTGAAGGGTTAACGTCCCTTCAGAAAAATAATCCTAATATCTTGTAGCTTCATGTAGACACGTTGTTCACCCGACACCTTGGCGCCGGCGAATTCCACCTCTTGCCTGCCTGTCTCTGAATATTATTACTGAATATAGATCGTTTAAAATACAAAAATGTTCATGAAATTAGGAAGCGGTCCTACTGCGCTACTAGTTGCATGTTAAGCGCTACAAATTTAATAGGCCTATTGCAAGAATTCCTGAATGCAACAAGGTTGCAATCAGTTTGCTTATTAAACTACGATTCGTATCAGAACCATTAAATGGTCCACCTTGAGCAACGTTAGGATTACAATGTAAAATAAAGTAATATTATAACATTATTTAATAATATAATTTTAGTACTTTTGGGATATCCATGCTGCTCATTTTTAAAATGAGAAACGTGAAGCAAGTAAATATTTGAATTTTGTAACAGAGAAAGTATATTATTAGTTAGACACCACGTATTTTAGTTGCATTTGCAATCGACTTTGAAAGTCTGTTGTATGTTGCATTCAGGAAGGGGCGTTCAATTTTTTTGACGAAGAGTGCGTAATATGTATGCCTCTGATAATATCTTTTGTATTTTGATTTTTATGCAGCATAGTACTTTGATCCATCAGTTTATTACCAAATAGTCTCAAGATTACTCACTTTTCTCATTCAGAACATCCTTAATATTACTAAATTCCAATAAACGTACCCAATCTTCTATTACAACAATCAACTTCACCAATAGCTGCTGAAAATGCCTTCTGTCTTAATAATCGTGTCCATTCGAATGGGCGCATAATGCCATGGCCAGCTACTTAACCTCCGACCTCTAATATAATTAATAGCTAGATAATTGCAGAGTAGAACACTGAGAAAAACTATTATTTGTAGCTAAGAAAAAATAAACCTTGACATGATCAATTTCTATTAGGGTTCGTATTTAAATAATCACACCACAGAAACGTTTGTTATAGTATCATAAGAATATTTTTCTGGATATATTTTGATAATAAGTTTATTGAGGAAATAATACATACCCTCGTGTATTCTTCTAAAGAAAACTTATATTTTGTGAGATGAATATTAATGGAGGGAGGGGGGTTTATTTTAAAATAAAGTATCGTTATAACAATGTGATTAATATTTAATTTAACATTTATTTATGACAATGTACAATAATTAGATGAAACTTAATTTGCATAGCCGACTTTCTTTACGATTAGCAATATATAGATACTTACAAAATTTAAATACAATAAATATCTTATAAACTGAATGCATTAATTCTAAACTAAGGGTCGTCTAAACTTCGCATAAATCAGAATCACTAACACTAATACTACGCGTAATTGGCAGAACCTGGAAATCGGAAAAGGTTACAAACAGAATCATTACCTTTTGTTCCCAGCTTGATTTGAACATGTTGCTGGAAACAACCAAACTTCAACGTTGAACAATGAAGAGTACTTTGGAGACCCGGACTGGGGCACGCCTTCCTCCAGTTATTTAAATATCCACGACCAGGACAATGTCCAATTTTTTATAGCTGCCTCTTAAAACTCCATCATCTACACTTAAAGATCCATATTAATATTCACTCCTAACGTCCACTCATTATCTTGCTTAAAGTCCTGTCTTAATCATCCTGACTCTTAACGTCCTAATTATAATGACCAAAATTCATTTTTCTTGGGTTTTTAATAACTTTCTTATTTCATATTCCGTCGATGGTGGGGCCTGATACTGTCCAATCAAATTATTATCTGTCCTCTCTGGGAGGAGTCGTTTGCCCCACTCTATCGACGTTTTGGGGAAAAACACCAACCCATCCCGCGAAATATCACGAAAAACCAGTGGCGCCGTCGTGTTGAGGTTTTATTACCTCTTTCTGTAATCTGTGACTTCCCTCGCGCTGCTTGCCACATGTAATTTTGTTTCATCATTACACTTGCTACATAGCAAAAGTTTCATAAGACATTGTAGCAAAAGTTAAATTTTATAGATGTCATATTATCATTCAAGGAAAGATCAATTGAGTTAAGTGTTAGTATAATACTAATTAAAAGAAATTTCTGTGTTAACAAATTTATGAATATTGTTATTAAGCTGAAAGAATTTCACTCCATAAAATTATGTTTAAGTTTATTTTGTTTCATTTAATGTTGTATTCAGTAGAGATATGCTATATTAAATTAATTTTTAATTTACATTGATATCGGCTAATACTGCAAAATTATACGATTTTTTTAATAAGTTAATAAAATGCTAATAATTAGACTATTTCATAAACTGAATACTTTTACCAATAAATCGTCTTCTTTTAATTCTGCAGTTTTTAATGCAGCTGCGTCATAATTTATAATAACCAGACGTTTTAGACTTTTTTTTCTTTTTCCATAGCTCTACAGCCAATTGAGGGCCTGAGCCTACCGAGTCGACTGCGGACTGTCATTGTGCATGACACATTCCGAATTTGGAGTGACACCTGGTCAGCTTATCGATCCTCCAACAGTCTTAATGCCGGTCTTATCGACCAAGACGTTTTAGACTGTATTAGAAAAATACACCTAAAAAGTATTAAGGAAACACAGCTTAAACATCACATAGCATTACACATTTACACTTTTAACTCGTAGCCGCCGATTCTTTAGACCTTCTTTCCGCAAGCAACAAACCAAAGCATGTTAGAGCACCGGGTATCTCATTCCTTTTCTCTTTGACATCGATAGTTGTTTTCCATTAATATATTCATACATTCAATATTTATTTTAAATGTATCAATGCCTTGTACTAAGGGTATTTAAATAAGTTTCTTTCTTACTGTAATCATTAGATATTGTCCGTATCCACTACGTGGTTACTTTCCTTCAAGTTAAAGTGTATCTTATTGTCGTTTCGATGGTGGTTCATCATATCTTCAACCTTCATGCTTTGTCGAATATAAAATTGCTAACATTTGAAGTTGGTCTTACATACTACATTTTGACAAACTGCTATTTTTATTTTATCTTATCTTTCAAATTCACAGTTTTATTTACAGTTTTTTTGAAATGAATTTATCTCATTTATTCCATTTTCCATAGTTTTTTATTTATTTTGTGAGACCTCCGTAATATGTAACAGCTCTATAAAGTACAATATGACGTTTTATTCAGAACCTTACATGCGTTATTATCTATATTGTAATTATCATAAACCCTTTAAGTATTTGTATAATCCTTCGTCCTTGATAGGGTGCCGACAACCTGAGCTATTGTAAAGCGCCAGGAATAATTAGCATTCCAGCGGAGTTGATAATATCATGGCTGTTCAGGATACTTTGCGAAATCTACGAAACAGGAAGAATATCAGAAGATTTTAGTAAAATCATAATTATACTCATTCCGAAGAGGACCGAGTCTGATAGATGCGAACAGCACAGGGCAATTAGATTAGTATCTCATGCATGCAAAATATTAACGAAAATAGTATATAGGAGGATGGAACGTCAAATAGAATGCGAATTAGAAGAAGATCAGTTTATTTTAGGAAGAATGTAGGGACAAGAGAAGCAATACAGTCTTTGCATCTAGTTTTAGAAGACAGGAGAAGAAAACCAGCAAAATGCAATGCATGTAGCAAAGGTCGGATTCTTAAATTTATTTATAAACTTTCTACTTGTAAGCCATCTATTAACTAAATTACACTTTATATTATTTTAAATGAACGGTTGGAAACGTATTTTATAATTATATCCGAAGTACATTATTTTTATACGATATACTCTTCAACCATTCTTTCATCGCAACAATAGGAAAGTTATTCTAACTCCTTCTTCCATTTAAAATTTAAAGTCAATCCCGATGTGTATTCTGTTAAGGTTTTCCCTCACTATTTTTCTTTCATTCTTTTTAATTATTGTAAAACTATCGTCCATGTATTTTAACAAAATAATAGTATTTACCTATAATTCTTCCAGATATGTTTCTAGAATAAAGCTCGTCAATATCCAAGAAAAATGTAACTTATATGCAGCCCCACCTACCGCCGAAAATTGCTACTCGAAACGACTGCTTACAAACTTTGTGAAACATAATACAATGTCTAAAAAAACTTTTTCTGTTATAAATATGCCAGTGACTAAGTACTTCCACTTCAGCTTCACCTGACTTGCTTGTTGCTAACGAGTTCTTCTTGCTTGCAATATTATTTCTTCAAATCCTTAAAATTTTTACGGTTTCTTCTCGAGCCATTTTAATTAGATTCAATATGATAGTATTGATTTTTATAACGTATACACCAAAAGTTGTTTCTGTAATCACATTTATATTGATTATAAATATAGAATACTTTGTCGCTTGCTTGTTTACAAATGGGCCAATTAATCCTGTCATTTATATGATCTAATGTTTTAATAAATACGATGACTGACATACATATTATATATATAAACCTGAGCTTGATGAAATTATTAAATGGAATACAAAATATAATAAACAGAGGTTGAGAATCAATTAATTTATTGTACCTAGTATTTAAGTGATACGGCGATAACTTTCTATAGGGTGCTGTATTTAAGAACGTGGGCATTACTTTTGGAGTCGCAGTTACTGAATATACATAAATAGTTTAGCTACTGCGTAAATAATGTAAATAAATAGTTAAAAACAGTCTGGATACACTGTAAATAAATAAATATTATATCTAGTAACATAATTACCATTTCTGTGCCTTAATAACCTTCAACCCCTACTGATCACACCTAAGTAAAACTCGAGACTAATGTTCAAAATAACAAATTGTTTCATCTTATATTTAATCACATTTTAGCCGAGCAGTAGTTTAATAATTCACTTTCAGACACTGCAGTTGTCTGCATCACCAATTTATGGTACGAATTGAAACGTGGCCAATAATACATCCGTCAAATTATTTATTGGTAGTTTTCACTTTAATATTCTCCCTAAAATTGCTCACAGTGTGTCTGAGTATATTTTGCGCACGCCTGTTGATTGGATTTTACGAGCACCATTCCAGTATCTGAAGTATTACTGCCCCAAATTATTTTTTCCTCCCGGATCCAGAAAGTCAATTACAGTCCTACCTCATCCCCAAAACGCTCCGTCGACAGGACAAAATAACTTTTAGTCATTGCTTTCACTCACACACTCAGTCAAACTCGCTCACACCAACACACGATACAATAAAAATAAAAAAGGAAGCCATCGGCTGTTACAGTTTTATTTCACACGGTGCCTTCTAAATGAACAACGGGTGGAGCGGCGATGTAGCTAAAATAAATAAACGCACGTGGAGAGGGCTCAGGTCGTCGTTTTTCTGAGGAATAAATTGTTTCTATGCCGAAAAGCAACAAAAACATCAGCAAAAACCCACCACGAAGTGTTTTGGCGACGCTTCTCCTATAAATGTGTCAAAAGCTCTTGGTCACAACGATGTGTCGTTAAGAGATGATGGAGGAAACTCACGCTATCAGCATGTCACCCAGCGAAAAAGTAAAACAATAATTTTTATTTGATAAACCGAAAATTATAATAATAATCAATGCTGAAGAATTTTAGAGAACAGTTTGATAATTTATTTCATCATCTTTTTCTCAACCTGCGTTATACAGTACAAAATATGATTAAACAATCATATAAAAAATTGTAATAATTTGTAATTGTTTTTCTTCATTGAGTTTGCATAATACCACTGCCTTGACTGCCTCTTCGTGTCCTATTAATAATGGAGAGCCATGTTTAATGGACTTCCACAATTGTTGCATTAAAATCACTTTAACCATCCCCGTACTATTCATAAAGTTCGTTGGAAACTGTTTTTCGTGTTCCTTTGCAACCCTCTGTCAACATCATTGAAACACACGTTTTCATTTACAAATCCACGAATGCACTATCATGATGAATGGCAAAAATCCTTTGTGCCATGAGGATACACAAAACTGTATGCAATGATTGCAATGCTTCTGACATAGGCCAAACCAATACGGCATTAATAACCAGAATCAATGAGCTTAGGACGAATTATTAGTTACTAGCCTAAAACCATTCGGTCATCACTAAACACATATTGTTTAACAATCACAACTTACTAATATCAGAATTATTGGATTTGAAACTAATTATATGTCTAGACTAAATGCGGAAATAACAAGAATAAATCAATGTAACACTATTAATGTTCTTAGTGATTGCGATTTGGAAGATAGCAATGTGCACAGCAGCTAGACACGTGCGCCTGGCTCAGAGTATTACCAGATTTAAAAATACAATGGATACTTAGGAATGACCCTTCCTTCTAAAATTATCTTTGCACAGGTTTTCGGAAATCAGCCCCCGTTTGTCCGACGCTGACGTAACGTAGAGGGATAAAGGGCTTCTGATTGGTTCTCCAATAATAACGCGAGACAAGTAGGACAATATTTACCCCTTCCCTTGATCCCTTTACAGAGCTCATTAGAAAGACAAAATTCGTAGACTTCGTTCGAATGACTTGAGGTGAACAGACGTACATCTTGGTGTTCCGGATGAAATTGGTACTTGGAAAATTTCTCTTAAATCAATCACGCAGTTGTATTAATGGTCAGCGAAAAAACGCTGAAACATTGACATATTGACCCGAATTCATGACAACGAGACGGTCCCTAATCTGTGTCTGGATGTGCATCCATCCATTCCGTGGAGTGCGGACCGACAGATGGTGATTTTTGCTTGCCACGACGTCCACAGGGCCGTCCCATGGTTCGGACCTGGCCAGCGGATCTACCGGGGAATTTACGGTTAACATCGCGAACTCCTGCCGCTGCGCTTCTGACATCGCAGACCGAAGCTACCGTCTCACCGACTTCGGACACATGTGCATAAAAAAGGTGATGTCGTGTCTCTATTATTGTATAATTATTTAGACATTAGAATACTGTGAAGTCAAATTGTAAATCGTTGCTGTAATTGAACTGAATTCAATTCTAACACATACCTAAAATGGCAGAGTAAAGAGTCATGATAAAACAATAATTTATTTGTGTGTGTGTGCCTATTTTAAGTGCGTTTAATGATGAACTATTTAGATACCACATTAATTGTAAATATATTGCCATAGAAAATACGTGTTTAAACAAAGTGGCAAAACGGAAGATTTATGATATGTTATTGATAACCTTTCTGTGAATTAAACTCAAACCAGTGTTTTCAGATTAACGAACTTTTTGGGTGCCCACACACGAGCAGATTTTATCCGCAGATCCGATCGGCCGACGAATTGCCGGATTGGAGCGCAGATAATTGTCTGAATGATCAAATATGCGTTGCGTTTACCCGTAACGATCAGATTTGAGCAATTGACGCTCATCAAGCGCGGAAATACAGATTTATCTGCGTATTCCAAAGATTCAGTGTTAAATTTGTTACAGCTACGTACCCCTTCTTTTGAATTTAAGCATATTAGAAGTTTTATAACGTCAGTTGTTGGTCGTAGTGGTGAACAAAAAGCCAGAATAGGTTGTTATTGTTATTATTACAATTACAAAATATAATATAGCTTCATGTCAACAACGAAATATAAAATGTTTTTATATAAACTATTCCACTGAATCATTAAAAAAATTAGCTTCTTAATATTATTGTGTTGGTAATTTCTGATTATTATAATAATAAAGTAGTACTTTGACTTGTTTATTTCATAATTAGATAAAATTAACTAAGATAGTAAACAGATATCCCCTCACAGAAGACAAATGTATTGCGCATACAAAGAATCTGAACAGATATCGATCGTAAGATAATTGTGGATAGAACTAAACTAACGTATAAACGACCTTCAGATTTCGCAGCAGATTTTTTAAATCTGCCGATAAAATCTGCTCGTGTGTCGGTACCCTTTGCTTACAGAAAGCGGACCCGGAGTGGAAACTATATCCGCCTATGAATTTAATCCTCTAAGAATTTGTTAAAACTAATGGACAAAGAAATTTTATTTACATATTGCTTGTCATTTAGAATTCATTAATCATATAATCCTTAATAAATTGTACACTCATATACTTGGTAGATTTGTATTTGAATAACGCTAACTAAATACTGTTTAATTGATGATTATTTTATTCCTTATATTACCTTTCCTGACATCTAAGTCCCTTCCATATAAGTATTCGACCGTAAGAACCTCGAAACCAGAAGTGCTCTACCGACTGAACGAAACGAAAAAGTTACAATATACTGTAACCGCTTTTATATTTTGACCGTTTAGTTCGGTCGTTAGAGCATTTCTAGATTCGGGGTACTTGCGGTCGAATATTGCCATGGAAGGAGCCTTGATCTTAGGGAAGGCAGTATAAGGAATACAACAGGCGTTATTTAATAAGCGTAACAAAACAAAAAATGACAAATTTATAGTATATACAATTAACTAAGGAATTATATGATTACTGAACCAAAAGAAGGACAATACATATATCAATCTTCTTTATCCATTAATTTATACAAAATCACCTTAATTCCCCGTAGATTAAACACATATACGGATTAAGTCTGCACTCTGGATCCGCTAACTAATTCGTGGCATCTACGACAAAAAATTCACTAATCTGAAAATTCTGGTATAAAAGTAATTAATAAAACATCATAAATTTTCTCTCGCATTGCCACTTTTTCAAACATATTTACGAGACACTATATTTACCTTAAAAAGCAAGTTCAAAATTAACCGCGCTTAACATATGCGCGCACATACCAATTAAATATAGTTTTATTAAGGGCGTCTTTACTTTACAACTTTAACTATGTGTTAACTTGACTTTAGTCCAATTACAGCAATGAATTACACATTGATTTCACATCGATTTAGTGTCTAACTAATAAGACATACCAAAGACTCGACTTCTCCTTGTTGAAACACAGCTGGACCTAATCGATATTACGCAACAATAGCGTCCGATATACAAAGTCTGCATCCCATTGTTTTGACAATGGATATAGTAATAAAATCAGATTGCAATGTAATGTAGCGCAGTTAAGAACAGTGAGATATGTTAAAAGACAACGTGAACAATGATCTAAATTGAGGTGTAAACAAAGTTTAAAGATTATATTTTATCCAAAAGTTACACCAGTTTTAAGTTTTAATTTATACGTAATAATGAAGGATTAATTAAGAATTCTCTTTAAAATGCTAAAATGTTTATTTAGAACGATGTTTATGGTTTGTTTGAGTTTATTGAGAAATTGTATAAATATAAATATATATATATATATATATATATATTTAATTTTATTCAGATATTTACAATCTGTTCAAAAGAACATTTAGTAAATTGGATGGATGAATGACACATGAGGGGAGAAGTGGTCCAGTGATCACGCTCCGTGATACATGAATACAATAAAATTAATCTTCACAGATCTGTTGGCCGCTTCCTCTTCAATCTGCGACGAGAGGTTAGATTATTTGCTAGGTGGCTGATCTCTTCGTTATGGTGTCCTGGGAGATTTTGACGATAGTTACTGCTGATTCTATGTATTTCCTCTTCTATGGTAGGAATGGCTAGGTCTTCATGTATTGTTTTGTTGCTGACGAACCAAGGTGCGTTTAAGATGGTACAAAGGATTAATGACTGAAGACGTTGGATAATTTTTGAATTTGAAGGCTTGGTGCACCCCCATAGTTGGATACCATATGTCCATTTGGGTTTAAGAATACATTTATATATGAGTATTTTATTTTCTGATTTTAATTTGGAGTTTCTGCCAAGTATCCAATGCATTTGTCGAAGCTTGCTCTTGATCCCTTTTGGATGTGACAACTTTAAAGTAATTTTTAATAAATTTATTTCGTGATTATTACTATATCGTATTCCTAGATTTTGATTTAATTAACAATGTTATTTATTGCAACTGACTTGAAGGTAAGTGGAACATACATCAATTATTGGGGATATGGAAATCAATAAAGAAATGTTTTCAAGTATGGAACGGGCGGTTACAACATTTTAGTCTTCCAATCACATATCTTCATTCTAAATCACACAGAATGAGATTTAAAAAAATTAATGCTTTAATTTAAGCGTTTGACTTACATATATTTGGAAAGTTGGTGTCTATATAAGTTTTGTAACAAGGAGCAACTTCTCAAACACTACGGAAATATTATTAAAAATTTTGAACTTCCTGATAGGTCTGAATGTCTCTCGGAAATAATTGAACGGGAAGAATATTTTATTTCATTATCTAAAATTTTTACGTTCGACCAGTCAAAATTGTGGTCGTTTAATAGTGTGTGTTTTGATAACACAGTATCTTTATTGTATTTTATGTTGTTTTATGTTCGCCAATTCTTGTTCCTAATGATCTTTCAGTCTGGCCAATGTAACAGCGGTTACAATCTAAACAATTAATCTTATACACGTATTAAATTCATTGGGCGAGAGTTTACAGCCAGCTTAAGCGTAAGGGAACCATCACTGCTGTTAGTGAAAAACGTTTTCCCCCGCAGGGTGTCGCCATCACCAGCAGAGAGCTCTGTTTGTGCATTTGACACGCCTAAAGTACGGCCCTAGGACATGTGACAGGGCGCACAGAGCCCAAATACCCAGCGGCCGCAGTAGCCGCGAAATTATGGGACAAATCACATTTTATCTTTAAAAACAAAAAAGACATAGAATAATTATTACAATCTTGCTGTAAGCTAAATTATTTTAGTGCGTTTATAAAAAAAATTCTGTTGGTTCCAAAACGATGTCTGAACCGCAAATTATTTTGACTTAATTTATGTTTCAAGAAAAATTGCCAATACTCAAACACTGTAGCACATACAAATAACATAGTTTCTATGTTTTCAGTAATTATTCTGCCAGAAAATGTTGCTTGACGCTATTATAGTTTTCTTGTTATGCTGCATTTCTTAAGGGAAGTTCCCTTTTCAGGATCTCCCTAATGTAGGCTCTTAACAAAAAGAAACACACTTCTCCCGTCATTCGAAAGGGCGCGAGACATTTATCCAATAGCCCGAGCAACCTGATGCAGGGTTTCTAGGGTTTTCCATGAATCTCTTTTAGATGAATCTATAGTCAGAGGATCCTAGTCAACCCTTGGTTACCTTGCTCTACACCTTCCATATCCCCCCCCCCTTTTCAATTTGTTTGAAATTTGAATGGATATTTATTCAATCGAGACGTTATAAAGCTTCGGTTGAGTTTACACAGTATAACAAAAATTGTCTTTATGAAATTCAACTACTGTAATAAATGGTCTAAAAACACTTTGGCTTGAAAATGGAACAGGAAACCCTCCCCCCAAAACAGAAAAGAGCTGTGTATTCTGGACATTTCTCAGGAAGTAAACCACTATTACTGCATTTTGATTCCCTTGACATCATTTTTATTTTAAAAATGATAATTAATTTCGCTTCTCTTTGAGCCCAGATGCCGGTTGTAGTTTTAAGATCCCTACTATAGATAATTAAGTATTATTGCTGTATAATTCTTCACGATCTACTGTAGCGGTGTTTTAATTATCTACGTGATCTAAGGCAACCAGCTTTTCCTATTGTAACAAGTTATTTTCTTGATACATACCGTTAAAATACAATCAATATTTGATTCTCTTTGCCGAGGACTGGATCTCTCCTCTTCAGCTCCTTGCTAATTTGGAAATACACGTTACACTACTTAACCTTCAGAAATGATATTTAGGCTTCAGTAGCATTCTATACTTTGGAGAAGAAATCAGTTGCGACAAATCTATTAAAAATAAAAACAGTTTTCCCAGTAGTACAAGGACGACTCCAGCTATCACTGTTGGAAAAATCGATTAAAAACAGGGGTGCTGCAGAGATTATTTTTGTTACTTGGCCGGAACCAAATAAATATTGAGGAGCAAGGATTTCGCAGGACAGAGAATTCCCCTCCTGGCATACGTGACTTTAGCCAACGTCATTGCCTGAAACACAGCAGCGACGGCAGATCGTATGAGCCGAGGGGATGATCCCAGAAAAAAAATCCCCTTGGGAATACCCCGATCTCGCTGATAATATTTGTGGGTCTAAAAAAATGAGAATTCATTTAAATATTTGTGCATATTTAATTTAGATATATTAATGTATGATGAATATAAATAAGTAAAAATATTATATCAACGGGAAGATTTCTTGGAATTGCCACGCGAAAGCCGGCGTGTAAACCAAGAGCAAGTTATAAGTCCTATTACGCGTTCCACCCCACTTACTATCCATTGCTGCAGCAGGCTGAGAAAAACTGAACTTCTTTGGATCGTCGGTACGTTGTATAAATAAATTGGTTTTATTTCTCGCGTCAGGTAGATTTGAAAATTTAGTAATTGCCAATATGAAAATAAAAAGGAAACTATCGAGTTTGGTGTCGAAACTGGTGAAATGCTAGTCGCTGAGTTACATTGTTGTTGTGGTATTCAGTCCTAAGACTGGTTTGATTCATGCTAACCTATCTTGCTCAAGCCTTTTCATTTCCTCATAACTAGCACAATCCACATTCCTCCTAAACTGCTTAGCGTATTCCATCCTTACCTTCCCTCTTCTGTAATAAACCCCACACACTTCCCTCTAATGCTAATTGTGCAAGACCCTCGTGTTTTAAAACGTGGCCTATTAATCTGTCCCTTCTCTTAGTCAACGTCCTCCATATTCGGATGAAATCTTCACGGTTAACCAACCGGGTCAGGTTTGGTTGGTTAACCGTGAAAATTTCATCCGAATTATTTTCCGGGAAAGTCTACGTTCATTAGTCCTCCATATTGTTCGCTTTTCCCCTATTCTGTTTAGAACTTCCTCGTTTCTGATTATATCCACCCATCTGATTTTCAGCATTCGCCTATAGCGCCACATTTCAAAGACTTCAATTCTTTTCCTTTCCCCAACTCCTATATGACCTTTAATATGCGATTTAAGTAAAAATTTAGTCATTAAGTGGGGAGAATATTTGAGGTTCATATTGTGACGTTTCCGATGTCAATCTAGTTATGTATAGACAAAGAATTAAATAGTGTACCGGGGATAATATAAATAAATACCCGGGCAACGCCGGGTCCCCAGATAGTTAAATATATAATTAAAAGTAATTAAAATAAATTGTATTCATTACACAGTTATTTTTGAGGATAGTAGTATGGCTTAGGAGGCCGACCTCCTGTGGTGTAGTGGCTTGTGTGGTTGCCTCATAACCCAGGGGTCCAGGGTTCGAATCCTGGCATGGATGTTTGTGTCGTCATGGTCGCGAAGACCGGTATTAAGACTGTTTGAGGATCGATACGATGACCACGTGTCACTCCAAATGCGGAATGTCACATGCAAGATGAGAGTCCGCAGTCGACCCGGTGGGCCCAGGTTCTCAACGGGCTGTAGAGCCAAAGAAGAAGAAACATGGCTTAGGAAGGAGCGTAATTCAAATCACTGGTTCCTTCACTGTTCTCTGGATGTCTTGAATATGTCTAATACGAAAGAGAATTGGGTCATGGAAACATTTTTTTAGAAATACTTAAAATACGTTTTTCAGTTGGTATCTCTTACGATCAGATTGTTGCTGACACTTGGAAGTTTTTTCTAAAGACGATTCATATTCCAATCGGCAACCGCGCAAGAGGAGCGACCCTGATGCCGGTTATTCTATCGAAGAAACTGTTGAGTCGATTAGTAACCAAGTACCAAACTAGGATTAATTCTTTTGCGAAATCTGATGTTAACTGCGGTCAGAAAAAAATTGAATTGATTTACTGAAAATAAAACTCGTAGCTATACAGAAGATGTCGTATTAAATACTAAGCGGAGGTATTTCTAAGCGTCCCCACAAGTGAATGTCCTGTGGCTTCAGAAGCAATCAGACTTAATTCAGTAAATTAAAACGTGAAATGTAAACCGTAATTATAGACTTATAAAGCGTGGTAACGGTCGCGTTTGAGTCTCTGGCGTGGCCAGCGTCGCGTCGCCGTAATTAGCTGGCGTCCTCGCGACGCTCCGCCATTACGCCGGGCCGAGTTCCCGTTGCGTTCCCGGGGGAACGTCGGCAAACGGCTCCCCAGTGCGCCATTGGTCGCGCGTGACAAACTGGCCAATAGCGATTTCCAGTTGTTACTGCCGCCGCCGGAGAGAAACACCACCATTCAATAATACGAGTGAGCAACAAAGCGCTACCTTGTTAGAGCGAGCGGAAATTGTCATTGATGCATAGATGGCGCTACCAACAATGTGTAATTAGATAGGGGACTCTATACAATTGACACTGTGCCGCACGCGAAAAACGACAACTTACGTGGCTTTGCGGTGAACGCTGATTACACGGTGTTGGCTATTTTCATAGAACACTAGCGTAAACTGTTTACTTTAATCGGTTTAATGGAAAAACATATTTTCACTGGTTGTAGCACGCTAACGATTATTCTCTTCTACTTCCTTGGCTCTGCAGCCTATTCAGGGCCTTGGCCTACTAGGTCGACTACGGACACATTCCAAGTTTAGTGATACGTGGTCAGCGTATCGATTCTGCAGAAGTCGTAATCCCAGTCCCCATGACCACCAAACAAATTAGGTAGAATAAAATAATTATTGTGTGTAAACAAGTTGAATTAATTTTCTTAATTAAATTTAGTTGCTGTAGGCATTTAGAAATTATCATTGTGGGGTCTAAAGAAATGATTAGGCCATATGCTTTCTTTAATCATTATAGAAACATGATAGTTACTATGTAATATTATGATTTTAAAATAATAATTTTAAAATTTCTGTGACCCTCTAGAAGTTTGTGATTTGAGGCTTAGACGTCTCGTCAAAATGTCTGACTGGACTGGTGGTGACAATTCGATTTATTATTGAAGGAATTCCGAACTCAGCTGAACACCTGGGAGATTGGCTAAACGTCTGAGAAAAGCTCTATAATTTTTAGGGTCTCTTAAAAAAAAGTAAACTGGTGGTTAAAGTGGCCAGGATCCAGTCTTACTTGTAGCACGCTTGTAATCATCCATTGGATGTAGACTGGTTCAACAATGGACGAAACTGAATGCCAAAACACAATTACCGTGACGATAGCATGCCAGATCGACCCAAATAATATATGAATGTGGGCGATGAATATATGACACTTACCTGAATTCCCGGTGTTCATGAGACTAAATAGTCAGTTTATTGGAGATAGTTGAATGTGTTATTGTATTCAAGTTGAGTATTTAATAATTTTTTATTAAATTATTTATCCTGTTTTTTTCATTTCATTCTTATTCATAAATTATGCAAAAAGTGAATGACGAAACTGTCAATCTGAGAGTTTCTGACTGATGGTATGATCTTGTTTGGACAAATTTGCTTCCCTTCAGTTATGAATTCCGATGAAAGTTGAGAGTCTTTACCTGAGCCAAATGTTTGATGAAATATTGGAATTCAGAGGTACTAGCAATATAGCTAGTTTCTATGTTTAGTATACAGGAGATTCACACGAATTAAAGTAAAATAACTCGGATTGTTTATCTTTCTCTAATGGCAACGTTTGCATAAAATCTCGCATACATATAGGCCTACATCTCCCACTCAATTATCTGAGCACCTGATATAAAATACACCAAACTCATCTCCCGTCATTTAAAGAGCTAGAGGGATGCTAATAGCAGTTTTATCACGCAGGTATTTCTCCCCAGATTGACTGCGATGCTCACCTGAATTAATTGGGAATGCCCTGTACTCTCCCTCTCTGTTATTTTTCAAGGTTTTCACATGCCGAAGCAGCTTCACCTATTTTAGGAGGTGTATGTACTGGGGTCGAAGACCTTGGGCACACCGTAAGAGTTGTCTGCTGATCCCATTGGATTAGTCGGCCAACTGCCCCTTAAAACCGGTGGAGACAAGGAGAATGGATTTTTTCGAGCAAGAGCAAACTCATCTCCCGTCATTCGGAAGGGCGTGAGAATAGTAACATACCCCGACTTATCTCATGCAGGTTTTCTAGGGTTCTATCTGCATCCCTTTAGGAAACACCGGGTAGGATCCTTAAACTACAGCCCGGGGGCTCTAGTCAACCCCTTGGCAACCTTGCTCGACCTTACACATCCCACCTCCCTCCGGGCTATGGTTTAAGGATTCTATCCGGTGTTTCACCTAAAGAGATGCAGAGAAAACCCTAGAAAACCTGCATCAGGTAGGCCGGGAATTGGGTACTATTCTCACGCCCTTCCGAATGACGGGAGACGAGTTTGCTGTGGGGTCGCAGCATTCCATTCTCCATGTCTCCAACAGTTTCAGGAGGCAATTGGCCGACATCCAATGGGATCAGCGGACAAATCTTTCCATGTGCCCAAGGTATTCGATCCCAGTACATATATCTCCTAAAATAGGTGAAGATGACTAGGCATGTGAGAACTTTGATAAAAAAAACCAGAGAGAGTAAGTATTACTTATACCGCTAGCCGTGCTATACATCACGACTTCCATCTAACAGTGCGAGATTCTTGTTACTTTAGTTCGCTATCATGAGTTTAATACAGTAGATGACGTCACACTTTTTATAAATTTCAGACGCTGTTACCAACTTACAGCTCGAACAGCAGCCACAATACATGGGTTCTATCTTATTTCCCTTCTACAGCTTTAGTTATTCTGCTAAAATTTTATTAATTCAATCTCTTGGCGCCATCCAATTGAGAATATTTATTCAGGCCAATTGGTAAACCTTGGAATTCAGCTTGTTGAGCAACAATTTCTCATAAATTTGAAGAATGAATAAAAAACAAATAATGGTCTTTCGGCTCATACCAAGACAACAAATCACGTGTTTTGATTTAAATTCATCAGTATTCCACTCAAAATAATTTCCCAGGCAATTCATATAAATGTGAATAGAAATAATGTTGTGAATTACAGAACCGAAGGACCGACAAAGAAAGACGATATGTGGAAGTCGTAAAATTTACTTAATAGTAACAAATATATTTGTGAAAAATTTTCGTAAGACATAAAATAAAATACCTTATTTTAATTTTTATTTCTATATATAATAGTTTCTCGATATTATGTATCGAGAAGGTTGGCAGTGCTGATTTGGAGGAAATAACATTGCAGCCCAGACAGCATGAACCTAGCAAGTTGTAACCATATTTTAATATTTTGAATGTACATGACGAGGCACTGAGTATTAGAAAAGGAAATTAAGGTATGTTATCCACTATTTTTAATGTACTGAAGATATGTACAAACGTATACACTTATGTTAATATTAGTAAATAGAATGAATATGACACTAACTGTCAAAAGCTCTCTAATGTGAAATTTGAATAGACAGGACTAACAATATTCTTTTTCTACATTTACTAGAGCCAATTCAAAGTTTCAATTGTAGTTCACTAAAATTAAGCAGCACATTTTCGAATAATTTTTTTTCCTTAGATGAAAATTTTGGTTTAGTTTCAACAATAGTTACTTTTGGTTTTTATTACTGTTTATTTGATTAATGAGAAGTTTTTCTCGGTAAAGGGGTAATATATTTGCTGTGCCCACACCATCCCTCAAAAGGGCTATAAAGCCCCGAGCATGCCCCTAGAAATCTAATTCTCCCTCCTAGTCGTTGTGGTTTAACATTTCCTCTTTCGAGTTAAGCGGACTGAATAGCCGCTTTAATTGGAGTATTTAAACGGCACCTAAAACCTTTCACAGATTACGTTAAGTCAGGCGAACTGCCCCAAAGTCATCTTTGTCATATTAATTAGCGACATAAAGGAAGCAAATGGAAGCGATATGAATTGTTCCTAGCAAACTACCCATATACGACTCTATTCGGCTTATTATTGGGTGCCATTTTCGCCACGCGATTATATCAACAGTGAAACAGTAAGAAAAGTCATTACTCATAAAAGAAATTTACAATTTTATACAAAATGGCATGATTTACCAAACATACAGACAATTTAATTAATTAAAACATACGCTTAAATCTATTTCTCTCAGGGTTGTATTTGATTTAGGAAATAATTTACCCATTATAAAGTGACCTGACTTCAAATGAAATTAATTGATAAAATAGTATATAGCTAAATTTATATGCAACAAAGCTAGACCTATAAATTTGTAAAATGGTCGACATTATTTATATGACGATATGTAATTTATAATTCAAGTAATACTTACTCGTTCTGATTTATTATACATGTGGAATCCCTCATGTAAAGGCATTGCTTGATGTCAGTTGTTGAACATTCAGTCTGCATCTTCCTTACGGTCGAATCCGGACTCAAGTATTAGTTAATGATTAGTCATTTGTAATCTCCGTCTGTGTTACTTGTCTCCCACTATCTGACTATGACTATATACATTGTATTATTAATTTCCATCCGGCTCTACAGCCAGTATAATGTTTTAAATATCCATAGTACTATTTCCGTTTTCCATCATGCTTCACTCTTCCAATCATTTGAATCTCTCCGCGCAAAAATGTACCCATATGTAATTTTTTTATTATAAAATTAGAGGATGACTAATGACTAAATACTTTCGATTTCGTACAAATTCCTGAGGGCTATAAATTATGTGAACATGTGTAACTCGCTTTGTTACCTGGTTCTACACATTTATAAAATACTCAGCTACTCGTCGAAAATAATTATCGTCTCCTGTACGAACCCTTGGCGAATTTTTATCTCGGGCGCTGACATTTTTCACCTAAGTACGAATTCTGAATGGTTCCACTCATCTCCTTTCAACTAGTTTTTCCACTTCCTTTCATAGTTCCGATATGAACGCCCACAGGCCTGTACTTTTATCACAAATTTCAAACAGAGAAGCTCAGACTAAAGGCAATGAAACAGAAAGAAAAAAACTCGGCCGGACACGTGACCTCCCGCTTACTGGGCGGTCGCTCTACCAGTTCGTCTCGATGCCAGGACCCAGTCCATCCACCTTGTGTACCTAAAGTTCAGGTCACCTACAACCTACAAATCACATTCATCACATCCTAATTCTAGGAATCAGTGAAGAATATACATTGTGTGCATGATTTTAATTTCAAGCAGAGAATAATTTTCTCAATTCAAACTCAGCCTAAAGACTAAACGGAATTTATAAGAATTTTTAAACTAGCATATATCACATTAATGTCTCCAATGTCTGAAATCATACATCACAACAATTTTAATTTCAAGTGAAACAAAATAAATGGATATGCCATTAATTTTTGTCGTTTTCACAATTTTGAATAATCTAATTCTGTAACCCCGCTGTTATTAAATCAGTTCACCATAACATTATAAATGCCCCGACGCTTAATTACTATCGCTTGATGAACGTGATGATAAAAATACATAACTTACACCTACATGAAACAACATCCTGGGGTTAAGCTACTCGCGAAGAGGAAACGGCGATGGATAATTCCCAATTTATAAGGAGGTTAAGCAGTAATAATGCAGCCGACGTTAAAGCGTTTTTCGTATGAAGGAACACAGTTGTAATTAAACACGAGTTAATAAGGGGCGTCGAGTCCCCGTCTTGGTGCAATATAATGTTTTAATTGCTCGAACAAGATGGCGCCGCTAGCACGGTTCAGCGACCCGAACGCAGTGCTTGTGCTCGAATTAACTAGAGGAGCTTCTTTCGCCTTCCTGGATAATTCAATTGTTCAAAGCTCGGCAAAATAAGAGAAAATGCAAAATAATTATTAAATAAGAGGAGGAGAATGGGCGACGAGTGTAAAGTGTCCTGCAAAAATCCGAGATGATGGTTTCGACTTAGCAGGTAAAAACTTTATTAAACATACTATGTTGTGATGACAAATTATAATTATTATGTAAATACCAAAGAATAAAGACCAGCCTGAATTTAAGTAGTTTATTTAGCTATATGGAAAAGGGGAGAAAAATAAATTGATATAAATCCGAAATAAATCAAAATATAAAATTCAGTAAAATTATACTTTGTTATATATTTTATATCATCGTATCATATTGTGATTCAACTCAACATTTCAAGTAAGAAATGAAATAATGAGCATATATAAATACTAACGAATTCAGTCTATCCTGATACTGATTAGAGTGGAAATTATAATTCCTCAGCAAGTTCAACTATAGTGTTTTCTTTAATTATGATTTATTATATGTTAAAATTAATACACGCATAATGACTTGTGGTGCGGGTTCTATTGATTTGTAGGTGGGGAGAATTAAAAATTATAATATTTAAATTTTAACTAGTGCTGATTTATTAAATTTGATATAAAGGGGGATCCTCGCTCACTACGTCGGGAGCATGAGTGACTCTTTAACTAAGGGAAAGCTAAATGCTCAGTGGGTATAAATCGAATATGGGGGGAAAAGCGAACACTATATATAAACGACCAGAGGCAGGAAACAATAAGGTGGGTACATCACCGCGGTGCTGTGACGATCCCCGACGTCCTTACTGGCAGGTGACTCAGCTGATGCCTGCTTGGCGTCGTCTTCCAAGCGTCGGAGGTATGTTGGCTTCTAAAACTGCTCTTGTAAACTGTCTTGTAAACTGCTCTTGTAATCTGATATTGTAATCTGCCCTTGTAGTCTGATGTCCTCTAAAACATCTCTTGTAATCTGTGGTTTTTGTAATCTGAACTTGTAATCTGCTCCTGTAAACTCAATTTTCTAATCTCAATCTACGTCTCCTGATGCACCCAGGTTTTCTTCTTCTCGCCCCGCCCCAATTCTCTCCTGGTGGGGGTGCACTTCCTACTTCCTCCATATGGAGGGTAGGATTCTGGAGATTCTTATTTTCGGCAAGTGTCCTTCATAAACTTGGGCATAACAAATTGTTGTTATGAAGTCACTTGCCTCTATTGTTCCGGCTTTCGGGGAATCAGGGTACAGAGCAGGTAGGAAGCAGGCGTCAGGTCAATATTTTCCGCGGCTGACAACAGATGTATTGCTGACAAATAACATCTGTTGTCCATGTCTTCCGCAGGCGAGACTTGATGCTATCTCGTCCAATAATATTTACCGAACCTTAATGTTTCCGTTTTCTGGCCGAGAAGATGACTGTAATTCGTCATTTAATTAACCTATCGCGTTCATTCATGCTCCCGATTTCGTCCTGCTTAGACCTAAATATTTATGTACAAGAAAATAAAAATACAATTTAATTAGAATTTATGTGGTACAGGCAATCGCGTACCACAGACTTGAGAATAATACATGAAAACCTATCGATATTAGGTCGAGGTCGGGCCGGGTAATAGTGTACACAAACAGCAATTTTTTATGGATTTGCCTGATTTTATGAACATTGGGAAGTTATATTTATTATCTCGGGCGTACAAGGCTAATAAGGTTAACGTTAATGTAGAATATTAGTCATTCTGAAGTCGAAGAAACGACGTATTATTATATTCCAGATTAACTGAAGCACTGGGTATGCTTTCAGTATATCATTTCATGGCGGATTAAGGCTCATTTATAGAAATTCCAATACATAATTCAACAAAACAGGATAGAATTAATGGTGCAAATGATTATGATTAAATCGTGAGATTATATTTTAAGAGATGACTCATAAATGACCATTTACGAAATGTATATTACATTTTCAGCATGTATGTAGGGGCCAAGACTGCAACCGCCCAGTACAAATTGCCAGGAAATTAAGTTTTCTGTATCAATTACCGAAAATATACGGGATTAGATTATATTATTACCAAATGCTATTGATAATATTATTGACAATGCACTATAACAACAGATTCTTTAGGAAATCTAGGAATGATTGTTGTTTATAGTCAATATATGAAAATCGTTGATAAGTGATAGAGAACGAGAACAGTTTAGCCAAATAATGAAACAGGCCTTTATTTTTATTATCAGAAAAACTATACAAGTGTAAGGTGTATTGTGACAGTTATTATATAGCATTTTAAGTTGCATTTAACTGTTTCTTCATACAGAAAGACTTCTTTTTTGGTCATACATTTAGGAATGAAAGGATGATATCACGAATCCTTACCCGGTTTATGTGGAATCAGTGTCAGTGACAGATTTGAAATCTATTTCATGGTCAGGAAATTCTTCAATTAACAATCCAGACAGGAATTTTGTGAGGGGTGAAAGTTTCTGTACCGTAACGTTTCGATTTCATTTAACGCCTAGAACATTGTTCTTCGATCACAAGCATTCTACGCATTCCGTTACCATTTTGTTTCATTCGCTGTAGGTAAAAGACGCATTATATAAAAAGGAAAAGAGAGGCTGAATTTTAAATGAATATATGGTTATTTGGTTTTTTATAGAATGTGTGAATTGAAAGTAAATATTACATATAATAATGAATATACTTACTCATATGATATATGAGTCTCCTGTGTTTTTATAAAACACCATTTTAAACATCAAAACACGCTTTAACTATTTAGAAATCCAGAATTAATTTTCATTAATGTATTTTATAAGGTACAAACGAAAGACTAATCTATATTATGAAACGTAAATTATTCGCAGAACTAAGCGTAAATTTACTGTGCACCGGCCACCCTGACTCGGATAATGCTGCCCCAGGTGTTCACCAGATCAGAGAGAGGGAACTCGCCAACTCGGAAAGAGTCATTAAATTTCTGTTCAGGTCCCTGGTCCATTACTAGCTATTAGAAAATATATAAATGGTTCCTATTCTCTTGGAGCCACATCTGTAGTCTCTTCGTATGTGTCTCTGAGTGGAAGGTGACGTTAAAACAAACTAATAAAAAGCGTAAAATATAATTTTGGCCGTGAAGCGTTATGCGGGATTGCATACATGAAATAAATAAGGAAATGCGTAAAGCAGAGCGGTAAAATGACTCTTCTTGAGGCAGTACAAGGAAACTAAAAAAAGATGATTTAATGGATTTACAAAATTTTAATAAATTTCAAATTATAAGCTAATTAGAAAAAATAAATTAAGACATCTAGTCATGTTTCCTTAAAATTTAAAGCTTAATATCGTTTAATTATTTATTATGTATTATTTTTGTTTCTGGAAACATAGTACAGTTGGACAAAAAAACTGCCCCCGTTTCATTACTTTCCTTGTAGATGTCCAGAGCGTGAATAATGGTGCAAGTTGCACTGATTATAACCGGATACTCCTTGTTTTGATTGAATACCACTGTTCCCGTAATTCCAACTTGAAGTAAGCAAAATAATTTTAAACGGCAGAGGGAATACGCAAAAACAACCTGCTTCAGACATCCTGTATAATTTTTTAAGAGTCCCTCACTTGTATACAGTACTTACATTTCTATGAGGCAACTATGTATAGCTAGAAACATAATTTATTAATTAAATATTTATTACGATAATTATCAATTGATGAACGGAGCTGGGATTGCTATTTGTAGCCTTACTACAATTTCTTTACTCAGCCACCTGTTGCGCGAATCCTTTCTGTTAGTCGACATTCTATACAGTCGGAACGAAAAATACAGCCGTCGTTAGGTAGTAGTGTATTTACTGTGTGACAAAACCTTGGCTCTTTTTATTTGTGGATAGCGATCCGTTGCTTGTACGTCTGCGGGCTTGGTCACCGGCACTTGTAGGGCGTCCATCAACTACTGACAGGCTATTGTGTGTCCTCACCCCACTGGTTTCACGTCTCCGCCTCTCCGTCTGTATTGTGCCCACTGGCCAGTCAGAATACGAGACACACAGTGAAAGGACTATAACTCCTATAGAGATAAATTACAGGCTTCAATTTAAATACCATTCAATTCCTGCCATGAAGTTGTAATTTTACCGCTGATGTGTATTTCGAATTTCACCTCGTTGTTCCACAATTCCGCTAGTGTGGTGTTACTGAAGTAAAATTAAAAAACAAGTTTTTTTAAAAGATACCGTTTTGTTTTAAAACAAAATTAAATTCTAATAACATGTTACTATCGGAAAAATAATATATTTTGGCTTTTGTAATTAGCAGCTTGAGAGAAAAATAAATACAACAATAAATTTTATGATCGTGAAGAATTTTCTAAAAAATTTAAATTATTACACTGATAAAATTACAATTAAAATTAGTTTACAAATTAAATCTTTGCTCATCGTAGAAAAACATACAAACCAATCGAACTCCACTTCGAGAAGATATAATGATGTAAGTAGTAGCGCAGTAGAAACCCTGTCAATTTTAATTCCAATTTATGGAATTTTAAATTATATAAAAATTTAAGCAAGAACGTGCCGATGGCCAGGTAAAAGGGGTTTTCCCGGGCGCCGAGCTGGCGGCTGTCTGCGTGCTGATAGCGGTAAGCTTGTTTTTCACTAAAAGAGCGTTCACTTTAGTAAATACCTAGGGACATATACCAGTGTTATCAAAAAATCTCCCGCTCTTGACTGAGAACTCACGATCATTGGCAGACAACCGTCACGTGAGATAGTTTTATCCCTTGAAGGGGGACTATACGGAGTTGGTCTGTGTAGGTGATGGGCAGAAAAACGATCAGTATGAAAAAACCGTCGGACAAGTGGATGAAGCAGCGGAACATGTATGCTGTACGGTAAATCGTCAGACAAGCCGAAGAGTATGGTGTGAGAGATTGATAGTCGAGGAGGCCGAGGTGCAGTGTGGTACGAATTTTAGGAGCAGTTCAACTAGAAGGCTAGAGGGCGAAGGAGTAACGTGTTAACGACCAGGAAAACAATAGGGGAAGAAAGAGGAAAAAACTTCATCCTAGTAACCACCGGTAGCTCCAGGCTCAACCCGAACAACGAGGGAAGTCGAGTCGCCTATTAATCCGCACCGAGACGCACAGGCAAACAAAACAGTGAACGGAAACTGCTGCACGTGGTTACCCAACTAATAATTTAACCCTGAGAACTTTAAAATCGTCCCCTTAAATTATTTATTTTGTACTTGTAATCTTCACGCAGGACCTCATTTAAATTTTTTTTAAATAAATAAATATATATATATATTAAATACTTAACTTGAATTAAATAAATAATTAATAACCCCCCAAATCATTTACAAACTATTGAGGATTTGCTTCGGTAGGACGATGATTTGTCTTATTCTTTTTACCCTCGTTGTCTGTAGCTTCCTGAAGTTCGGGCGCTTTTGCTGTTTCTTAATACACTCGTATAGGAGAAGTCAGGATGGAACTGGACCATAAATGTTTAACAATTTCTGCAAAAGTATTGAAAAAATTATTTCATAAAAGTATAAAACATTACTTTATTCTATTACCTATCAAATCGAATATCATTATAACTTAAAACAACAAATTTAGATTTTTTATGAATTTTAAAAAAGATACAAATTTCCCATTATACAGAACGGAATAGGATGTTATGTACATACATTTAGTGAAATAAAATTTAATTTAGTTTAAACTTAACCCCTTTTGTGTTTTATTTCTTATAATTATTTAACGTACGGTTGATCAGTTTATCAATCTTTCCTTTCACAAAACAATTCTTTTTCAACTGCACAGCAGTTGCTAATTTTTTTTCCTTTTTCCGCTCGTTTTCTTTCTTAAACTATTCTTTTTAGGTATTCCTACACGTTTATTCTGCCAGTTTTTACTTTTTCTCTTGAGGTACTCATTATATGTTGCCTTATACGTAACGTTATGTAACGTTCCGCCCCACACGCTAGTCTCAGTTGAAGGTTTATCGCCGATCCTTAATACAAGCAGTTTTAATACTTACGCGTAACTTATATGTAACAAAAGACACCTAATTTACGAATATATACCATTAAAGAGTTTATTGAATTAATTTATTTCTAAATGCTAGAAAAATTATAAAGTAACAGATGTAAGACGCCAAAACAATAGTGAAGTTACAATATAGAGTCAAAACTTTATGAACATCCAGCACTATTCAGTAAAAAAGGGTATCCCGTTATTCCACGCTGTCACATTCCGCCACTACTTCCCCTAAATATATACGAAAATTTTCTGCATTTCAGGTCATCGAATACCCTGCGTTTCTCCGGGTTTCCTTTTATCTATTTATAAAGATGACCCATATTCTTTTAAATGGGACGTATTTCGGTAACGCAGTCTATCTGCTCCTACCTCATAGGTGCAACAATGTAACGGATGTGTGAGAAAACTATTCAGAGTGTATAATATGTAATAAAGTGCAATACGTGATAGTCATCAAGACGAACTGCCACAGAAAATGGAAATATGATATCGAATGCAAGTAGGAGAAAAGACTAGCAGTTTATTTCGTAATGTTTTACTTTTTAGTTGAATAAATAACATAGAAACTTTCAAATCCTAGTAAACTTATTCACGTGTGTTTCGGAACACCGGACCGTCAGATTTTAATGTGGTGGAAGTTCTCGGAAAATTATAGTCAAACCTGTGTCACCCATTTCCGGTGTTCATAATATAGCTGTGATATCCGTTAAATAATGTTCAATCAAGTGTTAAAGATGGCATAGCTGTATATTTGTGGTTGGGATTAAAGAAAGTAAGCACGATCGTTTCGTCTGTATTCTGTTGTACTCTGACACTTAGATTCTGTATTCGGTAACTATATATCGGACATTGATACATCTTAAAGATGCATCACAGACAAACTTCGTACATATTACCTTGTAGTTCTTCACCATTTAGAAATATGTATCGTTTCTTAAATCATATTTAATGTGATTATTTAGTCTGTGACCCGATACTTTGGGTAGGACGCTTTAAATTTTTGGCACATCTCCTTAGGAGAAAAGGCAAGAAACCAGGAACTGAGAGTATTATGAAGATAAAAATTAGATTCAGTTCAGAAAAAGGCAGGAAACAACGCAAAACGATATGTATCAGAGGAGTAACGTGATGTAGGAAACAATAATATACTATTATACGTACCTTAGCTGCGTCCATACGAAACTAACCCGCGACACACAAAGAGAAAAGTCATAATTGCACTATATATATATATATATATATAGGTTTTTCACTTTATTTCTAATGAATACGTGATGAGGTTTGCGGATTGTGGAGGAAACATAGTATATTCCTACCATATTTATAGTAAAAAATGTATTCATAATTGACTTCTTGGCAATATTATATTGTAAAAATCATAACTCTCTGCTAAAATGTAAATGTTAGACATTGGGCATCGTCGTTTTATCACGTTTGTGAGATGCTGAAAGCCAGGTTCTAAAATAAATATTTTCAATTTTTTTTTGTAATACAAAGAAATTAGATAAAAGAAAATGCTTATTGACATACAAAGTTAAATTATAAAATAAGTGTCACGAAACGTTTCAGAAATGCTTGTGGCTTTGTCAGGGTAAGAAAAATGCAAGAGCCGCAAGAACGACACACCTTATAGATCAGGCGGTCAACTGAAAATTAAAGGTAATACTAAATTATCGCAAGTATAGCACAAAAGTAAGAAGTTATTCATCTAGGGCATTGTTGACTTTCATAGTAATAATTGTATATATTTAATATGTGCCTCAGGGTAGTGTGTTGGGTCATTTGCTATACCTGGTCTATGCTTGGGATCTACCAACTACAGACAATACTTCCATAGCAATATTTGCGGATGATACAGCCTTATTATCAGTAAATGCTGACCCGTCATTGCAACACAAAACCTGCAAAACCACCTGTACCTCTTATTTACCTGGACCAAGAAATGGAAAATAAAGATAAACGAGAACAAATCAACACAAGTCACATTCACCACAAGACGTATAACGTGCCCTCCGGTCTTCTTTAATAACATTCAAATTCCAATATCTAGACCAAAAAATGACCTGGAAAGAACATATACAAAAAAACAACAGAAAATACATCTAAAATTAAGGGAAATGCGTTGGGTAATGGGCATAAAATCAAAATTATCTGTAGACAATAAAATTTTATTATACAAATGTATCATTAAGCCCATATGGACTTGTGGCATAGAATTGTGTGGATGCACCAAACCATCAAATCAAAAAATAATTCACAGATACATTCAAAAATACTCCGCACAGTCACCAACGCACCATGGTTTGTTTCCAATTTCACAATACACAACGATCTCAAGATCCCATTGATCACTGAGGAAATCTAGAGACACTACCTTGAGCGAATGGAAGGACACCAAAATAGGCTAATAGCCGAAATAATCTACCCTCCTGAAACACTGAGAAGACTTAGAAGATCGTGGCCTACAGTTTTAATTCAGCAAGACAGAAACTAGTCAATATAGATACCGTTGAACTTCTAGGGAATCGTCATTGGACGATTACTCTACTCAGGTTTTAACATACTTTTATAAAATTTACTTATTGCATTGTACTGCAGATTGTAAATTAGCAATTTAAATAAACAATATATATAATATATTCATTATAGTCAAAATGTATAACCTCACTCGGCCATAGAAGACGGGCCTAAGTTCTCGTTAGGGTGTTGATTTCAAGTTTACAACCACTTTTTTGATACGTACTTGCTTTGAAAACGGAAGCGACCTTCCGTTCTCAATAATGTAGGCTGTGCATAATGAACAGAAACCATATAAACAGTAGCTTAGCGGTTGAGGTTCAAACTTTTTTCTCAAAACTATTCCAATAATAACCGTAAATGAATGTGCATATCGTACATAACATGTGGTTGCGTTTTAGTGGGAAGAGAAGACCGCAGAATATTGAACGTTTCCATAACAGATAATGACGACGAGGGGAATAAATTGGGGATCAAGCCATCTGCTACTGCTTAGTAATTTTTCTTCGTCTACTTCCTTCCACCCTTTATCCCAATTTTGAACGAGGGAGTTGTTGGGGGGGGTGGGGTGAGGAGGTGCCCTGGAGACGCACAATCGCATATCACCTCCCCTTGGGAGGGCATCCAATCCGATTGGGCCCAGATTTAATTTGCCGTGGAATCAAGTTACGGACAGGCGCTTGGGAAGCCCATGATAACGTCCGCATTCACCGCCGTCTCACCCACAAAGGATATGTTCGACCTGTCCCCTGCTCTCCTTCGTTCGATAGAATTATTTTATCTGCTTGCAGATATGCCACGCACGAATTTCTTGCAAATTATCTGGAAAAGGTTAGTAACAACTTTTGTCGTTTCCATTGGAGTAGTCGTATAGTTCCTCTGAATGATCTTGCCTGTTTTGTAGAATTCAGCAAACTATGCTAATGACTACGCCAGTGTGTTAATTTGAACGGAAAAACCATAGAAGCAAGTACTGTTCTTACAGATTGGACAGATTCACATCGGATATACCTTTTTCCAAAAACTCACATGAAGTGACCAAGAAAGCCGATATTTTTCGTGTAAATGAAAATTCACAGAAGACAAAACGTAGCACTGTAAGGGTTTAAAAATAAAAGATTTAACTTAAATATTCGTGCATATTTCACTTCAATATACTGCAGAAGACATTAATATGTACATATTTTTATACGCTCATTTAATGTCTCCAAAGTAGATATGGATATGAGAAATAATTAACTTCTTTGGATCGTCGATACGATTTATACGTAAATTTTATTTGTCGCCTCTGGTAAATTTTAATATTTACTAATTGCTCATTTTTTGGTTAACAGGCTACATGAAACAAAAATAAATATTTCGCTGGACGTGTACGAAGTATATAAACAAATTCACGAAAGTATGAGAAGTCAATACCAGAAGCATGATAGTAAAATAATAATTTATTAAATTTCTCGATCCGCATTCCCATGAGTCAACTCTGAAATGAAAATCCATTGACGTATCCGTCAAGAAATCATACGACCTGTAGTTCGATCTATAAATCAATTTACTAGCGCCTATCAAGTATCAAAGTTGTATGTTGATCGGTATTTATTGATTTGAAAACTATAGGAATTAAAGTTTCATAAGCACGATATTAATAGATGAGTCCAATATTTCTATAAGTTTCACAACAAAAACGAGTCAAGTGCACCTTCATGTTAGCATATAGGGTTTGCCTACCGTTTACAGTAACATACAAATATAGTATTGACCTGTCTAACAATATAGGAAAACAGTAGGTATTTAAAATTGTTCTGAACTTATGAACACGATTAAAGGTAGACAGTGAATTAACTCAGTAACATAATACAATGATTCTATCCTACCAGCCGGACATTCATTAATAAAAGTTCATTTGAAAGCAAAATTAAAAAATAAATATTGTTGATCAGATGTTCTCGATATAAAAGATTATGGTTTATCGAGATATTTTAAAATTTTAATTAATGAGTATTTCTTTGTTTTAAAAGCGAAGATAGTGAAATAGATAATATTATAATGACGTTCTGCAGTTGATTTAAGAAACATGTATAAATAGAGTAATATATAAAAATCTTCGGAAACTACTGATGTCTATATTAGGTATGATAAAAAAATAAAAGTAATTTACTATTATATAAATATATTTTTGTGTCTATTTATAGTGGTTATAATAAAAAAATTATAGATCTTAAGTAATAAACATGAAAGTCTAATAACGTATGAAAAATAGCTATGGTGCTAGAAAATAACCTGCAAAATAGATGACACTGATCTATATCGTGTGTACTTTTAACACTATTTACAAGATTTAAATAAATATCTTACTTAGCATAGTTACTGTGCCTTGCGTCACTACCTTAGACCACAGACGTCCCGAGTTCGGTTCCTGTCAATGGCCTAGATGCTTGTGTGTTTGACTTCCCAAGCCGAGTAAACCCGACATAGGGAAATAAGTTCCCTAAATTAGGAAGTCACTAAAGACCTAGTTGTTAATGTGGCACTTAAACTGAAATTTTATAAAAGTAAATAAAACATAAATATTGATAGGTAAACATGACGACTCACGACAGTAATTATAATTTTTACTTTTTAATCTTATTTATATTTTCTTTTGTGAAATCGAATTACATATATTTTTGGACATTTGTACAAGTTAGTTACTTACTGAGTATGAACAGCTTTGGTCGCCAGCTACAGTTACAATCTTGCATCTTCATAACTGAATATTGTTTGTATACTATAGGAAAATGATATAATCATCACTAAATCTAATATTTACATCTGTATTGTAATGTTCACTTTAAATATTTAAACTAGTTCAAACTTTTACTGCCACAGCTAGAGGTATAGCAATAAGTTCATTTTGTAGATTACACAAATTTACAGAAGGTCTTTATAGAGCCTCAGGCGAAAACACATTTTTACACTGATGGAGTCTAAAAAACATTTAAATGGCTGTTTTAGTTTTACTTTATCCCCAAGGGGGTCAACAGGGAATTTTTGTTCTGGTCTCATGTAGTGTGCACGATGAACGCCAGACTCCTGCAAATAGAGTTTGACAGAATAATAGAAAATTATGCGCAGGAAAATAATGGAAATGAAAATTACTAAATTTTAATATGGAATATTATTCTGCTCTTCTGAAATATGACTTTGCGATTTCACAATTCCTTTCATAGTTAAGTGCAGTTTGCATGCTTCCCCATCATTAATTCTTCAAAATATTACACTTAGTTAATGAGGAAACAAGTATGGTGTTCGTTGTTTACACCATCAAAAATATATTGTTGATACAATCAAACAAACAATAATAATAATAATGAATTTAATTTGAATAGAAATATAACTCAAATTAAGTTATAATGGAAAACATATAAATTTACGATATCAATTTAATCATTAGCTCAGTCGGTAAAAGCAAAAATAATACTCTACGCAGCTTCTTAAATGGCTGCTCCCGGGAACGCGGGTGACGAACGATATAATTGAAAATTAAATTCGCGAATCAGACGAGAATGGTTTGTGTGGAAAAACCGAGGTAAATTGCCGTTACCAGATGACGTCGTTCTTCGTTTTTGTTCGTATGCCGGTTGTTCCTTTGCTGGGTCACGTCTTCTTCATATTAAGATTCTCTAGCGCCTCTCCTTCAGATCAAATGTTGTCTTTTTATTTTCTGTACTCCCACCAAATAAATCTCCTTTCTTAAATGTGCAGAAACTAAATTTTATACATGTCGCCTTGTTCTGCCACTGCTTCCTCTCTCCCTAGCGTCTCTCTCCAGCAGCCTCTCTGCAACAACTCCTATCTAATCTCGTCCAGGCCATCAACAATGTCGCAGCCAACAATGTTGCAGACGGTGACGTTTTCCCGCCTACTCGGCCCCACCAAGCCATTGTCGTCTTCCGTCCTGTATACGTAAATAACAAAACTAAATTATTTTTGCTTTACCCAACTGTAAGGGTCATGAATCACCACACAAGAGAAAATATTAAATTATTACAGAATGCCATATCTGTACAAGATAGGTCAATATGATATAAAATTCATCATTTCCGTGCTTTTAATCACTACAGTATTGGAAATTTTATTGAAATTTCGCCTATATCTATGGACTAGTTAGAGATTTTCAGTGTTGTCATTGTACTAACGTTGAGTCTAGAGAATTTGGTAACGGGGAAGGTTTTCTGACCGCTACTAAAAGTTCATTATTAAAGCCTTGTTCACTTCTGAATGAACGTATTTTGCAATTAGAGTGTATGTTGTGCACTTTATTTTGAAAAGCAAGCAATTCATCGGTCTTTCGCTATAAATTCGTGGAAAGCAAAGCAATCTCCCATTTGATGTTTAGCTGTGAAATTCACTCATCAGTAGATCGTGGTACGCTAATGACACACAATCACTCTTTTGAGCGGACGTGGATGTCACACGCGAGGAAGAGTCGTAATCAATGAACGCTCCGTTCAACAATGGGGTAATTGCGGAACCTCTCATTAGGAAGGGCGAATTGCGGTCGCGTATGAATACGATATATCGTACGACAAATTGACATCATCAATCGTTAATGAGCGCCTGCCGCTCGGAAATAGCGTTCCCACGGGCGTATTCATAGGTGATGTTGGGCAAACTACGTAAGCTATGCTCCGAGGATTACGATCCTCCACTCAACAATCCTTTCTGCTTTAGCTGGGACTGCCGATGTGTTCAGGTGATAACAGCGGCACAAATGGCAAAAACAACAAAACGGAACAACAGGAGAATTGATGGACGTCAAATACATGCCTGATAAACTGACGATAAATCAAACTCTCCTGCCAGCGTAAGAAATCGAGTTCGGATACTGCAGATTAAATGTCTGCCAGACAGCCGTGAAATCGACAGTGTATTTTTCTCGCTTTTAATTTATTAACCATTCACTCTGAGTGGGAAAATGCATTTCCAGATAATGTTTGCTTTTCCTGTGAGTGATGGCGCAGGTTATCGTTGGTGTTAAGTAAAGATAAAGGTCCGGGCGTATCTTGATCTCGACCATCGCAACTACGAAACATTCCAAGATCAATTCCATTTAATTTGATGTAATATTTAATTGTAAAACATGTTATTTCATTGTTTACTGATCGCAACTTTTTACTTGTTATACGGACAATATAATTATTAGAAACAATAATTCATTATACCACGACTCTCTATTTCCACGTAAGACGCATTTTTGCAAGGGATTTTTATATCGGTTGACAATAACTTCCACAACTTATGTTATATTTCCAAAATCTTTGGAATATATTTCTGATGACTGGTTCAAGCACACACGTCTTTCCTATGAGCATTTGGTTTCGGTTCTGTATTATAGGGGATTTCTGGGATTAATTTATTTATTATAGATGAATAGTTCAGCATCAAATTTTAATTATTTAAATGAGATAATGGAATTACTTTAAACAAGATATTAGGTGTAATTTCTTAGCAATTTATTGGATCCGTCAAAATTAGGTAAATATGAGGAATTTCAGTCATCAAACAACATTAAATTAAAATTAGATATATTAATTTATAACAGGATTAAGGGGTTCTTTTCCTATTACTACTATTAGTCCTATTATTATTACTACTCACGGGTTAGAAAATAAGTAAATTTTGTGACTATATAATTCAAAAGATTTATGTGTGTTGGATACGTGCAGCACAGAATGACAAATTTACATAACACGCAAGTGACACGCCTGTTTTAGTGGCATACTGGAGCAATCTTGGATGTCGCTTATGGCCGTCAGGAGCAGAAATTCTTGGATCTGCGAAGGCGTGACGTTGCGTCCTGTTGGTTCTTCCTCATCCAAGGTTTAAAATCAAGCGTTGACCCTTCGTAGCCTCGTCACAAACGGCTTACGACTATCCGGCCTGGCCGTCTCGATGGCATATACGGGCTGATTTGGTTGTGAGAGTTGTCTCTTTTCCAAGTACTTACTGATTAAGTAGGTCTCCTCCATTAAGCATTGGTCAAGAACTTCTCTGCGAACTTTCTCTTTCAAGCTTTTGTCATGAACTTGTTTCATCCAACTCATTTCAAGAACTATCCACCTCATCTCGGGTTGCAGCTTTCCCTCTCGACTCTTCTTTTCCCACTCCTCTTGGGTGGTGTACTTCACCCAATCCACCTCTTCGTTTCAAACCCACTCCCTTAGGGTCATCCATGTGGTGGGGTAAAACAGCTATGAAAATTTCAGGGCGATTGACCTTCGTCTGAATGAAATTTTATTAACCCCTGGCACAATTTCGCGTTTGCCCCACCTCCCCTCTCGACTTTATGTCGCCAAAAGTTTTTGCCTGTCAAACACAAAGAAAAAATTCATTGTTCATTGATTTTCTATAATTATAAATATTACACCAAATAATTGGTTGGCGATTTTCTGCGGTACAGCTCAAATTACGCGAATACACACTACTATTACTTCATTATATCATGGAGATTTTCGTTAATATGAGATATTTTTAAAATCATCATCCAGTTCCAGAGGAAGTTTCTTGAAATACAGTTTTGCATTTACAAGATAATTTGAAAAGGCGTTTGAGAAAATGGAAATTTATACCATAAATCTGGAATTATACTGCTTGATCGATTTATGAGGAGGCTATGGTAAGCACAGAAGGCATTTATAAGTTTCGTATGTGCAGCAAGTCTCAGAACTTTAAAACGATACGTTCCGATATTTGAGTACTCCCTTACGGTAGTATATGTGCAACAAATTAGGATTTTTACAGCTTCTCCAAAATATGAAAATAATTTTCAATTGTCACCGTTGTCTTAACTGTTTTCTAAAATTCTTTCCCGAATTAAACTTCATTAACACATCTACCTCAGGTGCTTATAAATCCTCAAAGTCCGTAGTCTTTTTGATTCTCATAAAAACGTCGCTTGTAAGTTAGAAGCTAAGAAATACAACCACAATGGCATGTAAGATATTAAAACATAAGGTAATTAAGTGATTGGCTGTGAACTGAAGAAGTTTGCTTTTAATCTATACTTCAACAAATTAGCAATTCAATTTGCTCAGTATTTTCATCTACTCGGTGCACTTATTCCAGAAATCACTACCTATTTTCAATTATATGTTGCACCATTAGTCCAGTAGTTTGGGCACATTTCAAAACTTAAAGTCACATATGTCTGTCCCACTAGTCATGAATAAGTTGGAACACTGCAAAATTTTTTCATGGGGCGTGTCCTCCAACTCTGAATAACTAACAGATTATTGCAGGCAACCTGCACCAATTATTTATAATCATCCTATAATTGGGGCGTGGATTTTAACCAAAATTCAGGTCTTCAGAACTTGAGAAACTCACGTATGGTAAATACGCTTTTTGTTCATCCCAATCTTTTCAATACTTTACCTGCGATCCAGACCAGATCACCTAAGATTTTGATTAAAGAGATTGTAAGAATGTCATCTTGAAAATAATCAATGTAAAAGCTTATTTGGCATATGTTCCTCACAAGCCGATGTCCCGGCGGATACAGATTTAAAGAAAAATACCCGAGGAGAAGCTGAATGTGACGAATGTGACGGTTTCCACCATGGCGGACAGTCGATGACAGACGAGGAGAGTGGCACTTGGTGACGCTGCATAGGTCCAGTGATTGATCGGCATCCGCCGCAAGAAGAATATTTCCTCGAGAGGTTGTGTGAGGCCTTTCTACACTCCCGAGCCCCTTCGAGGAAGGAAGATCATTAGCATTGTGATGGTTGCTGGAGGATGGGTGCGAGGCGAGGATAATGCGGCACGCCTGACGTACGAGGATAAATGATGAGCGACCAACATCACCGCCGAGTAAGTTTCTAAATTTGGATCGCTGTTGATATTAACATTGTAATACTTTTAATAGTCCATGGTAGCCGTAGGAGACTGGACGACTTTTCGGCTACCAGATAGACGTGCCACTTGGTGGCCGCAATTTCAACTTCTCCTGAATTCATGAATGTTCAAAAACATTGCACCCGAAAATTGGGGAATGTATAATTTCATAATACAGACAATACGTAAATAAATTAAACGGTAAGTGTATTTGCATTGTCTTAGTTTTCTTCAGGTTGACGTAAATAATGCTGTTTGTAATGTCTCACAATTACAATAATTTGTAATGCGTTGATAATTTATGAAATTGGGTCACGGCTTCAGGGGACGAAATTGGAATATATTAATATACATCCTCCAGCAACCAACATAATGCTAATGATCTTGTGATTTAGATACACTAACTTCAAGTGAAATAAAGTGAAAATTAAGAATAAACAAAGGTGATTAGTTTTAATAAAATGATTCTCTGAACGTGGACGATAGGACCTCCGGTAAGGAAAAGAATATAAGCCATGAGGTGCTTTAGGCGAATTCTGAAAATCAGATGGGTGGATAGAGTAACTAACGAGGAAGTTATAAACAGAATAGGGGAAAAGGGAACAATATGGAGGACGTTGACTAAGAGGAGGGATAGATTAATAGGCCACGTTTTAAGACACGAGGGTCTTGTAAAATTTGCATTAGAGGGAAGTGTGTGGGGTAAGAACAGTAGAGGGAGGCCAAGGATAGAATACGCTAAGCAGATTAGAGAGGATGTGGCTTGTGCTAATTATGAGGAAATTAAAAGGCTTGCGCAAGGTTAAAAATGGAGAATTGTATCAGACCAGTCTAAGGACTGAATACCACAACAACAACATCCTACAACTCATCTTGGAATATAAAGTAGATGGTAAATCTGTGTCATATATTTGACAGTTTTCTGTTGCGAGAGGATCAGCTTAATTATGCAGCAAGTAAGGCCCTGAATGCTTTGCACTTTATGAATGAGAACTGCCAAAAATGATAATACAAACTTCAAAGAAATGGCATATAA
>CM067377.1:36573544-36950206 GCA_034510155.1 Eucriotettix oculatus | reverse complement strand
AATCAGATAGGATCCTCAGAGAGGGGCAGCAAAATTTCCACATGCACAGTATGTTTCTTTTTTTTATCATCACTCAGTCTACTTTAATACTTGAATGTTACCATTTAACATATACGCCTAGTAAAATTAAAAATAAAATTATAATATATCATCGAAAAGCCAGAAATTAAATAAATATTTAAATTAACATTTAAACAAAACGTTTCATTGCCAACAGGTGTCTTTAGAAATCAATAATTAAATATAATGACACCGACTGTAATTAACTTCCAAACATATAAATAAATGCAGTATTACGTGGTTACTTTCATATCAACAAAAAATTTTATACTGCTTACACAACTTTCTGCCAATCAAAAATATCACAAAACTAACATTTTTGTCTCCATGTTATAGTGTTTCATATAGTGTATATGAATAACACGAATTTCGAGCTCACCATAATATTAATTTTATAAAATTGCGCATATCTAATTGTGAGCATCGGCACAAATAAAGTGTTTGAAGGACACATTGCATGTAATTTGTAATGTATAATATATAATTACTTTTCCTTTTCTTTTAGTATTTTTGCATCAATTTTAAAACAAAAATAATTAATTTCTGTTTGAACCTTAATAGTCGCATAGTATGCACTAATAAATGGTATTTGTGACATACTCAAAAGGAATTTGAACTAATTAATTAATTTGAGCTACTTACAGGAACTCTTTCAGTACAATGAAAAAAATATGAAAGAAAAATATTCACTTAAAAGTACTATATTAACCACCATTACTGGCCTGCATGTGAGAAGGGGAAATCTAATAAATAAATAGGAAATTTTATTATAATTACATTATGGGGGACACGTTGTAGAACTACCATAAATTTTAAAATAATTTAAATTTCTACATTTATTAAAAAATAAATAATATATGTGCAAAAATGGTTTCATTAATAAATTTTACCCAGTACTCCAACATGTGAATCCATCCTAGGTTACCCGTGTTCTGGTATAGAAACTTGATACTTCCACGAAATTAAACATAAATGAATAATTAGCGACCCATATGACAGACATTAACACAAAATTTTAAGGAATTTTAAACCATCATTGGAACGTCTGTTGTACGGGTTGCTAAGTCTTCATTTGTATATGTTATTCACATACATTAATTGTTCTTATAAAATTAATTTTAACTTCGCAAACCTCCTGAATGGAAAATTCCCGAAGGCTTACGAGTAAATGGATCTCTGCCACAAAGATCGAAGCAATGCCTGGTTCATCCAGCCACATGTTCGCCAATCTTCTGCTTTCCGTCTCTACGTTCTCCGTCGATTCAAACAAAAAATTCACACCCTCGCTCTCTCCCTTGTCTCGCTGTTCTTCCCTCTCCATTTTTCGTATAGTTCACTTTTTTGTGGAAATTTGTCTTAGTATGAACCTGCAAACTGCTAACAATTTCCATATTAGGTGGTGAGATGTGTTTCCCGCTTTATAAGACTGCGGGCTACTTCCTGGAACCTAGACCATCTGCTTCGTACTTGCGGACTATTTTAGCTCGATAGTTCACTTAGACAATTCTCTACCTGGACTTCTCGACGCTTTTAGTAGGCAAACATTTACCTTAGTAAACTAAAATTGAATACAATTAAAATAAAATCGCACCAATTGGTTTTATTTTAGTAATGTGCGCCATACGAGTGATAACCATATATCTTTCCAATCATTGAATTACATGAATATCAACGCATAAATTTATGCAGTAAAAATAGAACCTAATATCTAATGTAATACTAAAAGATATCAAGTTCACGATAAGAGAACCTCTTATTTTATTATTGACTTAAATTACTTTAAACAGCAGTAACTCGATGTCATCCAAAAAACTTATAATTCATTTAATTTACAACGAAATGCGGAGCGAAATTAACTGTATCGGAAAGTAAATTAGTTGAATTTTTTGAGCGCGAAGTGAAAGTAAATTCCCCAGTGGCCAGTTCGGTAATTGTCTTGGTATTCATGAGCTGGACGTGGCGACCCTCAAGTATTTTCAGACGGAGCAAAAGTTGTTTTAATTCTACTCTGTCGATGTAGAGTAAATTGAATCAGCATCCTGGAAAGTTTCTCGCGCCCTTACGCTAGAATTAGGCCCGGACAGTAAAACCTTGGCGACGCCATTAGACGCCACCGACTGGTCGGGGAGGGGTTCAGTGGCGTCATTTCCGGCGGAGGACTTTAATGGCAAACATTCTCAGGTCAGGCAAGCTCAAAAGCGCGGATAAATTCCTCAAGTTCGCTATTAAGTCTAACTGAATCGTCGCAACACGTAGCGTGGAAAACAATAAAATATGCAAATTGAATTTTATCAGGACGAATGAACGGCAATGGTACATAGGCAATTAAATCCATTTTATACCGTCAGGACTCGTTTTAATGAGGACATCTTTGAGAATTCTTACTGTAGTGCAGGAAACGGAAAGAACAAACGAGACGCTGAATCTATGAATATGAAACAGTTCGCGGTTCCTTCAGTAAGCGATACTAATCAGACCAGACACGCGAACAACGCTTGATTAATAATCAAAACAGATATGCATATGTAGTAAACGAGCAAATTTAGTGTTTTTTTTCTCGCAAATGATGGAAGGTACTTCAGAAGTTTTATCATCTTTAAACAGACTAGAAAATTACTTCTCTCTGTTAATATTGCTCTGTATTCCGAGGGTAAATTTTAATATTTATGTTGAGTCACAAAATTAAGCGTGCAACTCTTTACAAATTTAAATAATATGTTTGTTTGAATTAAACTACAGTACCTTCTAATATTCCTAACCGAAGTCTTAAATGTATGTTTATTTCCAGTAATAAACCGTTAACTGAAACAGGAAACAATGGAATAATATATGAACAAATTCACCATTGAAAAATATTTGAATACTGCAGATTGGCAGTCATGAGGTAACCAGACTAGGGCAGCATATAAGGAACCAGAGCAGACACTTAACCTGCAGATGTCAACGGTTCCAGTGCCAAAATTCCGAGACGTATCAACAATAACGGTTGTTTTCCCGAGAAGACTTGTGGTTACCAAAATTAGACATTCTGTAGGGGTAAAATACTGCCGAGGAATGAATTTCTAATAGAATTTTCTTTGAGAGTTGGGTAAGAATTAATTGCAAATAACGTACAAACTGAAATTAAAGAAATACAAAGCAGGTATATGTGGATTGTTCAATAAGTCTTTTCACGAAAGAGGGTTTTTTCTCTTTCGTATCATAGTTTGTAAACATGATCCTTCAAAGATATTACTAAACGTTTTAAACTTATACCAGTAGTGGTTTATTGTTGGCCGCCTTCTGTAGTGATAGATGTGTAGGAAAACGAATTTCACACCGTCATTCAACACTTTTACTTGAAGCGTTGGACGGCTGCATAAGTCAAAACCGAATTGTATGTCGTTCCTGCGGACACTACACCGGCATGGAAGACAATTTAATTCTGGATTAATGACTTTAAACAAGGTCGCAGAACTACGGATGATGGAACTCGCTCCGGCCACCGAAATGAGGTCAGCACTCAGGAAACATCGAAGACGTTCACAATGTTGTAATAGAAGATCACAGACTAAAAGTGCGTGAAGGAGCAGATGTCATAAGTTTCTCAACTGAATAAGTGCATTTCATCCTCCATGGAAAACTACCCTGGGAAAAGCTTAGTGACATTGGACCAAACCCGTATTCAACATTTCGATGTTGAATCTAGCAATGTTAAGGCTGAACCGAAAAGAATTTTTGCGCAGATTCGTAACCGTCGATGAAACTGGGGTTCATCAATACACTCCAGATACCAAGAACGGATAAAAACACTGGATAAAAGCTGGTAAACGTACATAAAAAATGGCGAAGGTTGTTTTGTCAGCTGGAAAAGTGATCGCTACTGTTCTTTGGGATTCTCAGGGTATAATATTCATAGATTTCTTGGAAAAGGGCCCGACTATAACTGGGCTCTAGTATGCTGCTCTTTTGGATCGTTAGAAACAGATGCTGCCTGAGAAACGACCAAGATTGGTGGAAAAGATGTGCTGTTTCACCAGGAAACAGCAGCAGTCTCAATGACGAAAGTGTACGAATTTGTTTATCATCCATCCTATTCAGCAGACCTAGTACTAAGTGACATCTTGTTCCCAAACTTTAAAATTTGGCTTTGTGGGAAGTTTTATCAAATGAGGAACTGGTCGAGGATGTGAATGAATATTTTGCAGAGTTTGACAGAACCTTTTTTTTTAAGATGATTTGAAACGTTGGAAACTCTTTGCGGCAAGTGTATAGCCAAGGAAGGAGAAATAAAGTAAATTTTCTTTAAAAATTATTTTTGCTACAGTTTTACTAGACTTATCATACAACCTTTGTAGAAATACGACGTGACTTACGTAAATAAGACGAAGTTGTTCAGTTCGCCTAATGTAATGGTAAACACGTCAGAATTTCGAGAACCCGCAACAGTCAGTCGTAGTGTGACTATGGGGAGTAGTCAATCTTGGAGGGGGAACGTGTCACACCTGAAAAGACGGTCGAGGTTAGTATAGGGTTCCTGATTCACAAACAGCGTGTTCTGATTGGAAACGCTCGATCATCATTGGCGCTGACTAGAGGTGTCAAATCTAAGTTACTACAAGATTGAACTTCATTCCTCACTTTGACGCCCACGGATATCTGGAAGGAAAGAAGTTATATTCATTAACCGAGTATGGGGTGGCCATATAAAATAGAACTACTGCTTCACATTTATTTTATCCGCCCTTACTATCCTCCGAAGGTGGAATTAGGAATGGAGTGATATCGTTGGATGTGCCCCCATCCAAGACGATCAAATATCATTACCAACTTTCTTTCGTACGACGGGTAGTATTTTAGATCTTTAAGTTATGGCCAACTATCACGCAACCACACATGTCACTCTCATTGCAATGCTGGAATTTCATCTTCAAAGAACGCATTTTGAGAAATAGCAAGAATCGCTGTAGATAGGCGAAGATGAGCTGGAGTATGGGTCCTGAAAGAAAAAAATGGCACCACCAAAATCATATGCCATAAACATCAAAATATAAACTTCACTATTTAAAGCTTGTTTTCACGTATTGAAAGATATTATTAAAATCTCTGGTCGAATATTTCTGAGTACCGTACGACCACAGTGCAATGTCGTCATTAATTAGTGTCCGAAAGTCAAAAGTGGTCCCGTCATGCTTTAATTGAAAAATGTGTTACGAAACATTTGGACAGGATGAAAAAATAATAACAATATTAAATAAAAAGTTGCCGTCGACATGTGCGTGGGAGGAATGGAAGGGCATCAGCGCCCATTAGCTGTCTCATGAATATGCATGGGCGTCACCGCGATTACGCTCACCTCCTCACATGTGCTAATCTGGTCGCCGAGCACGGGCTAATTTCAGAAACCCTACGTCAATGCTCGTTGCGCGTGTCACGGTAATTGTTTACCCTATCGCCTCTGCTGAACCCGCTCGTCTATGCTCACTGCTACTCGGTGACCTTATCCACAGGAACAGTATCAGACACGCCTAAATTTAACTTACACATATCGAGTACTATGAGCAATTGTATCAATTCAACTTTAACTAAAAAAGTAATATGTAGATGTATCTGATCTGAGCTCAAGAAACAATGTATAAAGTATGTCAAAGTAGTTTTGGTGTTTTATCTACCAAATTATACTGCACAGTTTGTTATTGACTGTGATTGAGAACTCCTCCAGAATTATTTTATTTGGAACATCAAGTCATAATTATCTTAATGTTTGAAGCTATACATTCAGAAAATTAAGTGAGTTTTCTCGGTTGTTCCCGGCATCTCTTTGAGTTGGATCACCGGGTAGGACCCTTAAACTATAGCCCGGTGGCCCTTTTCAATTACCTTCCTACGCTATTAAAGGGTAGTTGACTGTTTGAGGTTCAACCTAAAAATGTACTAGGGTTGCAGCCATTGGTTTCCCGCTGATCCCATTGGATCAGATGGCCAGTTGCCCCCTAAAACTTGAGAAGAGAATGCTGCGACCCCACAGCAAACTCAGCTCCCGTCATTCGGAAGCGCATGAGAATAGTATCCAAAATCCCGACCTACCTGATGCAGGTTTCCTAAAGTTTTCACTGCATCTCTTTTAGGGTAGGATCCTTAACCTATAGCCCGGGAGCCCCAGTCAATCCTTGGCTACCTTGCTCTAACTTCTAAATCCGCCCTTGTCAGTTTCCTTCCTATAATAGGAAAGGGGATCTGTATGTATCAGGATCACCTTCACGTATACCCCCCAAAAAATGCAATAAATCAGTAGTGTCAAACTGACCCCTGATTATCTGAAATAAAATGAAAGCCGAACAATATTTTACGTCAGATCTCCGGATAGTGCTGCAGCTCCAATTATCATTTTAGAGGAAAACCAATACGATTTGAACATCACGTTTGTCAGTTGTCTTAAATAAGTTGCACATTGTAAAATGTATGTGAAATGGTGTAATAGCTAGGCTTTGTTGAATACTCTGTTGTTAGTGTTGTTCCTTTACATTAGTTTTGTTAGGTTGTAAATTTGATATATTCTTATTATTGAAAAGTATTTGTCTCAACTAATCTGTTAAAGATTTGACGGTTATATTTCTTTTACTACTTATTTTAAAACTAATTGAAATTGCACTTTCGTGAATTTTTTACACAAAACGTCACTTTCAACGCTGAACAAGAAACGAAAAATTGATGATGAGGGAAGAAAATTTCAAGAAAGGTTGGAACTGAACTATTTTTGTGTGGAAGTGAATAATAAAATCATGTGCTTAATTAGCAAAGAAACAATTAGTGTCACTAAAGAGTACAATGTTCAGTGACATATTTTACTAAGCACTAAATTCCATTTTCGTGCTTCAAAGGAAAAATAAAGGAAGAAAAAATAAAAACAATGAAGAATTCTCGTAATAAAACATTGCCGACAAAATTCATAAAAACCAACTAAATATGATATTTCTTTGAAAATCATTCACCTATGGTTCTTTAATAAAAGAAAGTATGAAAAAATCTGCTGAATTTGTCTGTCCAAAAATTGCAGTGATTTAGAGATATACAATTCTTGATAGGCTTGTTTCTGTACCAACTGAAGGCGCTAAATCGATGACGGGTGAAAAGTAAAGGATTTGCATCAAGAATTATAGAAAAAAGTACAAATATATAACCAAATGTACATCAAGACTTTCCATTGCCTTCTTCACCATAAATTACGTGTTTAAAATTATTAAAAATGAATCAAGTATTAAAAACAGTAACAAAGACACTCAACTTTATTCGATCAAGAGAACGTAACCATCACAATTTACTCGTTCCTTCAAGATTTAGAATCCTAATTTAAAGATTGAAAATACATTTTTATTTTGGTGAAAAATGCCCAGAAATTAAAAAAATTGCTGCACAAATTTTATACTATTTTGGATGTACATACTTATGAGAGAAACTATTTAAATCTATTGTATTTTATTTATAATATTAAGTCTGACTAATTTAATTACTTTATTTATAATTAACAATGATGTTTTAATAATAATAAATTATTTATTCTGCTTACAATTACATATAATAAAATAACAAACAAGCTTATAAAATTTCTATGCTGAATCTATAACGGTTTCCGAGAGAAAGAAACCAAAAATTTGCTCTTTTAATATTAACAGTATTGGGCCTTCCTACTCCTCTTAATATAAACATAATAGTGTTACAAACGTCGTGATTTTTATTCTTTATAGAAAATTGAAAACTATAACTAGAATATGATATGAACATGCCATTTTCATAATTCAAATATAAGGTGATTGAATTTATGAAGAACCCATCCAGCCCGACGGAATCTTTACAAGGTGAAGAGTTTCCTCGCGTTCACGCACAGATGGTTTCCTTTCGGTGAATCAGATGTTTATTCGCAAAGGATGGGAGAATATTTCATGGCCGTAGCGAGTTTTTCTCTGGTTACATTCACTCCGCATCACCTATTGTCTTACAGGGTGGGGAAAGTTCGCCCGTCTAATCCCGCAGAATCCGGTACGAGTTGGCTCTTGTTTTCTAGATTCGCCTCGTATCGGCTCCAGCTGATGACGACAAAAGCGGACTTTACGGTGGATTTAACTCGTTTCCAATCTGGAACCGCTCGCGAATTTGTGTATGCGGACGGCGTGGCTCGGCTTTTGCTGACACTGCGCCGCGAAATCCCTGCATTGTGCCAAGATGTTACCCAAACTTTCACCTCCGCCTCCTGTTCCAGAGTCTGCAATTGTGTTAAAGAAAAGGAGACTAACGGTCTAAATTCCCCTAACATTACCCTATAATAAACTTAATTTTCATCTTAACTTTCAAGAATAAAATTTTTCCTCGTACAAGTACACTTAGAAAGTCCATGCTTTGGTGTCTTTCTGTTAGGAGCTAAGAAGATATAAATAATTTTTAAAGACGACGCCTACATAGTGTGCTACTACATCAAATGTAAGCTAAATATTTTATTTGTAATATTATTTTATATAATGCGATTATAATGCTGTTCCATTTTCCATCAGCGAACTTTATCATCTGACGCGAGACGTTCGTTACAATTACTGTTATGAATCTGTAATGGTAAGCTGGAGGGGATGTTCATTATTTATATTTAAGTAGAATAAATTCATTAATTTAACATTTAAAACAATTAAATTATTGTAAAAATTACAACTATACAAATTTAGACTAGCTAAGATTTAAAATTTAGCAGGAATTCAATCTATTTAAAGGATCATGAATATATGGGCGTTGATGTGCAGCAGAAATTTGTCATTCGTATTTTGGTGCAATGTCACTAACACACCTGATTGTTGGTTTCGTAGGCACCTGCACTCTTTGTCGGCTGCTTCCTTCCAAGAATTCTGGTCTGGCGATTACGTGGACGGGATTTGCCTGCTGCTGCCTTCTCTCAGTTTCCCTCACAAGTGTAAAGACAACTTTTAACGTAAACTTGTCTCCATACATTAATAGACATGTTCTTTCTTTTTGAAAGTTCAATCGTCTTTTTTCGACTCTCGTGGTCCCACACCATCTCCTTACATTCCTCTCTTTCAAAGATCAATTTCCAGCTGCTTCCATCCACTTCATCTCTTAGCTCTCAGCTTCTTTCTTCAAAATCCATTCCCGGCTGCTCTCTCTCTCTCTCTCTCTCTCTCTCTCTCCACCACGTCTCTTCTCATACCACTACCACGAGGGTGGATGTCTGATCACATGACCCCCTGCTCCAATCAAATTTCAAGGTTGGCCCACGGTGGTTATCTGGCTTTGCGGAGAAAGCTACGTATTTCGAAATTTCCGAGGGTATAATGATGGGGCAGGTAAACGTCCGTTAATCCCCTATCCTTACGTTTCAACACGTTTCAGTCGCTCATCGCCACCTCATCGGCGTCTGACTGGCGCCAAAAATGGAATATGTCAACCAGAGTGATTATGATGAGTATCATCACTGATTAATTGAACGAATTAATTCATTACAAATAGTTCCGGTAAACGAGATTGTATAGTTATGGATACCTAATTTGAAGACACTTTAGATGTTTCTTCGTATATTTGAAATAATATTTATCTATTTGTAACTCAGTTTTTCCACACTTTTATTGACATAATTTTAGTGTATATATAATAAATTCTTTTAATAAATACCAATTCAATTACAATGTATTTATTATCATATAAACGCCTGACTTAAATATCAACTCAAACCTAATATTGCCACTACAATTAAACTGAAGCAATACAAACTGCTCTCATTTGACCAATTCGTATATTATCAGCAGGTAACTTCAGCAGTGTCAGACGGGACCGTTATCATTCATCCCCGGCTGCTCTTCTGAAGATTGCCAAATCGAAAAGCCTCTTTTTGCCGAGTCATAAAGATTTATAAATTCTTGAATGATCCATCGTTTATCCGAACAATAGAGAAAATGTTATTATCAACAAATTGAAATGTCATTCTGACTAAAACTTGAATAAACTAATGTAAGAACATGGTGAGCGTTGAATTTTGAGCTAAGGAATGGAAATAATCAGTATGTTAGGGAGTTGGACGCTGGAAAATTCCGTTGTCGTGTCTTCTCGTGACCAACGAAATATTGAAAATTCAGGACAGAAAATAGAAAAGTACCGCCCAAACTCGATTGGAATTAAAAGTCACTATATTAGTTAAAAGATATAGTTTAATAAAGAAAATTATTCAGAGCCTCGAGAGTGCAGGTTCCCGTATTCAGAAGCAAAGCCGAAGCATGATTGAATTAACAATCCTCAGACTGATTTCAGACTGACCCCCTACTTCTCGTGATTTGCATCGGCAAGGTACAGGAGGAGCCAATCCCCAGTCCGAGAGATGTTCATGGGGATATTCCAAATCTAGTTCAAACTGAATTTATGAAAGCCCATCTTGAAATTTAACCCTCGGATGGGCGAGTCAGGCCTATGCCGTTTTATTTCTATTATATTTGGAAAGCCAGATCAGATTCTGGGACGAACTTTTATGACATACCAGAAAGATGTGTTTACAATGGTGTGCCGTGGTCACATTCCAGAAGAGGCCGTAGTTTCTAGGAAAATGACGAGAGATTGAAAAAGAAACACAGCATAGGTCCAGGGAGCCTACAGCGCCCACTCGTGTCACTAAATTTATGCTTCTCTTTGCTGCAGTACGTTGCGATTATTGAGTTATTTTCGTAGAAATCGTTGACGAATATTGACGTTTAGCATTAAATATTTTTATATTTGCTACACAAATATTTTTTATAAGTGAGTACAATGAATTTGTTTTTTTCTTTCATAACTTTTTTGATAATGAACAGTTTTGCAATATGAGTAAAAAAGTATATAAATTGAATAATGCTCAATATATGTAGGACAGGTTCGTCTTAATTTAGAAGACGATATCTGTTACTAAAATGTGCCGGAAGACGATATTGAAAACTCGTCGGAAGAATCGAAAACTGAAGATAACGAACAGGCAAATTACCAAGACGTAAGAGAACACACGGTAAACCGTACAAGGAAACTAAACACCAGTATAAAACTCAATATTGCTGGAAGAGTTTGCGATTATATATGAAGATAATGTGCCAAGTATGTTTTGACGAATCTTCAAAAAAAGTTGCTACAAACAGAATAATTTACTTATTTTATTAAAATTATAATTACCGACTTAAATAATAATTATGTATGTACTAAATAAGTCAGTCAAATTAAAATTTATTAACATAAAGATTTGATGGCATTTTTAATAATTAATCTCTTGAACACCCTTGAGCGGTTGATCTTACAGGCCTCGAACTGATGTTTTGTTTCTAAAATAGCGTCTCAATATTTTTAGGAAACATAAAATACCAAATTTTGGCAATGTAAAACTTACAATTTTATTTTTAGTAGAATTTTATAAAAATAATTATATTACAGTTTTACGTAATCAAAACCTTCATTGGATGTGTGAATTGTGTATATATGAGTCCAAAAATATATATGTAAATTATCTGAAGGTAAACTGATAGTAATTGGTTCATAATACTATTCATAAACGTAAATGTCAAGCCGTATATCCGCTAAACCTGCCACGCCTAACCGCGTTACAACATGAGGCGCGCCTAAGGGAGGTTTAAAGCGATTGTTGCTATTATCTCGAAATGAGACACCCTTATTGCTTATTTCTTTATTCCCGGACAATCATATTCGGCTGTCTTTCAAATGGAATGTTACAGAGGATTGAAATTTAAATGTTGCTAGAGATAAAATATATTGGTCAATATATGACAATTTTGTTGATTGCAGAACAATAAAACTTGATTATTAATTATCACAATTCCTATACACTTTGCGATGCTCGTTGCTGACGATTTTATACTGCTTTGGATAATTATGATGGTAATGTTTGGAGACGTTATTGGACGTCGAAGGAGTTATTTTACAATCTAATAATGTGATTCAAATCAAAGACCTCCGCAAGGGCACGCTAATTTTGTAGAGCTAGGACTTCACGTTTTGATTGAGAGAAACAATATTTTCACGCTTAATAAATGTACATATTAAACCTTAATTATTAAATTCATTAAATAATTAATACACCCATCATTGCAAGATCAAGAAAGGAGTAAAACAAGGATGCAGTCTGTCGCCCATGCTTTTTAACCTACATATAAAACAGACTATAAAGAAAGTTAAAACGGAATATGGAAAAGGTATCATACTGCAAGGAGAAGAAATAAAAACCCTGCGCTTTGCCGACGATATTGTAGTATTAGGGGAGCCAGAAGGATACTTGTAAACCATAATAAATGGCATGAACGGAGTCCTGTAGAAAGAGTTCAATATGAGGATTAATAGAGGGAAAACTAAGGTAATGAAATGTAGTTTGTGAAACAGTGTTAGATTGGGAAGGAATATTTTGACGGAAGTTAAGGAAATCTGCTCTTTGAGAAGTGTAATAACTAGGGATCATAGGAAACATAAAAGTAGGATAGCACAGGTAAGGAAGGCTTTCGCGAAAAAGAGGAATTTACTTACTGGTAATATAAGTGTGAATATTAGGAATTCGTTGCTAAAATGTTCGTATGGAGCGTGGCGTTATATGGGTGCGAATCGTGGGCGATAGGAGGTGGGGAAAGGAAAAGAATGGAAGCCATCATGTGGTGTTTTAGGCGAATGCTGGAAATCAATGGGTGGATAGAATCACAAACTTGGAAGTTCTAAAGAGAATAGAGTAAAAGCGAGCAATATGTAGGACGTTGATTAAGAAAAGGCATAGATTAAAAGGCCACGTTTTAAGACACGAGGGTCTTGTAAAATTAGCATTACAGGGAAATGTGTGGGGTAAGAACAGAACAAGGAGGACAAGGATGGAATACGCTAAGAAGATTAAGGAGGGTGTTGTGCTAATTATAAATAAATAGTTTAGCATACAGAGTTGCTTCAGGCCAGTCTTAGAACTGGAAACCACAACAACAACAGAAAATATGTACGTTATTAACACGAGGAAATTAACGTCTGTTTCAAGATTGTTAAAAGAGAAACAGACTGAATTTTTGTTAAGAAAATTAATTGTTGCACGTCTAGTGTGTATTCAGGAATGTGAGAGGTAAATAATAATGTTGTTTCTTATAATATCCTATTGTTAAAAATATTAATGCGAAATGGCTTGGTAAAGCAACTTTACGCTTTCAGAAATTTGGAAACAGATCTGGCTTATAATGGAATATTCTAAATTATCTTACGTCTGTAATACTGTGGATGTAGTCCAACAGAAGGTTCGGTACTCTAGACCTCAACCTGGGAAGCTCTTTTGGTTCTTCTTGATGGGCAGCAGCCAAGCTTCCTTCCCCTGCAGCCGTTAAAATAAGTAATGCGGCCATTCCGAGAGAATGATGGCTGTGGAAATTAAACGGAAGAAGGCAAATGTGGCTCGCGTTCTGCTAGGGGGATAATGGCCGTATTAGCGAAGGCCATCCCCGACAAACGGTTGCCTCTCTGGCCTCCTTCGCTCAACTCGTTACGTCAATACAAAATGCAAGATTACGGATCTATCCCAATCAGAAAGTGAATTAACATAAAAATGTGACACCTTCAAGTTCACTCTATAAAAATATGTCTAGTGCATACGGCAAATTCGGCACCATTAGCATTAATAACTCTCCTATCTAAATAAGTTATTATTATTATTATTCAATCCATTAGTCCTCGGTTGAGGAAATAGGATACGTCAAATATAATATTACAAGAAATATACAAAATTGTACAATTAAGAATTGAAGGACAAAAAGAGGAAAGATAAGATTCAATCTTCAATTTCCAGTCGACGGAGGAGGCAGCAGAAGATCGTGCGTAGGTTCCCGTCGAACATGAAAAAGAAAATAATACGAATTTTAAAATTTCTGGAATATACTTACAAGGCAAGGTTAAAATTCCAAGTTTGCAAAACAAAGGCTTGCAAGTGGTATTTCATTCCGCACCAGATACTATTCGTACGGCCCGCTTTTGTAGTTTAAAAATGTGATATGAATGACCCCAGTTTGCAATACCGTAAACACATGACACAATGAAAATATGCAAGGTACATCATTTTTGATGTAGCTATGTTGGCTTCCCGAACTAATACTCGTAATGTAAAGCAAATTTTGCTGAGTTTTCCCGATATTTTTTTAATGTGGTGATTCCATTTCAAATTATTGTCAATCAGCAGACCAAGAAAAGGCACGTGCTCTGAAATGTTTTCGAAGTTAGGAGATAAACAGTTTGTGTTTGCTGTGAAGTTAACGATTTTGGTTTTCTCTAGGTTAAGAGAAAATTTGTTTGCAGTGAACCAAAGATTGAGACGGCACATCGTAGTATCAACTTTCTAGCATAAAGTTTTCGAGTCGCTGTCCGTAATAACCAAATTGTGTCGTCGGCGTAGAGGGCTTGTTGGAAGGGATTTAAATAATTAGATAAATCGTTAATGTAAATGATGAAAAGTAAAAGTCCCAAAATTGAGCCCTGAGGGATACCGCAGTTAATTGTTTCCCATTCTGACAGATACTCATTTCCATCCGTGTTTTGAATAGAAACTTTTTGGCGTCTGTTTTGCAAGTACGATGTTAATAAAGAAAAGGAAACTCCTCGAATTCCGTAGAAATCTAATTTTTTGAGTAGAAGATTACGATCTACTAAACCAAACGCTTTCGAGAGGTCAGCAAAAATGCCAGTCAATTTAAGTCTTTCATAAAGTGCATCATGAATACTTTGAACGAAGTCGTATGAAGCCGTGTTGGTAGATTTTTCATTAATAAAACCATATTGCGATGTGGAAATAAGTTTGAATTTTGTAAGAAAATCTGTAATTCTCATAAGTATTGCTTTCTCAAGAATTTTTGAGAATATTGGTAAGAGGAAAATAGGGCAAGAATTGGAGACGTCTGTTGTAGAACCCTTCTTGTGTAAGTATTTATACCCTTCTTATGTAAGTATTTATACTTCTAGAATACGTTATCTAAGCGAAACACAAATTTAGTTGTCAGTAAGTCTTTTGACTATTTATCTTTATCCTATTGTATTGGAAGAATTTATATTTATCATACGGTTTAATTTCAGTTTTATTTTAAATATTAATAAATATTTCGTACCTTTTTATTAATATATTATATCCTAATTAAAGACACAAAGTATAGATTTTCTCATTACTTATTAACATTAACAGCAGCTTTCGGCTGTATTCACAAATATCATGTTAATAAAATGATATAAAGACAAGAACTACATAAATAAGAAGTATCCAAGAAATTTTTACAGAGTTGTAATGGCGAATAACGCTGAAAGCTCCTTTTGCCATTAATGCGAAACAATGAAAAGAGCTACATGCAGTAACTATAAAATGGTTATTATGTACAAACAAAAAATATAATAATATAAAGGTCTTAAAAATATTGAAGTCAAAGAAAGTAGAAATATTTCAATTGAAGCAATATTAAAAAATAATTAACAATTAAATAAATTATAACAGCCTCTTTGTCAATTTTTTAAATTTCATTTAGAATATGAAATGTACTGCGTTTCGTCTCTAATTTGAGACGTCTTCACGTATAAAAATCTAGACGTTCATGGGCCTCACTCCAGGAATCCTTCCTTATTTAATTAAATATCAGATAAACTACTTATTTTTAGATAATTAACTTTTGCTGTTTGTATTTAATATAAAGCAGGACAATAACTAACAGATTAAGATGAAGGATAATTCAGAAAAGTAAAATTTAATTTTAAATAGTTGACATTATTTTTCTTTGCGTTTGATAGTTTACTAGTATATTTAGTAATTATGGATAGTGTATTATTTATGTACTATTTTTATGATATAATAAAATACTACTCCTATGTTATACAATACTTAAAAATATTTAATTCGGGAAAGACTAAAAGAAATGAATTTTGGAATATGGAAGTTAAGTTTAAAATTGTGCATAAATTACTGGTTTTCTGAAAAAGAATAATAAACTTTCTGGTTTTATAGAGAAATAAATTTCTTTCAGACATTAATGAATATATTAAGTTTTAGGTATTTTCTTTTCAATGAATTTTTTTTTATTAGAAACAGGTATAAGCTTTCTATCTTCAGTCCTTGCTCCTAAAACATCAACTTTACTTATTTTTTTCTCAAAACTGCAAGTGAAGGTAGTGGAGGTAGAAAAAAAACACATCCTGCCGAAGTCTGACGAAGTACTCCATCTCAATCGGGACTCCCATTTATGGCGTTCGAGCTATATTTGTGACGCTTGCATTTCAACCCAACTCCCATAAATATAAAAGAAGAAAGTTTTTTACGATGTAGTCTTCGATGTCCTCCTATTCCGAGCTTTATAGGGCAGACGCCGATTGATGTAGGAGGCAAGTGCACTCCTTTATGGACACGAACGTAAAAATAGATCTTCGTCGAATCGATTCTGCATACAGAGAACCTCTCCGGAAAGGAGAGATTTCTGCCACAGATTAACGAAACCTGCCCCACAGTAAAACGGAGATTGTTCTGCTGCTCTTTTTATTTTTATTTATTTTGAAATTGAACGCTCTGCTGCTATCCACTCAGGGCCTTGAATTTGTAGTCTGTAGGTAGGTCTATATGCAAAGCTTATTTCGCAACCAAACTTCACCGTACACAGTTTCCATCTGCGTTTAATCCGCAGCCAATTATCGTCAAAAAATTCTTTGTTCAAAGTACTGACAAGGGATTGTAACCGATAGCTACAAAATGAATTATTACCTTAATTGCATTTGGTTGCTTGTGATGGGAAGCAATGCCATGAACGAGGAATATTGTATTGAGAAATAAAGAAAAGTTGAAGTCTCGCTTGAGCAACGGAATCATTTGTTTTAAATGCCTTATAGTAAAGATTCATAGTCCTGGGATATTCCATTAAATTTTGCTTTACATAAGCAACACTTTTCATTTATTACTATATCTCGATTTATCTACTAGGACATTATAGCGTATATAATTTTATCAATGTTTGTTTGCAATACTTTCTCAAAAGAAACTGCATATATGAATATGTAACTAAATGCTTAAGTCAGAAATATTGTCTCATTATGTCGTTTGAGACGTAGAAAATAATAATAACTCTCAAAACTCCTATAGAAATGGAGGCAACATTATTAAGCTACCGTTGTGTTACTTCAGAATGATGAAAGTTTCAATAATGTTCACTTTAACAATAAAATTTAGAATTACGTTACACTGCTTAAAAGTACTACCTGATTGAAATTGAATTGACAAATATAAGGCGTTTGTTTTACGTCGCCTATAATTCATAGTTGAGAAAGCAACAAGGTTTACAACATTTGTGGTATTTATTTTATCACCTAATGTTGCCTGTTTATTTATATTTTTGCAGACAATTAATAGTTTTAAACTGATTATTATAGTAGCCTGCGGTGATTTCAGTATTACCCCTCAATAATATATAATTATTATTTAAGGGTAGTATTTATTCCCTGGTTAAGCGTTACCTGATTTTGTACATTATAAATAATATGAATCTATCTAGTGGGGGGTTAATAAAACTGATACCTAACAAGTGTAACGAGTGATGTGATTATAGTGTTGTTTAATGTTTAATATAAGTGTAAGTGTAGAAAACTCTGACTATGTTCCTATTTGAAATCGAGCGTATGCTTAACTTTGGAATCGAGTGCATTCTTCTCTTTGGAGTCAAACGTGTTATCTCTGGAGAGCCGTTAACATAATATATTGTTCCTTGGAATATATATGTTTTTTTGTAATGAGTATAACACGGCAACATAAATTTTGGTATTCTTAAATAAATGAATTGGAAGAGGTATTTCTAAGGAAAAGATTTCAATAAACACTTAATAGCTGTGATATCATTTTTTGGCAGGTATTCTGATGACAATCAATCCCAGAATTGACACGGGTGTTGGATGACACTACAATCTGACGACTCGTTGATAAAACTGCAGAAATATTTGGTATTTCGTGAAGCTTACGTTGTGCAATATCATCCATTCCGGTGTCGTATAACAGATACATGGTAAATAAAAGAAAAATATAATTGAACGAGAATCTCTTGGCTAGGTGTTAATAACGTTGACCCTTACGTTTGAAAAAGTTTGTTACTCACGTGCTGGAGTAGGATCTCATGAAATACCGAACTAAACTTTAATTCGAGGAGAAAAATTAGAAACAAAGAAATTAGTGAGTGTATGACATAAACCCATTCAATGAACGAGTTTAATAAATGTGAATGCACTTGAACATCTCGCATCCAGGAAGTAATATTTACAGGCAGGGGAAAAATGATTTCATAAACGTATCAAACATTAGCTGAATTTAGATTTTTTATGAATTTTTAAAAAGAAACTTACAAAAATCCCGTTTTGCCCCACAAACCGGGGCAGATGTTTTGTATATACAATCGTGCAATAAAAATGAATTTCATTTAAGAAAAATCTTTACACCTTTTGTGTTTTATTTCATATACTTATTTCACGTACGGTTGAGTACTTTTTCAAATTTTCCTATCACAAAACGATTTTATTTCCAACTGCTCAGTCTTTGTTAACGATTTTATTTCCAACTGCTCAGTCTTTGCTAACAATTTTCCCCTTTTCTCGTTTCTTTTCTTTCTTAATCGATTTATTTTGGGTACAACATCGTGTAACTCATTCTTAAAGTTGAATCTGCCCGTTTTTCCTTTTCTTCTTGAGGAATACATAACATTTTGGTTTATACTGTAGTATCCTGTTACACCCCGCAATTTAAGGTGTTTTACCCAGCCGTAATATAACTATATTTAAATCTTATACGTAAGTTATATACAGCTAAAGACATCTAGTTTACGAATATATACCATTGAAGAGTTAAAACCGAGGAGTTTTGTGTACAAAAATTATAAATTCACAGATGCAAGACGCCAAAACAACAGTTTATTCACAAGGCTCAGTCAGATATTGCACACGTCAGCTGCCAGGACTTCTTCCTTGACCAGTTACAATGTTCCACCCCTATATACTATCTCCAATACTATCCGGTAAACACAAATAGGGGTTTCGTTATATCCCGCTATCTCATTCCGCCCCGAATTGTAATTGTGTCAGCGCGTCACAGAAGAACGACGGTCTTTTAATTATAAATGTGTTGCTAGTTTCATACCTCAGAACTAATCTGAAATCAAATAGTAACTATTAAATGTAATACTATATTACATCTGGGTAACCAATTCAACAATATTCACTTTACTTCAAGACACTTTTTGTATTAAAAAATTGACAAGAAATTTATAGAAATGTTATCACGTACAACATTTTTTGTTACTTTAATCTCTTTTCAGCAGACTTTGTGATCACTTCTGCTAGCATGTTAAATTACAGACACAATAATATTTGACTATCTAGGTGCCCGGCGATTCCCGGGATATTAATGCTCAAATATAACTAACGTTTTAATTGAATTATGGTACATCTTTTTCTCTCGAACTCTAAGGCTGCGTAAGGGCATAATGCATCCTGCAGTAAGTTCTATACGTCATTACTGTAGGACGTATACAAATAGTGTCGAAGGAAACACCAAAAAAGTGTTAATTCAACATAAATATCATCTGACTTTGGGTATTTAAAAATGTCCGTTTCCTCCACCCCCGCCGCTTTGGGTGCATACCGTGTCTTACCCCAACTGTGCTGATTCCTGAGTCGTAAAGACTACGTGTACCAAATTTGGTAGAAATTGCTTCAAGCATTTAGATTTTTATGGAGAACATGCATGCAAACTAACACTCAAACTCACCTACGATATATGAGCTCCTTTTACACATAATGAATTTCATTTATAAGAATAAGGTGGTTGATCCATCTATTTGGTCTGTTTAGCGCGAAATAACTTGTAAATATAATGAACGTTTAATTTAAGTAACAATATATTTTAAGTATATGAATGTGTATCTCTCGAGTGCGACGCTCAACGCTGCGACATATAAATGCGACGCATTGGGCCGCTCACAGTCAATTTTAATTTAAGGTATGAAAGCAATAATACTCAAGCTCACCATTCATTTTATTGAAATGTTGTTCCTTCATTTCTTTTATGCTCATGATATATTTTTATTAGAGCTACGTTTTCTAACGAAAATATTTTGCAAAACTTTATGAAACCAGACAAGATTAAACGACTTCTTCTGAGATGACGCTGAATGAACATTGCTACCGAGGGATTTTCGCTAAGTTATTCTCATCAAACCGACGACGTACTCTGAAGCGACGATAATGCTGTTGTGAAAGGGACAGAAGGCAGTTAACTGACGAGATTAAATTGGCGCTGTCGGTGAATGTGGTGGATGCCTTCCGTACTTCCCCCAACCCAGCCTTAATGGAATTCCAAATTGCCGAACTGAGTCACACACACACAGATCGGTCCAGCAGGACAGAAATAGAATTGTGAAGTAAGCGAATTGAAATAGTCGCCTACAAAAGAGAGATAACCCGTCATCAAAAACGTCAATTACGTAATCCTGACACTTCTTAACCCAATTCTTCAATTGTCTCACAGTTTTATTATGTAACAACTGTGTATTATCACTCCCATAATTACGTACAGAACGTCTTTTTTATCTCCAAGTACCTGTTATATTTACGAATACAATTAATTAAAAAAGTTTAGCGATTTTTAAATTTTAATGAGCACCATAGCTAACGGAAATGAACCGAAATTAATTAAATTTCGTACTATTGCAAGTATAATTAAAAAGGTGTAGCTGCAGCTTCCAAAGCGAGTTTGATACACATGATTTCATCATACATAGGCTTACCGAAGTGGGTCCAATTATTCGGTATTAGATACAGACTAATTAGTCCCTTACGCCTGGCCTGGATCAGCATAACTCCACTTAACATACTTGCCAGATATGGCGGGTGTGGTGTAAGGGGAACAATTTCCCGATTCTCAACTCATTATCGTTCATTAGGATAAACGGTAGTCCAATTAGACGCACCAGCCTCTGGATTAGTTCAGAAGCTCACAACTGCCCTCTTAGTACCATATACCATCCTCAAGGCACTGACATACTCCACTATCTGGAAACAGAAGGAAAAATTAGTTTTGAAGATTAATAAAATTCAGTTGAATCTAAATGTCCAAAGAAGTATTACGTTTTTCGCAATAGTATAGTAAAATATGCTTCTCTAAGATCTAAATAATAGATTAAGTACATTCCAAAAGAACATCAGTAAAAATGAGCTCCAACATGACCTACTATATCATACGTTTCTCTTATGAGGAACTGAAATTGCTTATTTCTGGCACACCAAGATTCTTACAGTCTTCATTTGAATATTTAATTTAACATCGGATATTTTAAGAGTATTGTGTACTTGAAATAGGAACTAACCAAAAAAATTAAGTTTCTCAACCAAAATGCTCTAGGTCTGTTTCTATACACTGTATAAGGAATATAAGTCTGAAAATATTTAAAGAGTTAAACTAAGTTGATTGTTTATGGTTAATATTCAACGCTATTTCACTTTCACTCAAAGTTATGAAAATATATTCAATACTAAATCATGTTACAACAATAGCAGTTAATAGCATTTATATAGATTGGGAACGGACATTTTAAGGGAAGTTAAGGAATTCTGCTATTTGGGAAGCGTAATAACTAGGGATGGCAGAAGTATAGTAGACACAAAGAGTAGGATAGCACAGACAAGGAAAGCTTTCACAAAAAAGAGGGATTTACTTACGGGTAATATGAGTGTGAATATTAGGTAACCGTTGCTAAAAATGTTTGTATGGAGCGTGGCGTTATATGGGTGCGAAACGTGGACGATAGGAGTTGGGGAAAGGAAAAGAATAGAAGCCTTTGAAATGTGGTGTTATAGGCGAATGCTGAAAATCAGATGGGTGAATAGAATCACTAACGAGGTAGTTCTAAACAGAATAGAGGAAGAGCGAACAATATGGAGGACGTTGATCAAGAGAAGAGATAGATTAATAGGCCACGTTTTAAGACAAGAGGGTCTTGCAAAATTAGCATTAGAGGGAAGTGTGTGGGGTAAGAACAGAAGATGGAAGACAAGGATGTGACACGCTTCGCAGATTAGGGATGTTGTGGGTTGTGCTTGTTATGAAGAAATGTAAAGGCTTGCGCAGAATAGATTAGCATGGAGGGTTGCATCAGACCAGTCTTAGGACTGAATACCACAAATGTATATATATATATATATATATATATATATATATATATATTGAAATTTCTTACTTTTAAAAAGTTCTACTTTGTCGGAAGAGAACAATGTATGTCATCGCCACCCTTGCTATAATCTTAGTGAACGTAGCGGAAATTACGAATACTATATTTATGCAACCAATAAAAAAAGCTGAAATAATTTCAGTAATTAGAAATTTGAAGTGTTCCTCAGCAGCAGATATATATATATATATAGGTATAACTAGGTTAAAGAATGTGCTGTTTCTATCGCTTTACCACTTAAAGTAATATTTAACAAATGTCTTTCCGCTGGAATTTTCCCCGATGCGTTAAAAATAGCCAAAGTAATTCCCCTGTTTCAGAAAGGATCGCCATCTGATATATCCAATTATAGGCCCATTTCTCTTCTTTCCTATTTTCTCTAAAATATTTGAAAAAATAATTCATATTAGTTTACTAATTTCCTGAATAAATATAAGATTTTATCAACAGCGCAGCATGGCTTCCTTAAAGGAAAGTCCACAGATAGCGCAATGTACGACTTCATTCAAAATATCCAGAATTCATTGGATGAAGGACTGAAGGTAGCTGGCATTTTTGCTGACCTCTCTAAGGCTTTCGACACCGTAGATCACCAAATATTAATAAAAAAGATGGAATATTATGAAATTTGGGGAAACACGTCACTTTTACTAAGATCGTATCTTACAAACCGCAAACAACAAGTAGTAATTGAAACCAAAGACGGCCAACTTCACTTATCCGATTGGGAATTTATTACATGTGGAGTTCCTTAATGAGCAATTCTTGGGCCTTTACTTTTTATTCCGTACATAAACGATCTTCCAGGATACGTAAATCCTATAAAATCGATTCTCTACGTGGATGATACAAATATAATTATTCCAGATAAAAACTTAGATAATCTGATTAAGAAAGTAGACAACACTCTGAATGGTCTAAATATTTGGTCTAACGTGAATAAATTATCCCTCAACCTAGATAAGACTAAGTTAGTTCAGTTTAGTGCTGATGCTAGTAATAGACCAGTAGACAAGTTCTCAGCTAATGCACCTTTCCTCGGCCTTCGGATTGACGATAAATTAAAGTGGAATGACCATATAGATCTGCTTGCCGGAAAACTAAGTTCAGCTTGTTATTCTCTGAGAACACTAATGCAACACGTTGACAAAAAGTACGTCAAAATGGTTTATTTCGCGTATTTTCATTCAAGTATGAGCTATGGCATCTCTAATTGGGGAAACTGCTCCAGGAGTAATGAAATATTTAAGTTGCAAAAGCGTGCAATTAGAATACTTTCTAGCACGAATTCTAGATCGAGTTGCAAACCTTTCTTCAAAAGTTTGCAAATACTTACTTTACCGAGCGTATATATTCATGAAATATTAAAGTTTGTAAAGCGAAACACTAATTTGTTTCAAACAAATGGCGAGTTTCATGAATACGCGACTAGAAATCGTTCAGCTCTAAGGTCGGACAAGCATCGCCTTGCTCTACACCAGAAAAGTATTCACAATACCGGGATAAATTTATACAACAGCCTTCCGCCAGAGGTTAAAAGCTTCGTGAAGCAGAGCAAAATTATTCTTTTAAATTGCGCGTTTTACTCGGTACAGGATTTTCTTAATCGTCCTTCTAGTATTTAAATCAAGGTTCCTGCAAAAAGTGTTGAATGAGCTGCCTTATAAAATAGTACATATCTTAAAATTTCTATTCAGGTTTTTCTGCTCTTTTGTTTGTTTGTTTCATGTATTGCCTGGAGCTACGACAGAAGGACAGTTTCCTGGTCGCAGAGCTCCAAGTAGTTGAAACTCCATTGCGTGTTCCTCAGTGTGTGCTTGTTTGTGTTTCCCAGTGTGTGTCCGTGTTGTGTCTATATTGACTTTTGTCTATATTCACTTTCTTTTACTAATTTATTTTAAGTTTATTTGTCTTTAATTATTTACTTTATTTTGTTCATTTTTAATGTTTAATGTATGACGTATCCTATTTCCTCAATCGAGGATTAATGGAAACAACAATAAATCTAAATCTAAACTGATCTGAGGAAATGTGTTTCTCAGATCCTATGCATTTGCATCTTTAAATTTTGAATAATAATCTACATTTATAAATTATACGATTGTCTTTTATTTAAAAATGCAGCTATTTAATACTCTCAGTTTGAATCCAAAATTTAATTTTTAATTTTCACAATAAAAATCATAATAAAAATTAGGCATAGAAGGAATACGTAGTAAACACAACTCAAGATACTTACCTGAAGGCATTCTAATAATCAGTATAAACATTTCAATTAAGTGGTTGTATGAAACAGTTACGGTTTTTTTACTTTGAATATAATTTTTTTAATATATACAACTCAAATTTCAACTAGGGCCCTGTACTGTATCATAACAAAAATAAGGAATTTAAGGAAAAATTAAATGTTGCAAAGATAACTTTTCTTATACACGAGACGTATCAGGGTTAATTACTGTGGAAGGGGGCGGGTGGCAACAACGAGTAGCAGAGATCTCGCTTATTATGTTCTTCGGTCGTATTGGAACCTTCTGGGGACGAATAGCATTTCTAAGATGGCAGGCAGCAAGTTATGGTGATCCCTTCCTCACAAAAGCATGTTCTCACAGCACGTGGAAAATAAGAGGTTTTGAACCGTCGTCCGAAGAGGTAACCCAGTCTTCAGTTTCGGAGAAAATTTTCATATCTCCACTGAGTGTTTTACCTGAGATGACATTTTTTGTGCAGATTTGTGTTTTTTTTCGATAAAATGATCTTTCTTAATTACTTTTTCCTTATAACTTTCAGCCAATACTTCTACTTCTCTCCTCTCCCGACTTACACTTCCTTCCAACTTCAAACACACAGTGATTGTTTTTCTCCTCGGCCTATTTCCTCTTTCTTTCAACTTCAAACTTCCTCTCGACGCTCATGAGTTTCTCTTCGACCGAAGTTCTAATGCACACTGACTTTTTGACCTCATTGTCGCATCCTAGCCAATCTCTCCTTTCCCCTTCTCTAATCAAAAAACGCTACAGAACGTGATGTGTCTTTACCAATAATTTTAATTTTCGGAGGAAGTGACAGGGCTTCGGACATTGTCCCCTGGTGGCCGGACGTTGCTGGCAGGCACGAATCTTGGTGACTGGACGGAGACTTTCTAATCCCGGAATTTCCGCGTCTAATCCAGCTGTCTGCGCATATTCTCTTTTCATTTTTTTAACGAATTCGTCCTACAAGACGAATTAAATTCAGAACGGTTCTTCTGCGCAAAAAACTTTATAACATTAACGTTAAGCAATTAATTTAAACTAGTTAATGGCTATATTTAATAAATATAAGAAAATTAAAACTTAATTAAATTGTACGTCTTTCAGTAAAAATTTTAAACGGTACAGATTCATGTTGCGAATAACAACTATTATTGAATTAACGAATAAAATAACTCGTCATAAATTGGTTACAAGAGGAATAGAAGAAATATATCTCATTTTAAAATTTATTCAAAATTCATTGACATGTTAAATGATTATTGCCTCCTAATAATTGAGAACCTACGAAGTGTGCAATAAAATTTATGAAAATATTCAATGCCGTTGAATATATTTCAAAACATAATATTATATTACTCTCCTTTTCTTTGATTGTTTTTCACCTTATTATTAACGAATTGTTAGTCTATTCTAATTATACTAATTATATAGTCAATGATTATTAATTTTCTGACTGCTTGGTCATTATATTTACTATATATTGTGTTATTATATCTATATATTATGCATATATGATAAATTTTGTTTACAGCATTTACATAATGGGTATGAAATATATCATGAAACGCAATCGTTTGTATAAGCATTATAGGGTATTCAATTAGGATTTTATAATAAAATTAATTGGTCATATTAGAGATACGCAGTCACATTATTTGATTTACTTTATAATAATCTTACATATACTTGCGAAGTACAGGATAACATTCGTTAGTAGTCTGAGACAAATGTGTGTATTGTGCAGTGGCGGATTAAACGGGGCGGAATCTGATGACTTTTAGAATTGCTAAACTAAGCACTATGCATAACGGCTGTTTGAGTACTATACACACATGCATATGTTCAAGCCTAGGATTGATGTTCAGTGTAATTAAAATTCGTATGTAAATTGCTGGCCAGATAAGCGCAACAATTTAGCGCACGCTGGCTCGCTACGTGATAAGAGCGGAACCTCGCCAGTAGCTGCTCGGCGCTGTGATTGATTTCATCTGTCCCACGAAAGCAATAACGAAATATAATTGCGATAATCATGAGACCAGTAAATCAAAGCAATCCCGATATTTCAGGCAGATTCGCTCCGTGTAAATAAATGATCTACCCGCTCTCGATCAGCTATCGACAAGGGATGTCGCAGCATATGTCGGATTCCCCCATCCCCCTCAATCAGAGCACAATATTCCTCATAATGTTAAAACGTTTGCGAAATACTCTAATAAGTAGTTTTAGTCAGGCATTGGCGATGATTTATTCTTCAATTTAAAATACGCTTTGTATTTTAAGTAATGTAAACTCGTTCGCGTCGGGCCAAAAAGTTTGGGAACAGCTGCTCTAATGTATGGTGCTATGTAATGACCTGCAATTAAACAACTTTAACTTACTCTGCTGCCATCAATCCAATTGATGGTGATGTATCACTTCTGTAATCAGTCAACTCACTATCACTCCAACTTATAGAAATGACTTTATGCTCGAATTAACTCTTAAAGAGCACTGAATAATCGATTTGAATATAACAGAATTTTAAATGAAAGCGGAGGCGTTGTTCCTATTATGGATGTGTAAAAATTCAAGCCAAGAAATAATACAATATGCTTGACCCGGGGAAAATGAATTTTTTATATCGGCAATGGAGTAGTTGAAGTTGAGAAGGAGGAGATGCTACAGTACAGTTGGAGCTGAACCGAAGATAGATATTAGAGAATGATGTAGACTTACAGAATTGTAGACTAGTCAGAATAGTGAAGTGACACACGAATTTGAGAGATTTGAGACTCATCGTCTGTAAGTTAGAATGATGGAGTTTAACGAATGAGAGGACAGAGACTGAGATACATATATAAAAATCCATGAAAAATCGGCCAAGATCAGAATCTTGAAACGATATCTCTGTAGTAAACAACCTGAGCGAAATGGTTACTAAACTCAGCAATAAAATGAAATTAGGACAATGAAGTATTGATAGATTGCAGTAAAACGACTGAGTTGAATTAGGAGGCTAAGAAAGTGTCTGGACCACTTAACTGATTCGATGTCCATAATACATTCTATGAAAAGAGTGTAAAGAGTTTAAAATTAATTACATGTAAACAAAATTTAATTAAGAAATTTTATAATTTTATATATATTTGACTTAAATTCCCACTTGTAGCCCGTACTATATGATTTAAAAAATGGAAATCTGGGGAAGATAATATATTGAAAGTGTCCACTTCTTAGCTCAGTGTATTATTATTTACAGGGGACTCAACAGGGGCAATTACTGTGGGGAGGAGGAAAACTGGTAGCAGAGATCTATTTTATATGCTGCCGGAATTTCCTGGTTTCTCCTCGTTTCTGGTAATGGGGTCCAACTTTTCCCGGAAAACTGGAGCGGCTGGCTCAGACGTGCAGGTGATGAACTGTGAAGATTTTCTTCCATCTCACAAAGGGGATAATCATCTAGCAGGTACAGGCCCTGGATTTTTAAGTCATTGAATTTTTACTCCGATTAGTGTGGAGGAAAACCAGTCATCATTATCAACATTGTTTATATCTCGGCAGAAGATTTTACCTGAGATCAGATAATTTATTGTACGAGTTGGTGCTTGGTTTCTGATCTAGTGGAAGCGTCTTCTTTTCTTCTGATTCGTGTTTTACGGCGTAACTGTTCCAACCAATGTCTTTTATTCTTTCCCTAAATTCTTCTTCTAGCTTTAGATTTGAATTTACTTATGTATTCTTGTTTCTCATCCCCAGACTTCCTCCTCCTTCCAACGAGCACTGACTTCTTACCTCCTAGCCACCTCCCAGCCAATGTCTTCTTTTACCTATCTACTTGGTAAAACGCCACCCCACGTGCCGTGTCGTTACCAATCATATTTGTTCATGATTGCGGGATTCACAATGTCGGAGGAACAGGCTAGCCGTGGAGAAAATTTAAAAGGTCACCGTGCTCTGTGGCTAACTCCCATTAAACCTCAAACCTTTCTTGTAGGTACGAATATTTGTGACTACACGGTGCCTCTTTAATCACGGAAATTCCTTATCTGCTTCACCTGTATCTGAGTATTTTCATTCAATTTTCTTAATTTTGAGTCTTAAAATATGAATTAAATTATATAGGGTTCATCTGCGCTACAAGACTGATCAATAAATATTTCACTGAACTATTTTGAATAATTCAGTAGTTTAAATAATATGAATCTTTAGTTTGTTATATTTAACAAATTTTTTGTCTGTTTTTGACCTTATTTTAACTTATATTAAACTTACAGGTATTAATAACTTCTATTCCACTCATAAATAATTTATATTAATATATTCAATGATCAAAGGGCCTTTCATTAATTAATAAAATTGAAAATTATAATTCGTTTTAATTTATTACATTCTAAAACATATATTTTACTCAATATGATTTAATAATATCTCAGTAGACCACATAAGTTGATTAATTTGTACCAGAAACGTATGGTTTTATAATAATTCTAAATCTTAATAGGAATTGTAATACGTCTCCCTTAGTCTTCGCTTAATATAAATTTTTACTCAAGCATGACTGACACGCTTCAGTTCATCCATCATTTTCCACTACGTTGTAATATCTTTCAACGGCACATGTAAAGATTTTATAAATATGACGAAGAGTATTTATACCCGGACAGCTCTGTTTTCTACAAATTAAAAATTGTTTACGCTAAACCAACTTTACTTTGAATATTTTAATCGATCACCCTGCGTCTGAGCTCCTATTAATGGAAGGTAAATCCAACATCAATCACAGTTAATATCGGTTTTAATCTCTATGAAATGGAAATGGTATTAGTGACATGTTGTACCTTAAGCCAGAGTAATTAATAAGTTCAATCACAAATAAGGTCAACCGCAAATACAAAAATCCTGATCACTAGAATTTGAATAATCATTCTGTGTATTTGGCATATAATTTACCGCATCATTTTATGATATTCAGCTACGCGAATAATGTGAAATATGTGATGTATGGGTTAATTGAATTAATTATTTAAGATAAATATGAAACAATATAGAGTTCCTGGCATAAATTATTTCTTCTTCCGAAATTGAGATGAATTAAAAATGACAAAAGTTTATTTATTAGCTGAAATGATTTATTGTTTTACTATATCCATTCAACATATATATATATATATATATATATTATATAGGTTAAATTACCGCTGCATTAAATCAATTAACTACCAGTTTATTTATGACAACTTAAAAGTAGATAAGGAGAACATAGTATTACAACACCAAGACAGGCAAGCATTGTTGATAACAATAACATCGTTAGCGTTGAACTATATTTCAAAGTTAAGTGGCATCATAAATAAAATACGAAACAAGGCCAAAAGTCAGGAGTAGAATAATTAATTTAAACGTTTTGCCCACTACTTCATTAATTCAAATATTATTTTGATTGCTTTCCATTTCTTCCAGAAAGTTAATTGATTACATTTTTTTCAATAGCGAATGCTCATCTAACATTTCAATACTATTAATGTTTAAAATTTTCTAATTCTGTAATATAAATTTAACCATAGCATCTCCATATTAGACCGCGCAGATAATTCAGTGATCACGGAGAAATAACTCTTTTCTCTTAAGCAAATCTTTGCAATGTTTTAGGTGTAACATTTCAATCTTGCTTTAAAGTGCTGCATATGTTAAGTAGTTTTAATGAAATATATTAAATAAAAATTCTTTTGAGAATCAGTTATTCAGACAAGTGAACTAGGTAAACGGAAGATTTGTTACGGAATTTATTATACATCCGCTGGAGAAACAGAACAACCGAAAACCCCATTTTTAAATTTGTGGCCCACAAACAATTAAATATATTCAATGTTAATTTATTTTAATTCGTTGCACACTTACAATAATAATTCATGAATTTTGGCTTAGTGCCTGAGGAATTGGTGGGACATTAATTATATTTTATATTTGTAAAATATTTACTGTTCCGTGGCGTCTTCCCGTTTGGTGGTGTGGTACCGGCTTGAGAATTACCTATATAAATATTCAAAGAATTCAGATTGACTTCTTTATAGAAATTTTACAGATATTCCGCTACAGAGAGCCACCACCTTCAGAATTGGTAGCTTGTCCATACATATGGCGACCTCCCTGAATTTTGTGGTCAGAGTTTTAATTCTAGTCTGATCATACGTGGACAAGACAAATCTTCCAGCCCTAAAATCCCTTTCCCACGCAAACTGCAAATATCTTCTGTATATAATATCTAATATTATTCCATTATAAACGTTAGTTTATATTGCATACTAGTAATTGATATATTTTCGAGACGATGCAATTGAACCATTTTTTTAAAAAGAAGAAACATTATTTTTCCCTCTCTAAAATACCGAAAGGAACTTATTTACTTTGTTTTAATACTGAAACGTAATCGTCCATTATGAGATTTTTAATATGAAGTATTAATTGGCCAATGCGTTTTCTAAATAATAACTAAATGTTATTACCTCAAGACAAATATAAATAATTAGTAATTGTATAATTGTAATTTAAGAAACGCTGTACTGTAGCGTAGTTTATAGGCGAAATAAAAAAATTGAAGACATATATAAGTAATCTTATAATTGGAAGTTAAGAAAGACAGATATTGTAGTGTATATAGCCGAAATTTAAAATTGGGATTATTTTATTTTATGTAACAAATTAGAAAAATTTTCGCGTCTCGACTGGGAGGTCATTGTACGTACCTTAGTTGGAGACCTCAACCAAACAGGCACCAGCGACCAAGAGACAGTACAGAAGTTGTAAACGGCTGTTAAAAAATCTCTGCTGCTTATATTTTGGCACGTATGCTAAATATTATCAGGAACTCGGTCTCCAACAAGCATTTCCATTCCCATGGTCCTCAGGAATCCATAGGAGTTGATAAGTCAATATTAAAATTTACTGGGGAACGGATTCAATTCTCACTGATCATAGTGAGCTCAAAATGTTGTTGAAGGAACATGGGCTCACCGTGGGATCGAGATCATATGCAGGAAGGAGAGTTAGTCGGTAATAGTTCAGTAATGTGATAATTGTGCAATCATATGGTTGTGGAGAATAAGTAAAAGTTGGACGGTTATATAGAGACACAGAAAGATAGTTGAAGAGTAGTGTTTAAGGAAATCCTTTCAATGGAGCAGAGATGGAGAGGACTTCGGTGATTGGTAATTGTTCAATGATGGAGTTGTGAGTTGAAGATGAGATATTAGTTGAACAAGCCCCGAGAGTATGGAGGTCGTGCAACCATTTTCTTGGAACGCAGTGACGAGACCGCAGCTATCCGATCTACTTGATTTCCTTACAGATCCTGGAAGTCACTGGTAACGTATATAAAAAAATATGCCCCTAAAAGCCGTCAAAGTAATACAAATTACCATAAATTTATGACTACGCTATCTGTAGGTCGCGATAATTTTCAAAAAGGGAAATTGTTTTGTGAGGGGGAAATATATTTATAGAAGTAAGGGACATATAAATATGAGTGGCAAGTACTGATTTCACAGGAGCTGCTTAGTCGCACTATGTAAAAAATGCAACATGGCTGTATGGGAATATTTCTCTGCAAAGAAAACAATGATTCTGTGCCGCCACTGATCCCTCGCCCCTATTGTCCCAATCCAATAAGCTCCAATTTACGACGCAGAAATTCATTCCTTCTGATACTTTTTGAACGAATTGTTAGTTATCTTAAACATTATTCCAGAGGTATTCTTAAAATAGCAATTGAACGGACTTTGTAGAAAAATATTTATACTACGACCACAGCTATTACAGAAATATGTTTTTACAGTAAAGTTTCAACAGCATCCAGTCAAAACATTGACCTAAGTTGATAAAAACTTATAAAGTGTTACAGGTTTATCTGTTGATTGTTATAAATTTGAGACTAAATATTTTGTTACGTAAAGCGTACAGTGGATTGTTCGTGGAACGTGCTTACATTTTCAAGGTAAGCTTGTATGTATATTTTTATGGCAGCGTAAGCCTAAATCTAAATTTGCGAATACCTTTTCAAGGTGCTCTCCATTTCGGAGCCAGATAATCCCCAATTACCCCACGGGATTTCAAACTGAATTTCAACATCGAATGGGGATTACTCTGATAAATCTGCGCTTCCGTAGGTTCTACACGCACAGTAATAATTATAGTTCACGGTATAAAATTTGTAACGCAGAAAGATCTCTTTTGAAGATTTAATTTGAGTTAAAATATCTATAATAAATGCTGTTGAGAGATTTAGACACACATCAGTGGTTTATTTTTGAAACTTGCCTTAATTTACATCAGTGTAACTCAGTTATCAAACGTTATCTACCATGGATAAAATCCTCTTATAAAATAACTTGTAAATACATTATGAATTAAAATATGATTCTCTCCGTTAATGTGGCTTAACGACGTATAATCACATTACTGCCAAGAAAATAATATTAAAATATTAATATTTAACATACTATATTAATATTAATATATTACTTCAAATAACACCAGTCTTTTGTAAGATTTAATGATATAAACTTGTTTATGACGATGAAACTGATTTATTATACATTGTTTATGTAATAGTGTTTAAAATAATTGGATAAGTTACCAACTCTTGTAAAACATGACGATTGTTTTCACTTTTATTGATATGTTTTCGTAAATATTAAATTTGTTAAAATTCATGGATAGCCTCATGATACAGTGAAGTACAAAATGACTAACGTGAATAGTAAAGTAATTATATACTTTGGACTTTTACACGATGCATTACGTTTCGTCTCCAATAAATAAATTATAAACACGAACAATTTAAAGACGGTGCATAATGAGCCAGGATGACTAATAACAAAGCTAAATTTTGATTGTAAATTGAGCCACAAACAGGGATTTCGAAAATATTTCAAATAACTACCTGTCACCAGTAATTACCTCTAGGGATTTGTACCGCAAATTTCTAATTACATGCCACTCATTGTAGCGGGTGGTAAACAAAATTCCATGAATTCCTTACTCCTCTCGTTTGTCATTAAATATGATCGGGGCATATTGAAGTAGGGTTTTCTGCTGATAGAATATCGTAGTTAATAATTCAGTTAAAAAAAACAATTTCTTTTGCCAATATTTGTCAATGTCATTTAATTATATTTGAGCAGAAAGAATGTTTCGTAAGTAGACTTAAAAGAAAGAACGAATTTCGACAGAGAGAAATAATCTACCAAATGAAAAAGGAAAAAAAATTACATACCATTTATTGTTGAAACAGGATATTTATATCTTTATATAACAAATATAAAATTTGGGAACAGAAATGAGGTAGAAAACAATAAACAAAATTTGAATAATTTTACCATATTACCAGACATTAATAACTATGATATTAAATTATGTTTGAACGACTTTAGACTCTGATGAGGAGTAATTGAAATATTTGTGTCATGGATTAAATTAGTTGGACTAATTAGCGTCAGGCGAATTGAATTTATAATCATCCCGAGAAGTTGTTTTACATTTATAACGAATAGAATTAATTATTGTGACTGATAAGCTTTAAAAATGACACTTTTTCTTATAGTATCTTAAAACCCCAAATACGTTTAATAAAATTCTTCACAATAATTACAAATAATTGATAAATAGAGCTTGAATGATACTATAATTGTCTAAAAATTAAAAAAAATATGAATAGTAAGAATATATATAGGTATAGTAATTAAATTATCTGACTTAACATTAGAAATAAAATACAAATAATGTAATAAAATCAGAAATAGAATTATTTAATTAGAAAACGTTTCGTCCCCCAACTTGCCGGACCTTCTCAGTTTAATAATTAAAATTTTACAAAATTTCATGTCTCTGCTGCAACGACTAGGGCTAAAATGTATTAAAGCAATGGCAAGAAAACTATCATTGTGTTGACGAGCAACATGAAAATAATATATATATATATTGTTATATACTTTTTAGGGTATAAACATTAATTATAATGAACAAATTTAATCAATTTAAATTTTATTTATAATTTAAAGTGATTACATGGGCTTAATCTCAGGGGATTTTGGGCCTCTCGAGAAGTGGAGTATGCAGTTACTGAAAATAGAAAAAAAATCATTAAATATTATTTAACCAGAGCAATGAGCAAGTTTCACAGCTTTTTTAATAACTTACCCACAATTACTGGGCCTACAAACATTCAACTTCACGAATGTTTCCGCGTCTCTGGCGTCTTGCAGGTTTTTTACACCGATGAAGGTAGTATGAACCAGGTCCAACTCATCATTTGCTCTCTCCTGTCTCTCCGCAACTGCTCGCTTCAGTGACTGATCCGTCTCCTCTCTCTCCCTCGACTCATCTGATCAATCCGTCGCCCGTCCTCTCCGCAACTCATCTGATCCTCAGACTCATCTGACAGATCCGTCCATCTGCCTCTCCGCAACTCATCTCTCCTCCCGAGCCTCCCAACGGCTCCCTTTAAAGTTCTCGGCCCGGAGGTTCCCCGCTATCGGTTTTCTCACACGATTCCGGGGTTCCCCACCATCGGTTCTTCACTAAATTCCGGGGTTCCCCGCCAGCGGTTTATTTCACAAAGTTCCGGGGTTCCCCGCCATCGGTCTTTTTCACACGCCACCATTTTTTACACACGCCCCGAGGGAGTTTCCCGCAGGGGATCCCCATCGGGGATTAACCCGCTTTCAGCCAATTCGACAATGTTGTTGGCCTCGCTTGTCACACACAAAACTTAAAATGTAATAACCTCTTGTTGTAGGCCGAACTGCGCCTCACAATGCCACTATATAACCAAAATCTGCGTTTTTACATTACAATATATATATTGTAACCGTGTAACCCTACTTAACTTTGTAAATAGTTTTATTTCCAATTTCGTTTGTGATGTTAAATATCTTTGTAAAGCTTCCGGATGCATTGTAGCGCTCACGTCCACAGCTGGAATACGTCATTATGAGAAGACGATTGTTATATTGTTGACGTTGTTTGTGCTTCTCACTCTGCGGCTGGGAGGGGTAGCTGAAGGAACTAGCTGCTGCTGCGAAGAAGTGAATTATCCCGCCAGCTTCCAGATCGTCATCTTCAGGCAGTCAACAGCCAAAACGAGTGACACCCGACTGGTAACGTGTGAAATTCACTTCAGTTGGATCCTTTTCTCCCTTGCGTAACGAACAGACTCTGTGGCAAAATAATTACCGAAATTTGTACATTATGTGATTCAATCCTCTTCAAGGATAAGCCGGCAGTAACAAGGAGCTCCCTAGATGTAAATAGTTTTAAGTTTAGATATAGATAACACCTTTTGTTTTCCAAGACTGATGAAGTAAAGCTGCCGTGGTTATACTTACATTCACTTTAATTTGTTTTATTTATTTCAATAATCTGTATGATTCTGGAACAGGTGACGTCACTCGCCTGATTCATGCTCTCAGTTCTGAACCCGAGTGTGTTCCCATAGTAAAATTGTCCTATGTAAAACGTAGGTGGCGCCATATACTATTCCAGTAAGATTATACATATCACGCAAATAAAAACGTCACAATATATTGTAATTAAACTCTTCTAGTCGTCGTTCTCGTGATTTAGTCAAATCTCTCGGATTGCCACGTGGTAGGCTGGCGTAAGCTAAAACCAAATTCACGCGATTAAATAAAGAAAAGAATTATTTAAAAGTTCATTGAAACTAGTACAAAGCTAGTACACCTTTTCAGGTCTTCACCGCCGTTCGCGTCTGAGGGCAGCCCTTGACCTAGAGCTGCCCTCGACCGCCCAACCGACGTCCGAAACCAGAACGAAGGGACTTTGTTGTCGTGCTCACGTCACACGCTCACTTCCCTCCACCTTTCCTCGTACGTCACGATTTCCATCTGCCAGAGTGGTAACCTACATATTGGCGATGGATAAGAAGGCTCAAGGTTAGTAGGAAGGAAGTAAATGGCGGAAAATGAGGGCAAGACGGACTTGTAAAGCAAATCGTAACATCATAATTCTTTGCATTCCGTCAATGTATACGTTTTCATGTTTGAAATAGGGTATTACGGACAATCATCTTCATTTTCAAATGATTTAGATTATAAAATTAGCAATGGAAAGAAGCAAAAAGAAAGCAATAAGTAATATTTATGTTTCTGTAATTGATTTACTTTAAAATGCAATTTGTATGTGAATATCATATGTTGAACAATAAAGGTATTCCTATCAAATTAATATAATATCTCTGTTATTCAGCCTGTGTGTCATTTATTTTATATCAAATTTACGCTTCCTAACAATCAATCACGACCTGATATAATAGTTGAATGTTTGAGAAAATTATTGAATTAATTAAACATTGTAGATTTGAATGAATCCGATGTATATGTTGCGAATGGATAAGCTAATTTACACGTTGTTTCGTCACTCGTACACATACGGTTATGAAAGCAGTGAGCATTTAGTTCGTTGGAGAGTAAATTAATGTCCGGTTTTACTATCATCCGAGAAAGGGTAGAAAGGAGAATTACTGGATGTTTTATATCTGCTGTATGTTCGATTAATGGGCAGCACGGTAGCAATGGAAGAGATGCAGCGCTTCGCGGCTATTACCGTGGTACGTGACCTTCCAAGTCGCGGAGGTCCCGTGAAATATAGACCTGCCCTCACAAACAGGCTGTGCCTTGTGGAAACCTCAGTGAACATTCGCACTGCGTGCGTACACCATACACTGTTCTGCAGGAAAACAGATTATACTTTTGAGTATCACAGGATGAATCTGGTACATTCCTCAAGCGGCAAGCATATTCCACCCAAACGCTTGCCATAGCATTCAATACAGAAATATTTCTGCTTTAGGCCAAATTCATTTATGAAATAAATCAGTTGCATTGGAAATAGAGTTTGTTAGAATATCTTGCTAATTTCAACAGGAATATTTCTTACGAGTTTATAAAAAATTAAACGTAGTATATGACTAGCAAAACAATTAATCAATAACCCAGTTCAAAATAGGAACGCTTAAAAGCCTATTTATACTACTTTCAGGTTGTGATTTGACTAAAATGTTGTTCATTATAATCACTCAGTGTACAATTATAAAAGTTCACCCTATCTGATTTTTAGAAATATCTGTTATTGCTAAATTATTTTATATAATACTAGGTGAATAACATTTTAGTTCAGTTATGAAAATTTTTGTTTCTCGTGATCGTCATCGTTGTCGCGAATGTTCGGACAAGAGAAGCGATATTGCCTTTGCATCTAATTTTAGAAGACAGGATAATATAAAACCGGCATTTGTAGATTTAGTAAAAGCATTTGATAATGTGAACTGGAGCACACTATTAAGAATTTTGAAGAACACAGGAATAAAATATCATGAAAGAAGGCTTATACATAACCTCTACAGAAGGCAGTCAGCTGTAATTAGAATTGAAGATCAATAAAAGAAAGCAGAAATCAAAAAAGGAGTAAGACAAGGATGCATTTTGTCCTCCATATTGTTTAACTTACATATAAAGCAGGCGATGAGGAAAGTTAAAACGGAATATGGAAAATGAATTATACTGCAAGGAGAAGAAATAAAAACCCTACTCTTTGCCGACGATATAGTGGTATTACGGGAGTCATAGAAGGACAGTAAACCATAAATGTCATGAACGAGGTCATGGAGAAAGAATTCAATATGAGGATTAATAGAGGGAAATCCAAGGTAATACAGTGTATATGGGAAATAGTGGAATAACATAGGCTCTTAGATTGGAAAGGGGTATTTTGACGGAAGTTAAGGAATTCAGCTACTTGGGAAGCGTAATAACTAGGAATGGTAGAAGTATGGTAGACATAACGAGTAAGATACCTCAGGCAAGTAATAGGAAATCGTTGCTAAAATGTTCGTACGGAGTGTGGCGTTGTTTAGGTACGAAATGTGGACGATAGGAGTTGTGGAAAGTCAGTGAATAGAATCCTTTGAAATGTGGTTCTATAGAAGAATGCTGAAAATCAGATGGTTGGTTAAAATCACTAACGAGAAAGTTCTGAACAGAATAGGAGGAGAGCGAACAATATAGAGAACGTTGAACAAGAGAAGGGATAGATTAATAGTCCACGTCTTGAGACATGAGAGTCTTTTAAAAATAGTATTAGAGGGAAGTGTGTGGGGTAAGAACAGAAGAGGGAGGACAAGGTTGGAATACGCTAAGAAATTTAGGGAGGATGTTGGATGTGGTAGTTATGCGGAAATTAAAGGCCTTGCGCAAGATAGGTTAGCATGGAGGGTTGCATCAGACTAGTCTTAGGAATGAATACCACAACAATAACAACAACAACAACATACAAACAAAATATGAGCTAATTTCACGAGTAAACAAGGAATTTCATTTATAATAATCAGGTAACCATCAGTTTGGTCTGTTTATCGCAAAATAACTTGTAAATTTAACGGACCTTTTCTTTAAGTAAAAATATATTTTAAGTACTTTAAAACAGAATTTATCTGTCGAGTGCGGCGCACACGCTGCGGCATATGAAAGAACGCGTTGGATCGCTCACAGTCAATTTTATTTAATAGGTGAAAAAAAAGACCTGAAATTAAAAATATTAGTTATTTTGGACATAAAAACTTTAAATATGCTTCATTTAACAGAATGTTTAAGTAGCAAATTTGAATTTCTAAATATTAGAGGTTGGTTCATTATTCCACTAATCCTTCAATAAAATTATTTACAACGAGTGACCAAAAGTTATCAATGTATTAATTTTTATTCAAAATAAGGCGTTTGATCTTTAACTTTCAGGACCCAGGCTCTGAAACGTCTGGATTTAAAATACTTCTATTTCCTATTATTGGCCATTGGTTGTATTTTATTTATAACATTACGTCAGCTTAATCATATCATTTTATTCGTTTTAGCGAATTTCATTTTACTCTTATAGAGTGGTTTGAAAATCAAAAGACATTATGCCAAACCATTATATAAGTTTGAGGAAAATTTTTCTTTTGTAATAATTTTACTTAATTTATATTGGTTCAATAAAAAGGATTGTGTGGTGAAATATCATTTATGAACGCTAATTTTCTCTTGTTCCTTTTTTGGAAAGATCGGTTTAGTAGTTTGTTTTATAATCACTGGAGGCTGCGTGCTTGATCTTGACAGCTGTTTCGAGAAATTTATTCTGTCAGTTCTATTATAAGGAAAAATAATGAGTAATATCATTCGTCTTATTCCTTCTCCCAGACCGTATATTTAATAGCCAAAGTCTTTCACACAATATTTTAAGTGCAGATTATTAGTTTTTTACACCATTTTTATGTTTTTATTAACAGCTCATATGCTCCTATTGTCCTTAACATCAGTTTAGTACATTCCGAACTCAATTAATTATGAATCATACCATACTTAAAATATTCTATTTATGTTATGTGCTGTCTAATTGTGTATCACTTTTGAGAATAAAGAAAATTATTTCTCATTTTGGTAGTTCTGTTAGCAGTCTGTATGGAATAGTTAGGATTACTTCATAATTATCTAGTCTATATGTGCAATTCTCTCTATTAGCAGGAATTATACAAATTTCCTAATGTCATTGATTTAAATTATATGTTATTCTCTTACATTTATTAGGCAGCTTCGGGATCTTGGAAATTTATCTACGTAAGTTTAACGGCGTACATTATTAGCATCACTAAGGTACTTAACCGGTCACCAGACACGAAATTTGGAAGGGGAACGCTGAGTATTAGACGTAAATGTTCTAATCACATGGTTTCCTGTACTATTGTGATTTTCCGTTAAACGAAGTTGAACTAACGTATTACATGAGGTGTATTCATTTCACAGATGTAATTGAGAAAGCAACATTGCCAGAGGCTTCGTGAAGCAGAGTAAAACTATTCTTTGAAATGGCGCGTTTTACTCGGTACAGGATTTTCTTAATCGTCCTTCTAGTATTTAAATCAAGGTTCCTGCAAAAAGTGTTGAATGAGCTGCTGCCAACTTGTAAAATAGCACATCACATATCTTTAAAATTTCTATTCAGTTATTTTTGCTCTTTTGTTTGTTTCATGTATTGCCTGGAGCTACTACAGAGAGAAGGACAGTTTCCTGGTCGCAGAGCTCCAAGTAGTTCAAAACCCCATTGCGTGTTTCTTAGTGTGTGCTTGTTTGTGTTTCCCAGTGTGTGTGACATCGTGTGTCCGTGTTGTGTTTATATATATCCATTTTCTTTTATTAATTTATTTTAAGATTATTTGTATTTAATTATGTACTTTATTTTGTTCATTTTTAATGTATGACATATCCTATTTCCTCAACCGAGGTCTAATGGAAACAAAAATAATTATAAATCTTTCGATATCCTGTTCTAATGTTATATTTGGTTAAATTCACTTGTTTTTTACCCGTCTACGGCGAATGATACCACTTTGGGTTAAAAGATATCTTTAGTGATATTTTGCAGCGTTATCAAATCAGTCCACCTTGCGCTTTTGCAACGTATAGATTGCACCAAAGGATATGTGGCCTCCACTCGTGCCGCCATTATGACACATCCGCAGAGCACTTTGCATAGTTTGTAGGCGCTGAGAATACAACTTCGAATAGTGTTCTGTTGAGAGAAACAGCCTAAGAACATTCATTTATTTATTACTTTCAAAGGAAAACATTTAGTAATTGTATTGAGTTACAGATTACAAGACATGGTGAAAAAATCCAACGAAAATTTTTCAAAATTGATATTGAAAGTTTGACATTGTGGAACATTTGTTCCGGCACTTGACGTGAACCTTCTTGTTTAATACAAAGACTTGAGTTTCTTGAACCTAGGTTAAAAGATGTTTCACTAGTTTGTTTGTATGAATTATTAGTCTGTCTTAGTAGTACACACTGCTGTTATATATATTCCATCTGTAACATTCGGTATTCCTAAATCTTGCCGAATAACGGAGAAAAACAAGGATCGTAGTACTTTTGATTGGAATCGCTTGATTATGTATGTGTTTGATCTACGAGCTGTTCCCCAAAGCTGTACCCCGGATAGCCATATTGGCCGGATAGTACTTTTATATACTAATATTTTACTTTCCAGACAAAGCTGTGAATTTCGTCAAATGAGCCAATAATATTCCTAGTATTTTAGACCTAATAGATTTCGTTTGGAGAACATGTGCTTTTCTATATAAGTCACCTATGTATTATATCCCTAAGGACAATTCGAGCAAAATTGCTGATACTTATGAACTTATTTTCAAATATATATAGTAACATGAGAGTTACGTCCCGTCCATAATGACCTTCGATTTACATTGTTGCGAGTCAGCCGACAAGCGAGTTGTAGTGCTACGTTCAACGCAAAACGTGATTTTTTTTGGTCGAACCGTATGTGAGAGTTAAGGGTTAGAAAATCTCGCAGATGGCTGGAAAATTTGTGTAGATGATTGTTTCTTGAGGTCAGATGACCTGGTTTTCGTAATATGGCGAAGAACTGAAATATTGGAGTTTGGGAGCCGCTGGTGAAACGTCATGGAGTGAGGATGTTTTTACTGGTTCGCGAGCATTTCGCGACCGCGTGTAATTGTGGAGGGTCTCGAACAAGCCACAGAAATAGGTGGTGAGACACAGATTTAGTGTGTGATTGAGATTGAGTTGATTATTTCATGACGACTAGTTTTATGAAGTCCGCGGTGAGGTGCCGTTGCGAACGGATGAGTAAATTTTTAAGTTTGAGACAACGCCCTGAGGACGACTTACATCTCTCGATTAAATGTTTTCCTTTTAATTAATTTTTGGTAATTATTTTTTAACAAATTATCTGGCGCCCTATTTTATATCCAAAGACGAGAGTGTGAAGCTGAGCAAAGCCGAGGCAGAATAACGGTAATAAAGACATTACATATATTATATATATGGATTAAATATGGAAAGTAGAAACACTTTTCTTTAATTTACATGCCCGTTTTTAATCATATTTGTTTTGTTAAATTCAATTTCCGATATTAAATATCTTCCTCAACATAGCATTGTACTACAAGATATCTTTGAAACGTGGCCACGTTTATAGAATTTATATTTATTAATCATTCAATACAGGAAGACATATATTCACATTTATTTACATTATATTTTATTTACAATATTAATTTAAACAGATATATCTATACTTTTGTAAAATCAACCTAAGCTAACCACTGCTGATGTGATTATATTTTTCATAGCGTTGCGCTCAGCCCGTATTGATTTAATATGTCTGGACGCATTGATGGTAATTGTAATGTGTTTGACAAGCGTCTCTCGCCATGTCACGACGAGTGCGTCACAAGATCGCAGAGCATTGGCAGAGGGAATCATATCCCGGTATACAGCCCTCGTCCTCAATCGAATTATGTCACGCTGGACAGTTCCCGCGGGAACGACTCAAATGCTATTGTCTGTGAAATCAGTTTAGGCTGGATGGAGTCCACCGGGGAGGGGAAACAACGTCGATAAAATAGACTGATAGAACACACGCGAAAGCTCTCTCAGTCAGTGCGCTTCTAAGACAAATTCTCGATTTATGGGCCGTACATTTTAAGTTAATGTGGGCTCTCAGCGATCGAGGCTGAAAGTGTGTTTTATCTCCTGTTAGTAAATTGATTATAATTTATTATTAATATTTAGCGCAGATCCGCTTATGTGTTCGTATAAAACCATCTTCTTCACAACTCGGCTTCACATTTATCTGTATTTGCATGATTCGTAAATTACATTTTCTGTATTTACAGGATCATCATGTTCATTTTAACTTAAAATACTTTTCCATTTACACCTTAAAACAATGCTTGTTAACTTAATAAAGTTGCTTGGGTAACAGCGACCTCAGCACGAATTAAATTCATCCACGTCTTTTGTCTAACAGATCACGTAGGCGGCAGAAGATATAATGGCATGAAAATTTGAGCGTGTCTTTAACGGTTGTGTCAACCCAATTATAACGTCGGTTTAATGAATAGAAGCTTACACGGAGTCGATGGTGTTCGTTTGACATAACTCTCAGTCAGAGTGGCGCCTATCCCCTGCAAATTTAACGCTTCACGCTTGTCCGTCATCCATCCTCCCCCGCTCCTTTGTTACATGCTAGCATTGGCAGCAACCTCCTACCACTCAACCCATAATTTACCCAAATAGAATCAAGAACGTGGTAGTCCATTCTATGAATGATTTTTTTAACACGTAAGCTACATCTGCTTCATCTTTATTTATGTATATTTCGCAACAATAAAGTGAGATTGAACATTTGGATATATTACGCAAAAGAAAACTTCTTCTTGGAAGAATATTTTAAAGCTATAGAACGAATATCTCTGAAAAAGATATAAATTCAGTAATTATATTCAATATTATCTGGTGAACGAATAATGTCGCGAAATTCTAAATTACGACATTAAATAAGATCTTTTGAAAATTACGTGTGAATGGCCAAGAAATTATGGATAAGACGAGGAGAAAGGATGTCCATTTCAATCTATTGTGGTGACAGTGTGATTATTTAAATTATTAATGGTATTCGGAATTCTTCGTACTCTCTCTAGTTTTTTTCAAGGTTCTTCATCTATTTTTTGTTGGTGCACGTACTGGGGTCAAAGACCTTGGGTGTATGCCATTGTATCAGTGGTGTTCTTGACTTAGAACGTAATGGGATTAATATTCTAGTGAAAGGAAGGTTAATTAAAGTTCTAAGTTAAACTGTATTGATTTTATTGATTATATTCAGATTATAAAATTATTAATTGTTGGATGATTAAAGGAAAATAAAATGATTTTAAATGTATATATCTTGTTCATTAGTGATATTGTGGACAATGGTCGAAATGGGGGAAACACCGAAAGAAAAACACTCAGTTTATAGCCAGGGGGAGAAACGTAAACTTGAGTACTTTAATCAGCCTGGTTTTCGGTCAGACGATGTCATGGCTGACCAGGTTGAGCCAGATGGCGCGATGTCCACAGCGACGAGGCAGGGGTGAGTATTTGGCACTTTTATAGACTAAACTTTTCTTGGACTAAACATAAAAAAATGTATAATGCGTAATATATATATATAATTAAGATTATAAAAGAAAACATTTAACATTTCGTAATTGCACATGAAATTGGAAGATGAATCCATCTTGTTTGAAGATTCTCTTGGAAACTACACACACGTGAATTTCTGTTTCAAACCCCAATCGTGTGTATTCCTGTTCCCATGCTTCGTTCTTGTTTAAGACCAAAATTATGGATGCGATTCTGTAGCTCTAACCCGAAACGGGGTAGACATTATAAATTTATTTTTCAATCTTCACTAAGTGAATGATCATGTGTCCAAAATTTTGATAAAATTATTTAAAAGTAATCCGGTTGAGGATTAAATCTCTAGAGTACGCAGTTTTTAAAATCCACTGTGTGTACCTCAACCAATCATATAGTAAATACAAAGACGGCCAAAAAGTCAGCATTGAATATATAACTATTTATTAACAAAAGCGACGTTTCATCTCCATTTTGAGAAGTGCTCATCATTTCGGCCGTAACTCGCTGGAGGTGGTCCGCGACACCTAATTCTTCACATGTAAATTAAATAATCTTTTCGACTGAGAGAGTCAAGGAAAAATATGATGTAAGGCTAAATTTAAGCCCAAGGAAGTCACAAAATGGAAATGAGACGTCGCTTTTGTTAATAAATAATTATATATTTAATGCTGAATTTTTTGGCCGTCTTTATATTTATTGTAAATATTTAAGTCAGAAAACTATGATGGTATCATATAGTAACTACATCGTGAAGCACTAATACACGAGATTCGCTTTCTAAGGTGCGAATTAATACCAAAGAATTATCCCTGTTCCTGACTGGGTAATAATGCCTTGCGGCACATTTGATTAGCTTCACTCAAACAGGTCTCCGAGACAGTTCTCGCGTCGGTTTACTTAATGCTGTTACTCTCGTAGGCAGATTTAATAAAGCAGACCAACAACACCCCTCCCAACTTTACGTTAGCTCAAGGAACCTAACTCAATTTTCCGCAGAAAACTTCATTGTTTATAAAGGGTGACTAACGGCTAATTGCCTTTGCATAACTAGAGTTTCGCCGCTGCCTGCCTTCTCTGCCGCAACAACAGCTGCATGTTCTGCTCCGTAGACCAGCACGCAGAGTTGATTCCACAAGTTTCCCTTCAATTACACCTCGAACTCTTGATATCAATTACAAGTGAAAAATATTTTCAATTTTTTTATTGAAAATAATTTATCCGTGTCTTCTCTAGTGAGTCTCGTTAGTATTAATATTTTATTTGGAGACAAACTGAAAATAAAACACCGAGAGAGCTGTACATTACTAATAAATATATTTTCCTTTCTTCCGCCAGTTTCATTCCATTTCTATACTACTAAAGGGGCGTTGCCTCCCCCAATATATATATATATACGCAAGAATATACCTGTTGGAGATTTCTCTCGCAGTTATTCTCTGCAGACGGACAATGGGGCTTACCTTGAGAGATGCCACATTCTCAATTGGCGAGGAAGGGCGCTGCGGGAGTTTTCTCGCAGGCGCTTCAGCCCAGAGTGACTGCGGGGCTTACCTGATAATGTCGGGAATGCCTCGCACTCTCTCTGGGTACTTTTTATCAAAGTTCTTATATGCCGAGACACCTTCACCTATTTTAGGAGGTATATGTACCGGGGTCAAAGACCTTGGGCATATGGCAAGAGCTGTCCGCTGATCCCATTGGATCAGTCGGCAAACTGCCTCCTGAAACTGGTGGAGAAACGGAGAAGGGAATGCTGTGTCCCCACAGCAGACTCGTCTCCCGTCATTCGGAAGGGCGTGAGAATATTACCCAATGCCTGACCTACCTGATGCAGGTTTTCTAGGGTCTTCCCTGCATCTCTTTAGGTGAAACACCGGGTAGGATCCTTAAACCATAGCCCGGGGGCCCTAGTTAACCCTGGGCTACCTTGCTCTACCTTCCGCATCCCCCCTTTTTCAATTCCCTTCCTATGCTATTAAAGGGGATTTGCCTGCTATAGGATCACCCTCATGTAGCCTGTTAACCAAAAAAAAGCCACATTCTCTAGAAGGCGACGGCTACGGGAGTTTTCTCGCAGGCGCTTCACCCCAGAGTGACTGCGGGGCTCACCTGATTATGACTCGCGCTCTCTGTTTTTTTTTATTAAAGTTATCACATGCCGAGACACCCTCACCTATTTTAGGAGTTATATGTACTGGGGTCGAAGACCTTGGGCAGATGGCAAGAGTTGTCCTCTGATCCCATTGGATCAGTCGGCCAACTGCCTCTCAATACTAATCGAGGAACGGAGGCGGGTTTGTTGCGTTCCCACAACAATCCAGTCTCCCGTCATCAGAAGGGCGCTGCAGTAGTATTTACTAGCCCGAACTACCTGATGCAGGTTTTCTAGGGTTTCCGCTGCATCACCTTAAGGTGAAACATCGGGTAGTATCCTTACACTATAGCCTGGGGCCGTAGTCATACCCTCGGCTACCTTGATCTACCTTACACATCCCCCCTTTTCAAGTCCCGTCCTATGCTATTAAATGGGATTTGCCTGCTATAGGATCACCCTCATGTAGCCTGTTAACCCCCCAAAAAAATTACACGTTCTCTATCTGGTTATAAGGTTCTCTTGTCGAGGCACCTTAACATCTATTGGGAGATGTATGTACTTGGGTGGCAGACTTTGGGCTTACCATAAGAGTTGTCCTCTGCTCGTATTGGATTAGTCGGTCAACTGTCTCCTAAAACTGGCGAAAACATGGAGCAGCAAATTTGTCTCCAGTCATTCGTAAGGGTGTGAGGTATATGTACCTTATATGTAACTTATCTGATGAAAACTTCTACGGTTTTCCTTGCATACCTTTTAGGTGATTCACCGGGTAAGATCCTTTAACTGTTGCCCTGGGACTCCAGTCAGCCACTGACTGTTTCACGATCAACGTCATGTAGCCTGTTACCCCATAAAAGTCTTTCGATCCCGAAAAAGGAATGCTTGTGGGAGCTTTCTCTCGCAGTTGTTTGTCCCCAGATTGATTGAGGGGCTCACCTTTGGGATGCTTCGCATTCTCACTGTTTTTTCTTTAAAGTTCTCACATGCATAAACATTCATATATTTTACGAGGTTTATGTACTTTGGTCGAATAACTTGGGTATATGGGAAGATATATCTGCTGATCCCACTGGATCAGTCGGCCAGCGGCCTCCTAAAAATGGTGCAGTCACGGGGAAGGGAATGCTGCGACCCAACAGCAAACTCATATCCCTTCATTCGGAAGGACGTGGGAATAATACCCAAAAGCACGACCTACCAGATGCAGGTTTTCTAGCGTTTTCCCTGCATCTCTTTTAGGTGAATCACCGAAAAGGATCCTTAGCCTATATCCAAGGGGCCCTAGTCAACCCTTGGCTATCTTTCTTTACTTTTCACCTCCCCACTTTTCTATTCCCTTCCTATGCTATTAAAGACGAGTTGCCTGTTTCAGTATCACCCATGTTACACAAAATCAATTATCGACGTTTTATGATCATTTCCAAACTGACCGAGTTCAAAAATCTAATTAAGTTCATGATTTTGAATTCCATATTTAAACTGTGATTTACCAAATTCACAGTATTTGTTAATCATAATTGTTCGAAATGATTTTTTCTACTTGGGAGACTTTCGTTACTATTTATTTTTAGACATTATAGATTTTAGCTCCATTGGATGTGTGAAGAGGATGGTGACTGTGTTTGGGTTGGCAAAAACTTTCGGATGCGCTCTCATTCCATAACATCTGTTGTACCGATCCAATTAATTATTCTCTTTTAGTAAAACTGCAGAACTAGTCACAATTTTGCGTTGTTTAAGGGTAAGTTGGAAAACTACATAACAGCTATTAAAACTTGTGCTTATGTAAAACCTGTTCGAGTCACTCTTGAATTTTGAACTAAAAAAGCACTCTGTAACGCTTACACTTGTTGTTACGAGAACTAGTACATTCTTTTATGGATTCTCCAAAATGGATAAACACAAATGGTCCTCTGACATCAACTAGATTAAAAACACACCTAAACTAAACAATGTTCATAAAAAACAAGTTGGCATTAATACAGCGTTATTATTTTCTACTTGGGGTACCTTCTAACTCCGTACTGTATTAATATCTATTGTTAAATAAATCTTTGCTATGTATTAAATATCTAAAACAATTTGACAGGTATAAAATAAAATAGACAAAAATAATTTAGAGTTTGATTAATTAATTAATATACTAAACCAATATAAATAATACCATAGCCCCTCCCTCCTGGCACTTCTCTGGCTCTGCTAATGTGCACTTGTGTCTATAGTCCTCTGGTACTAACAAAATTTGGATATTCAAATATTCTTTACTACAATGTCGGTCCCTTCCTAGTCATCAACGTCCATGGCCATTTTATAATAATTAAAATTTAATCTACTTATGCTTCATTCTTTTTATTACATTACTAGCTGGGAGCCCAGCGATGCCCGGGAGTTCATTAGCCTATAACTGTTTTCAATTCGACGATAATCTCTTTGTCAACACGCGATTAAACCATCATTGAGGGGGTTGCATTTTTGAAAATTTACCCTTTCACTCCCTTTATTTTATAAGATTCAAATTTTATCACAACCACCGCTATGACTCAGTATCTTAATGAGGTAAAAAAGTTACTGGTACCTTTTAAAAGTCTGTGAAAGCTGTACAGTACCAAGGGAGACTTCATCAACCTCACTAAACGCGATAAATTTTATTTATTCGCATGCACAAATCAACCCTTGATTACATTTTAAATTTATGCATCCCCTATCACCACCAACAGGCGCCTGCGCCTCGCTAGGAAATCCTATACAAAATTTGGTCGAAATTGCTTGACGCTTTTGGATTTATATGCGACAATTATTGTTGTTGTGGTATTCAGTCCTAAGCTTGGTCAGATGCAACACTCTATGCTAGCCTATCTTGCGCAAACCTTTACATTACCACATAACTACCACATCCTCCGTAATCTGCTTAACGCAAACCATCCTTGGCCTCGCTCTTCTGTTCTTACCCCACACACTTTCCTTTAATACTAATTTTACAAGAACCTCATGTCTCAAAACGTGGCCTATCCTTTCTCTTGGTCAACGGTCTCCATATTGTTCGCTCTTCATCTATTCTGTTTACAACTTCCTCGTTAGTGATTCTATCCACTCTTCTGATTTTCAGCATTCTCTTATAGCACCATATTTTCAAACATTTCTATTCTTTTCCTTTCTGCAGCTCCTATCGTCCGTGTTTCGCACCCATATAACGCAACACTCCATACGATTATGTTCAGCAATGATTTCCTAATATTCACACTTATATTATTGGTCAGTTTCATGTATCTACATGGTCCAGTTTGTTCTTTCCATAGGCCACTAAGAAATGATATGCGCTGTATTTTACACAGCTACAAATGTCGAAAATATGAAAAACTGATTCCCATCAGATGTAATAAAAAGTATTGAAACTATGGATGATTTTATGAAGTTTTTGAAATGGTTCACTAATATAATATAAATTAAATTAAATTCTAACAAAAAAGATAAAAAAAGTACCCATTATTCATATATTGTTTCGTCGCACTACACTACACTTCACTACACTTGCACTTCACTACACTTCCTAATTCTTCCCTGAAACACGTTGCTATTGGCAGGGAATGTTTCGAAAACTTCTGCAGGTAAATTGTTCCAATCCCTTACAGTCCGATTTAAAAATGAAAATTTCCCAACGTCGGTTTTAAAGCTACACTGCCCAATTTTACAATGATGATCCCCTCTACTGAAATAATTTACTTCTAAAAACTTTGATGCAATATCTTTCCAGGATTGTTGGCCTGCGTACGCTTTAAAAAGAGCCCCGAGACGTAAATTTTGTCGTCGTTTTTCTAACATATCCCACCCTAATTGACGAACCTTCTCGTTTCCGTTTCAGGGTTACGGAAGACCGAGCCGAGGCAGTTACAACCGTGGCAGGGGTGGTGGTGAGTTCAGACCAGTCATCCATTATCGTGACCTGGACGCTCCGAGAGAGCCAGAAGAGTTTAAGTGTTATTTTGAAGCAATATTTGCTTTAGTGATTTTATGAAGTTAAGAAAGAGGTTGAATATTTTAATAACTATTTAAGAGATCCAAAGCGACCCCAGTTACCTGAGCATCCTGGGAACCGTCAACAAAGGAAAGACTCTGGGGCAGAGCGAGATGGTTACCCTCCACCAGCACCTTATGTACCACAGTACCAGTAGGATACGGTTACAACCAAGGTTACAATCAGGGTTACGGAAGACCGAGCCGAGGCAGTTACAACCGTGGCAGGGGTGGTGGTGAGTTCAGACCAGTCATCCATTATCGTGACCTGGACGCTCCGAGAGAGCCAGAAGAGTTTAAGTGTTATTTTGAAGCAATATTTGCTTTAGTGATTTTATGAAGTTAAGAAAGAGGTTGATTATTTTAATAACTATTTAAGAGATCCAAAGCGACCCCAAGTTACCTGGTTCACAACAGCGTAGTATTTATTTCATAATTAAATGCTGTACTGTAACAGGCATGGTATGCTGAAAAGCTTTAAGGCATTTTTAAAACCTTATGTGTAATTTTACCATTCTGCTTTTTCAGACGTAGACATATAGACACGCAGACACATAGGTGATAGCCATATTGAAAAATAGTTCTGAATAGTACTAAAAAAATTGCGATTTTTAATTTTGCACCTAGAATGCGGGTCAATAAAATGAGAACTATTAACTCATAAACAATAATACTGATGTAGTATGATGACGACCAAGTTGGTGACTAACAGACTAAAAATTAAGGTTCCAGCTGCTTCTGCCTTGTAGTAATTGATGATAAAAGTACGACCTAAATTTTTCCTGACAAATTTTATGAGGCATTTTCGGGTCGAATAACATAAGGGCTAACAATTTCTGCCATTTGAAGGCTTAAGCTCCATTCGGAACAAAAGTTTTACTAGATTAACAAATTTCAGGAAAATAGATACCCTATTTGAAGCTCCAGAACATATCAAGTTTGGTGAAATCGCACTGCGAACTTCCTGACAGCGTATGCGTCTGCTAAGATGACTAGAGGACTAATCGAGCCAATATTTTGGACAGAAGCCTAACACATGTATGTAACAAAATTTGAACAAAATATGAGGTAGTCGAGTGGGGACCCCTAGGACCCTTGGCATGGAATGACCCTTATGGGACATTCCTAAATAGGATTTCTGATACTGCAGAATAAGTTACTCATTATTTATCGAAAAAAAGATGTTGTTGTAGTGTTCAGTCTTAAGAGTGGTCTAATGCAACCCTCCATGCTAACCTATCTTGCGCTAGCATTTTCATTTCCTTATAACTAACACAACCCTCATCCTCCCTAATATGCTTAGCGTATTCCATCCCTTTCCTCCCTCTTCTGTTCTTACCCCTCACACATCCCTCTAATGCTAATTTTACAAGACCCTCGTCTCTTAAAACGTGGCCTATTTATCTATGCCTTCTCTTAGTTAACGTCCTCCATATTGCTAGCTTTTCCCCTATTCTGTTTACAACTTCCTCGTTTGTGATTCTATCCACCCATCTGATTTTCGGCATTCGCCTAAAAAAGATAACGATCCTTAATTTAGTTTTATCACACACAATTACGACTGTTTTACGACTTTTAAAAATTTTAATTACACAATCTACATATTTAACAAGTAATTTCCTTTTAATATTTAATGGAATGTAATTATTCATGAGAAGTAATATCTCGAAATGGTGGACGACGGAATGAGGCTCGTCGTTCTGTTGTCCTTGTTCTTCTCTCGCAGGTTTGTTGGCAGTTACTAGGCGGAACGTCGTTAGTTGCGAATCACGAAGGGAAGTTATCACAACGCAACGGTGTAAAGGCTATTCAGGCTCTCATAAGTGGCGGGCTAATTGTCTTACGGGAATGATAATCAACTCCCTCACACGAACAGCAGCAGCACAGCCAGACAATCCCATTGTCGATTCAACTGCCAGAGGGGAGCATTGTTGCGTGACGCATCCCCATTGTTAGCGCAGCGACGCTTCTGTTCGAGTGCGTGTCGCGCAGCTGACTCTGACATGGAACAGACGCAACCGGCCTGCTCGCCTCCAAAAATCAGCTATCTGTAACACTCATCTTACAAATAAATCATTCAAAAGAACCGTGAATATAAATATTATTTAAGCCACACCCCTTTTAATCCAAATTTTTTTTAATATGTAGTCACATATACACGCTGCTTTTTTATAAACATAAAATAAAAGAACAATAAATTCGTACATGAATTTTACACAGTTTAGGTTTCGTAAACGAAAAACAAGAAATGATTGGTGGATAATGTGGTATGAAACTTAACGCAAGTCTTAGAGACGGAATTTTAAAAAAACGATCTTCAATATTTTTATATAATTTTTTATGATATTAAAAATTTGATTTAATTTCAGCAAATTATGATAGGAATATTAAATAATATGTATGTCAATTTATTTGGTAGTGATAGACAAAATCTAAATAATATTCAGATTAGTAAATTCGTATTTTAAAGAAATTTCTTTTATTTGCTTCATTCTATGGCAGAATAATTGACTGTTGTGCAAAACGTGAAGTATCTAATGGTACAAATAAAAATAGAACGTAATACTTCTTTTATAATATTTCTTCCTACTGTATTAAAATACTACAATTCAGTTTTCTCTTGAAAGTGTTATGGAATTAATGTGGATAAGTAGATAAATAATTTTTTTCGGTTACATGAATGTCACGCTTTTAGAAATTTATTTTTAAACTTTATCAGAATAAGAGAAGTGATAACAATATGGAGTACTTTGACCGTTAGTATACCACGTTTTGACACTTGAGGTTCTTCTATCTTGTATCATTAGAAGTAAGTGTGTGGGGTATAAACAAAAGAGGGAGGCAAGGATGGAATACGCTAGGCAGAATAGAGAAGTTGTGGAATGGGGTTGTTATATAGAAATGAAAAAGTTTTCTCAGAATAGGTTAGCATTGAGGATTGCAAATCTGTTGTTTTGGTTATCAGTCCCAAGACTGGTCTGATGCAGCCCTCCATACTAACATATTGCACAAGCCTTTTCATTTTCTTATAGCCATAATAACCAACATCCTCTCAAATCTGAGTACCGTATTCCATCCTTGGCCTCCCTCTTCTGTTCTTACCCCACACACTTCTAATGCTCTAATGCTAATTTTACAAGACCGTCGTGTCTTAAAACGTGGCCTATTAATCTATACCTCCTCTTAGTCAGCGTCCTCCATATTGTTTGATTTTCCCCTATTTTTTTTGGAACTTCCTCGTTTGTGATTCTATCCACCCATCTAATTTTCAGCATTCGCCTATAACACCACATTTCAAAGGCTTCTATTCTTTTCTTTTCCCCAACTCCTATGCCATTATTATTCCTTATATATAAATGATCTTCCTAATACCATACATTCAACTTCTAAAGCTATCCTCTTTGCAGATGATACTAGTGTAATAGTAAAAAGTAACAAAGACACACTAGAAGAGGCAAGTAACAATAATTTAACTAACCTGCTAACATGGTTTAATGCGAACGGACTAACAAATAACTGTGACAAAACACATTTCATGCAATTTCACACACTCAACACAACTTTACAATCTATAACACTTAAATACGACAGCAAAAATGTAAATGAAACTTCCTCTGTTAAATTCTTAGGTCTCTTAGTAAATAATAAATTAAATTGGACTGATCAGATTAATCAATTACTTAAGAAACTCAGCTCAGCTACATATGCTGTCAGAGCAATGTCCACCTTCAGTGATTTAAAAACAAGAAAATTAGTATACTTTGCATATTTTCATTCTATTTTATCATATGGTATTATATTTTGGGGCAACTCAGTAGGCGTAGATAAGATTTTTATTAGTCAAAAACGTGTTATTAGAGCAATATGTCAGGTTTCCTCACGAACTTCTTGCAGAACTCTGTTCAAAAAGTTAGGTATTTTCACTTTGACGTGCCAATACATTTATTCATTGATGTTATTTTTAATTACAAATAGGCACTTATTTTTGAATAATTCTGATATTCATCCCTTCAATACAAGGAACAAAAATAATCTGTATAAAAAATGTAAAACATTGTCAATTGCACAGAAAGGTGTGCATTATTCAGGGATATCCATCTTCAACAGACTGCCGCACAGAATTAAACAGTTGTCCGATAATCAAGGTAAATTTAAGACTGAATTATGCTCATTTTTGCTTAGCCACTCCTTCTATTCAATAAAGGAATTTATAGAAGAATCGGAGAAGAGTAATTTATAATAGTTTATAATACAAAAATTTGTTATAAGTATATTTTTCTTTTATACAATAAAATAATGTAATAAATGTACACCCTGACCCATTCCACATCCTTGAAGCTTAGCTTCTTTACAGGATCTACGGAATATGATTATTATTATTATTATTATCGTCCACGTTTTGCACCCATATAACGCCACGCTCCATACAAACATTTTTAGTAACGATATCCTAATATTCACATGTATATTACCCGTAAGTAAATTACCAATCTAAGGACCGAATACTATAAGAACAACAACATCTTTTATTAGAGGATCATAATATGACATGAATGAAATTAAATTTGTCAATACCAAGCTTTTTGTCTAGGAAGAGAAATTGAAAGGTCATTAAAAATAAAATACGTCAATATGTATTAGAAAAATAATAATAATTAACATTTAGATAATATAAATACAACGTTTTGTCCAGCTTTTTGGACTTCTTCACGTTACTAGACGGCTGTAACAGTCGCAAAATGTAGTTACTTTAAGTTATTTAAAAACTGTCTAGTTATCTGAAGGACCAAACATCTGGACGGAACCTTGCATTTATATTAACTGAAGGTTTTTTTAAATTTATTTGGTTTCATATTTGGCCGTATTCTATTTATTTGTTTTACTTAATGTCATTTAATAATATAATAATTTTTACTGTCGTTATTTATTTAAAATAAGATCTGATAAATATAATGGTGAAATATAAATAGGACTAGAGAAAATCCATTAATTGTATAGTATACACAAAAAAGTCCATCAGTGTTACTATTTTGTCATTGGTTCGCTTGTTTTCAATACCAAGACCGACGACAACGGTCTTTATAGCTTTTGCCAAATGGGAGTCAGGAATCTTAAATTGTCAATGAAAAGTCCTGCATCTGATGATTTTATATTCGTAAAATCGGGCGTGTTTCCTTAGTCAAAAGGAGGTAGGATGCAAAAAATCAAATTAGAAAGAATAAGAAGACATTATGAAGGAAGACGAAGAAATAAATGTAGTTCCTGAATGTGATGTAAAACTTGAACAAGGAACCACAAACGGCTTTCTCGACTGTCTGATGAAATGCATTATTTAACGAGAAATACTTTACAAGGAAATCGCCTCGCTGCATCGTTTAGTATAATATTTAACGTTCGATTCACTAATTCGTTTCCACTACACTTCATTACAAGAAACTATAATTTTGAGCGCAATAGATCGACGTATCGAACAAGATTAGCCTCGTTTGACGACAGGCTGCTCTCGATTTTTAACGGCCTTCTATTTTTCCCCTTTACTGCTTACGACTTTCCGCATATAAAACCCTTGGTAGAGTGCGCGTGTATCTCTGGGACGGCCGAATGAAATGACTGCGATAATGCGTATCCTTTCGCCGAATGGCGCTCATATCTCTGGTCGTTAACTCAGCTATCGGCGATCTACCTCCCCTCTTCTATGTCTCTCGTCCCACTTTTCAGTGTGATCACTCTTAGTTAACCATTCTTTATATTTCATATTAGCATCGCTTATGAAGCAACTCAGAGAAGTCGAGTTCTAGGCAACTGATATGTAAACTTATTCGGAATAATTAACTCATACTGAAAGTATGCTAGAAATTGGGCAAAGGATTTGAGGTAGGAACACTATAAGTCGAACAAAATATTACAGAGTCTGAACATACCGGGTGATATTTTTTAATTATTCTTCTGATAATTTTCAATTTGGTCTCAATCTTACAAAATCTCTACGGCCCCATATATATGTGCATAATTAAAATAATTAGTATATAAACGAAAAAGAGAAACGATATTTGGTGTTTGTTGCCTCAGCATTACTAGAGAAATTTGAGAATTACTTGTAAGAAACACAATGATTAAACGAAACTTCATATTCCTCGGCAGAAAGAATAATTCCGGTTGGATAACTTATTGAGAAGCCAAAATGGATTATTAGATCGGAGTTTCAGTTGGCGATGGGAGATGGAAAGAACCAGATGCGAAGCAGTTTTCTTATTAATTCCAAGAGAAAATAATTTCTTCAATTGAAGCTCAGTCAAAAGCCGTGAAAGTAAATTTAGAAGATAAGAATGGAAAAATGTCGACTGGATCTGGGACCTCGCGCTTACCATTTGAGCTAGTCCAGATCGACCACCACATCCGATGCCACATTCCTCCACTTATCTTCCAATTTCACGACGTTAGGCCGAGCTTCAGATGAAGCAATTCTTCTCTCTAGGAATTGATATTCATGCATCTTTGATCATTTTACAAAATGTTCATTCTTCGCTGGAAGAACCTACGGTTATAAAGAAAGTGATAAGTAAATTGTAGATGAGCCGAATCAAGTTTACAACAGTGTAAAATTATCAAAATCAAACAATGGAAAACAACTTTATTATCGAGCATTAAGTTCCCTCAGGGTGTGGTTGAGTTTACTTTTTAAATTTCACGTAAGTTTTTCTTCGCTAGTTATATTGCACCCTTTTCAATTATGTTTGACTGTAATAACACTATTCTCATTGCTATGCGGTGTAGTAGCAACTTGTCTGAAAATGCATTGCGCTTCCGAATCGCGCCGAGTACTGAACAACTTTCTCGATCACGTCTGGCCGCAAACTACTAGCATGAATCACATATCGGTGCGGTGTCTCCCTACCGTGTTGATGGTAGCTTTCTCGAGACCCGAGCTCCTTCACCAGCCGCGACTTGTCACGAACCCACTAACAACCTTTCCCTGCCAAGCCTCCTATTGAGCTACCCAACTGTCCTGTTGCCAATGTTTCTATCCACGCAACTGGCAGCAAAGCAACCTTGCGACTGTCTCGAAAACAACTGCCAACAATCCGTCTGCGGCGGCTTTCCTACCACAGACACCTTGGACCTGTTTTCATATATTATAAAGGATGATGGATGTTAACAGAAACATTCAAGAGGGAAGACAGATATAGACATAAACTTGCGAACTGTGTCGCCAAGTCTGATTGGAAGGATCATGTCGAATATTCAGAAGCCTAACCCTATTTCATAAGGGCAGATTACTGTACGTCGTGCGGGTTGACAGCGCTCAACATTTTTATTGGTATTGTTGAACTCATAAAATGATTTACTTGCTGTAATATGTTTTACTTTAATGGAACGCTTAACCGACATATGTATTACGTTAATATGTACAGTCTCTCGTGTATAATTGAGGTAATTCCTACACAATTCTATTTTCAGTGATTCTGAAACTGTTGTGTGAACATTTCACGTATGATTCGTCCGAAACTTTACTCATATCGGGTCGTTGATTTATGTGGGATTCCAATTCAATATCGTTATCGTGTCTCGTGGTTTTGGAGAGAGAACATCTAGGTGGAATAAATTCGTGTATCACAAATCTTTCTACTGAAATCATATAACGATGTTATTTTTTTACTGTTTTAATTATTTTCTTATATCGACGGAGAGGACCGATGGAATTAACAATTAGAATTCGACAAGGGGCGATCGCTTCCCCAGCCGGAAAAAAGGAAGAGGTGAAAATAGGCTAATAGTGTAGAATCTCTGTCACCTAGATGACAGTCAATGATTGGTGTCCTCGAGGATGTTACAAAAAAAATGGGAAAAAAAGAAGAAGAAAAAGACTAGTCAACACAACAGTACAAAGAACAGAGAGGAATGTAATTGCTAGGAGCCCTTGATGGAAGCAACGACTGCCCTGGACTTACTATCTGAACTAGCGGATGGTGAAGGTGGACCAAAGGGAGATTTTCTCCCAACTTCACCAGCTGCTAGCTAGTTACCTACGGAAGATGCAGTCATTCAAAGACGACTGTCCTTCCCCTTAAATTCTCGCCACACACCGAGAGTTTCTGCTGATCTCTCGATACTCACACTCCAGCTGGGTATCGAGTAACCCAAGACGCATATCTAAGCCAGTCCAGAGTCGTCGTTTTATAGCGTTCTAATTTCCTATTGGATGAAATATTAGTTTAACCGATAATAATATTTAAGACGTAACTAATGATATGTATTTCGATTACTCTAATTGATATCGGTATGAATAAAGTGTACTGTAGTGTGCATTATCCCATTTACAAAATTATCTTTCTAAATATTTGGCAAGACAGCGTATGCTGGAGGACGCATCCCTTTGTTTTCGTCAGGGGATACCCAGATGTGAGAGACGGGGGTGGCAACAGCGGCCTGGTCAGGCAGCCAAATAGTTGTACAAAAAAGGGGCGACTAAATAAATACGTGTGGACGCAAGGGTTTGGAGCAGTCCTTGGAGAGAGATGACGGCGACACGTTGAGTTGTAGGACGTCGCAAAAAGGCGACGAATTAAAATTAATTTAAAATTTCTATGAGTGTAAGTGGAGAGACGCCGATCTTCATCGAGATTCCCGCCATCGTCACCACTGGCACGTTACCGACGTCGACGCCTCTCATTGCTGGCTGCGCGGAATCTTTGAGTGACATTAAAAATCGGGAAACTGGTGAGATCCACCTATTGTCAAAATAATTTTCCCATGCATTGTCGGACCCAATATTTCAATTAAGTGTTCTCTGCTACTTGGCCCAAAATCCCCTACGAAAAGGAGTACATATGTAACCGGAAAGTGAAATGGTCTGAAATGTGTTATTATTAGTTTTTGATGTTTTTTAGTCTGAAAATTGTATTTGTTTATTTAATTAATCCCATCATTTTAATTAAATTAAAATTAAAACTTATATTTTAAAAGCTTTTTCATTACAATACATTATAAGTTGAACGTAAGCAATAAAGGTTAACAAATGGATACTTCAGAGATAAATTGTTTATGTATTCCTTTATTGACCATTACAGTGTTTTCGTCTCTAATGTGACATAGGATGCTTTTGCATTATATGTTCGGTAGAGGGGAGCAAGTTTTACGGTCATAGAAATTCTACGATTAATTTTATTTCCATGTTTGATATTCTAGTACAGACAAATATTTCTGAGAAGTAAGTTTTTGTGATCAATTTTTGTAGGCGTGATTACATTGCGGGAAATTCCAGAGTATCTGGGTTGAGTGATGAGTCTGGAGGCGTGTCATTGACTGAGAGGAGGCATAGAACTAGGGCGCAAGTACAAAGCGGCTCCTGGAAATTGGCTTCAAGTATTATCGGAATCCGGGACGACGTCACCTCCTTCACTCGGCTCATTGGAGTGAATAGATCCAGGTAAATATCCTCTTCTTGAATTACGGGTAAATGCATCTTAATGGGGATGGGGGAGTGATTTCAGCCGATCGATTTTAAATAACCTAGTAAATTTTGTTTCCCTGTAGGAAGAATACGTCACTACAGTAACATTCAGTCAATACCAAATTACTTGTCTAGGAAGAGACTGTGTAAGTTGGCTCAATTATTTGTTGAATCTCACCATCTTTATAAGCTACCAATTCTCCCTAAACCCAAATTCTTCAGCATAAATAATTATATCTCTTTTTTTATAGGAATGTTTTAACTGTTCTTGCGTTCTAGTTGTAATTTGTTGAAATTTTGTACATAATATAGTGAGTGACCATATTCACTGGCCCTGAGCCAGGACGATTTCTTTTCAGTAAACTTATCCACATTTTTGGTCTTATAATGATAGAGCAACGCCATCTCAAGTTCTGAGTACCTTTATATTGCCTTAAACAATTTTAATATTGCCTTGAACTTTCTTGTAGCTGAAACTTCTGCGACTGAAATATTCCATTAACGACAGTGTACTTGTCGCTGTTTCAAACTCTTATAAACATCCATAACTTGCGAGTCCTCCGACCTCACAGGCTCCTTATGTATAGGTGCTTCCAACAAAGTAAATATTGAGCTCCAGTCAACAAAAAGTAATTAGATGCCGAGCTCTAACTTTACATTTTGTTGAGGGGAAATGCAGGCTTTATTAAGGCGTGCTTCATGAAGAACAGCTGTTCTTTGTTATAACCCAAGAGGCATAAAATAAAATAGTTCCTCAGTGAAATATATGCACTTCATATACAGTACATGTGTGAAGCGTCGTTTGCAAAACATTCCAGAACAGTATTTCATGCGTTAATATAGCTTGCTGTGATCTGCTTAACAAACAATTTATCTTCATTATTTTTATTATGTTCGCCTATTCTTTTACGAAACCGGTTATTTTGAATCAAAGATAAAACTGAGAACAAAAGAAATATGATTCACGTCTAAGTAGCGTTCAATTGGCACTGCATGTCTTCAGCATACTTTTCATAAGATTACGCGTAATTAGCGAGTGCTAATCGCAAGCATGAAGTCATATGCTCGTCAGTTAGTCGATTGCGATATTTAGACTTAATTATCTTCATTTCAGAAAATGCAGATTCGCACAGGTAAGTTGACCCAAACATTGCCGTCAACTGAAGGGCGATTCGGATATTTATCTTCAGATGTATATCTGATATAATCTGCACGTCCTCATTTCAACAGAAGATGAGTTCACGTTAAACTGACTTGAAATTTCAGTAACACATTTCTCAATGTTATACACGAAAAAGGATAACTCATAAAAGATGCGATACTTGCCAATTAACTGAAGTCATAAAAACGTCTTTCAAATTCGCCCAAAATATTTAATAATTTTATCTTTTAAATATCAAAATTCAGCTGAGGAATCCTTGCTTTTAAAGACGGGAAATGTTTAGATCCTTTCTTTTCAGTTGATCTATCATAACTTGCAATTTACTTTTGAATGAGTTTATTGCGCTAATCATCTCAATAATGGATTTCCTTTACCTTGAAGCTCCAAGTTAATGGTGTTTAAATGCATTGTGATGTTTGCCAAACTGTTATGTCAGTCAGCAATTTTCCGTTTTTTGGCATGAGTGTCATCACCTCTTTGGTCCAGAAAAGCTATTATTTCGGGCCCTAATTCTTGGAACCTTTCTAGTAATTTGGCGTGACTCAAGAACCTGACGTCCGTGTGAAGAATTAAATCAATGTGTTCAGCAGATTCACTATCTTCCATCTGCAAATGAAGAGCCTTCATTGCAAGCTACGGGCACGGATGGAATTCACAATTTTTATTGTAATGCCCATAATCTCCTCCATGTTTAGACCTTTTGAACACAAAACTTCTTGGTGCATAATGGCATAATGCAATGGAATGAGAAAAACGAAGGGAAATCGTCATTAGCTCGAAACAATGTCACAAAACTGACTCCTACTCCCACAGGAGCAACATTTATATCGGCGCGGACGAAGTCTCGAATGTTCTCAAGTACCTAAAACAATTATGGTTTGTTTGTAAGCATGCCGCCAAACACGCCGCCCGAAGTTTATAGAAAAATCGACGGGAATCAAAAACGTCTTGCGTCGCGGAATTTATTTGACAAGTACCGCGCGTTCCTCTGCTAAGGCCTCCTTTCGCCGCTATCAGGGGATTATTACGATAAAAGACAGTGATTTGGGGATTATTCTGACCTAATTGAGGATCAACTAAAACAAAATCTGTGAATAGATCTATATCGGTAAATTTTTCTCGATAACGACTTCAAAAGCACTCGCGATCGACCGTTTGAGCAACCCTTCTGTAATGTAATAAAGAAGAGGGAGCAATTCTTAACAAACTTGGTACACGAATTATTTATTGTGGTAGGACTCGTTCGAGGTTGCAATTTATAAATTGTTAAATCGATCCATATTCGTGCCGAGTAATAGAAATAATAATAATAAGAAGAAGAAGAATACCGCGATTTATTATTCACGAATAAATTGTTTGGTAAGCAGAGGAATATAAAACACTCGCTGATATATCTTACTAACCAACTAATTTATTACTACGGTAACTTGGAAACATTTAATCAAATTTCTTCAAATATATAGGTATGTTTTATCACTGTTTGAAATAGTAAGTTGGTTTGTGGTTACTTCAAATCAATATTTGGTTGCTTAATTTTCTTGATGCAAGGACACTATAATGTACAATTAGGCTTGTTTTAAACTTTGCTTTGGTACTTTTTTAAAGATAGAACTCAAATAAATTATTGTCGATTGAAAAACAAATAATAGACCTACTACTACGTGTAGCTCATTTATTAAAAAAGTTGTGCCCGAAGTGAAATGATTTAATAAGTAATCTGAAATGGGAAATTAAAAACGTCCTTCTCTCTCTGTCATGCATAGTATATTTGGAAAATTAATTTAATTCAGAAAACAAAAAAAAAGGCAAGGAAGGGGAAAGGGGTGATGTAATGAACAATATTCTCTATAAAACGTTGCACTTTCTCCGCAAGGCATCAAATCGTTCACAGAGAAACACGTTGCTTAAACGAATATGAGTTGTATAATCTCCCAGGAATGAAGTCATTACAAAAACTTACTAAATATTTTAACTGACGTTAAGGTAACATAAAGTTATTGATTTGTTGTTCCAATACGGTTGGACCAAGAAGTTCAGGTCTATGACAGATAAATCCCAGTTATTAAACGAGAATCAATTAATTATAAATATTTAATGTAATAAACTAAACTTTATATAAATTACAATTTTCCTTTGTTTATTTTGATTTTAAAATACTTTAACTTCCAATTATAACAATTTACATCATTCTATCTCGCTGACAAAGTACAGTCTGATGAACTTTGTTGGCACATTGGCTAGGTAAATGGTAGCATAATGAAATAATTACATCAGATTCATTAAATAACATAACAAACAATTGTATTAATAAATGCACAGAAAATACATAAATCACTCGTGTCATAAAATAAATGTGAAATTATTTTAATTACGTAGGAGATGCTAATATTTTTTATAGTAATTATAATTATACATAAACCACTTTATTGATTGCAACAACTTCTAATGTTAATTACCGGGCGTGATTATTCTTCTTCAAGTAGATTACATTGTTACGAAAGACACCCAAGATTCCATTTTCCTGAAATTTGACAGTCTGTATTTAATTTTCCGGAATAGATAACCTTAGAAAATGTATGTGTTAAAGAAAACAAACAGTTTGTCGTCTTTACTGAGGATTCTATTGCGTGTCTGTCATGGAAGTTAGATTACTGGCTACACAGTTCGCCGCGTTCGCCTGATATCTTCCCGAATGTGAATTCGCGATGATCACTGGTACACAAAATCTGTGCTACAATAAAGGTTCTAGGTTTTTTTGAAATATCTGCTTGAAAAGAAGATGACTCTGGTGAAATTTCGTTTGGTATTGTGCAGTGATAATTTTTTAATGGAAAATACTTCGTAGCGATGTTCCACTATCGACGTCTGAGAATGAAGTGTCCTCTCCCCCTCATTCAAGCCGCGACCATCTTGGGATCTTTTATCGTCCTGCACTTACGATCTACGGAATGTGTAAATCCGGCCAATGCCAATGTCCTTGAAACAATGAAAGATAACCTCTAAAACGTGGGCAATCATGAATACAGATTGGCCCGAAAATGAATTTAATTCAAATACGTAAAAATAATAATTAAATAAATTCAATTATACAATTAATTACTTTGTACAAACTTAATTCTTTAATTTAATTAGTAACAACGTTTCGGCAATTAATTTAGTAGATTGCCAAACATGTTATATTGGTCAAACAAAACATGCGTTGCGAACAAGACTGAATGAATAAATAAAACGACGCCCAATAAGTCAGCATATAAATTTATCACTATTTATTCAAAAACCACGTAACCGTCGCTGGATATGGTCCGCGATACAAAATTCTTCACATGTACATTCAATAATGTTTTCGGCTGAGGGATCAAGGAATAAATATGATGAATTGCAAAAATTTTACGCCTGAGGAAGTCTAAAAAAGGAGACGAAACGTCGTTTTTGAATAAATAGTGATAAATTTATATGCTGACTTATTGGCAGTCTTTTTATTTATTGTAAATTTTAAAGGCAGAAAACTATATTGTAAGACTGAATGAACATAAGAACAATTACAAAACGACGTTCCATAATGTAGTCGCCAAACATAGGCTTCTGGAGAAACATGAATTTGACTGGGAAAAGTTTGAAATTCTCTCTTTTCAGTAAAATTTGTACAAAAGTAATCTGTCAGAAACGTTACACATTAGAACCACTAAAAACACGATCAATTTACAAAATTACACGAATAATCTAAGTAATATTTATAATGCGTTATTTTCTTTACTCTGACTTTTAGATTGTGGTGACAGGGTGATTATTTAAATTATCAATGATAAATTGGGGTTTTATATAAAAAGTGAACAATTTTATTAAATTAAATGTTAATCATATTTACATTATTTAACTTTAGGGCCGGCTGCTTATTAAAAACTCAACGGAGAGCAAGAGTATAATGGGCATATGTGGGTTTAAACAAAAACTGGGCATAAAAATTTTTAAATTACTCAATCAAGCCAGGGCCGAGAGACATAATCTTGTACATCACCAACTTGTAGATCTGGATCTGGTGATGATACTGCATCTCTTCTTTGGTCAGGTGGTGACGGTGTTCCGCTGCGTCGATGCTCGTACCATCTCATCTTGAAGTCATGTTGACGTCCACTATTCCTCAATAGCGTAATGTAATCTCTAATATCTCTCAAAACGTAATGTGTTCCACTCCATTCCACTCTCTCCTCTCTTATTAACGATGTCCATGTGTCTCTCAATACCTTTTTCCTCCTCTTATATAAGTGTCTGCCCCCTTTTTCTGCCTAGCGGGTTGTGTGATCTTTCTCCCCAGAATGGCCTGAGAAGCAGGTCTGTCGTCAGTTATAATTCTTGGGATGGCCTGAGCTTTATTGTCACTAACTCAGGCCTTTGTCCCAAGGACTGACCTGCCATAAGTGGTACAGATTTTATTCCTCTTTCCTGTCTATCGATATAGTCAATTGGACATTAATTTAATACTAATCAAACGCGATCTTACTTGTTTGTCGTCGGTTTAGTAAACAGCCTAACCCCCTTCATTATAGTTATCTATATACATATATACACCACAAGTTTAACTGTGTTCATTTACCAACTATTGTTAACCATAATTCTTTTTTCTTTGTTGTCACTTAAATATATTTACACATTGTTAGTTCAAGGCCACTGGGAGGGAGGTTTGTAAATCACAGATCCCAGGTCAACATTCAGTCTGGCCATAACTACTTGTGGAAATAGAGGTTAAAGGCGTTACGTGTTGCCTTAGATCTCGATCACTATTGTTGGACTTGCGATTCTATTGTTATGTTTTGATTCTGTTGTGGTTTGATTTAGTTTCAGTATAATTTTTTTAATTTTTGCCTTAAGTTTACCATCCTTGGTTTAATTTTCTGTAAATATAGGAAGAAACCATGAAGAAGACATAAAATATTCCGAAACGTTATTACTAATTAAATTGGTTAATTATATGTAACAGACGTTAAATTTAAACCTTTTAAATTATTCAAATTGCACCAATAAATAATTAATCAATAATAAATAAAATATAAACAGCATAATTAATATTAGTCAGCGCCAAAACAATACAGTATTTATAAGAGAATTACATTTCACGACGAGAAATATTTACGTAATTAAATTTGTAATTATTAATAAAATTTTCTGAACTACAAATATTAAGTAAAATCGTTTATATTTTAAATTTAGGTTCTACCTATAAATTAAATGAGTATAATAAAATGACTGAACCGAGAACCTCTTCAAATAAATATTGTATAATATTATTAAATGAGTTATATTTGACTGTTAATCACGGATTTTATTAACTAAATTGTAAAATAAAATTAATTTAAGTCCATTTTATGCAATACTATTACATTTTTCAGGTCACCTTATTTGTTACCATAAAACTAAGTTTTTCTTGTTTACTTTGATTGAGTTTCTATCAGGCCTCTTAATTAATCACTCGTCCTGAAATTTTGTGTAATTTCGGAATTCTGACTTCCCCTAATTTAGCGCTTCGTGTGCTAATGCCATATAATTATTTGTTCTGAGCAGAATCCTGCTGCGTCCATTGGTCTCTTTTGTTGGGGTCCGCTTCCTGTATCGCTCAGTCATTTCCGCCGTCTCGATGCCGTAAGCAGAATGTGGCCAATAAACAACGTGTACTAATTACCCAATTACTGAAGCAGAAGGCTCAGCGATTTTGCGAACAACCTGTTGGAGAAGGACCCTTCACGGAGAGATGGTGTTAATTAGACGTAGAGAACTGAAAACCTGACCCTAGCCCAGGGCTACGGTGACATTACGGGCTCAAGAATTTTTAATATACTGTATACTTATTGCTACGTAACGTTTAACTACTTTTAAACCGGGAAATGTTATTAAAAATTAACCTTTGTTGGTTATTCTTCTAAATTCTTAAGGAAAGCAGAGAATACTTAAAAATTACTCTCGTTGCTTAAGTTCAATAATTATAATTTTGTTAAAATTAGACAAGTATTTAAAAGAAATTATTTATAACGGTCGCATCGTCTGCCTGGACATTAGCGACCACAGTGACAACTAATTACATATTATTATACAATTATATACACATTATTTACTATTCTGAATTTACATAATAAAATACTCGTAACATTCATTTTTCTGCTCGTTACCACTAACTTATTATTTATCTTCTTTACATTTGATTTTTAGATTTTAACAAAAGAGAACACAGAATACAATACATTTTAATTAAATCAAAAATATTACTGTCCTTACAAAATTTAATAATGTCTTTTTGATACTCATGGGAGTCCAAAATATATTTGTAGTTTTTGCCCTGTAGGTGTTTTTGTCTGTGTTGGTGGTATTTGGGGCAATGATTAATGATATGGTCTATATTTAAGGTGGAATGACACAGATCACAAGACTGAAGGTTGGATGGATCTATCCAGTAGATAAGTGTGGATTAATTTGCAGTGTCCAGTTCTTATTCTGTTCCTTCCTTCCAATATCTGTGTTATTACTTAGATTATAGAAGTCTCTGACGTTTTTGTGGAGATCACTGGATTTTAAAGTTTTCCATATATTGTGCCATTTCCTTGTCATCTTGTTGTAGGTATATTTCAACATAATCGTTCAGGGTATGAGATCTTATTAGCGCAGAGTTGCAGTCGCCTAACATATTCATTTGTGTGCTATATGATAAATCAGTCTGAATATCTATGGAGGATGTTTGATGGTTCTTCTTTTTTCTACTATAGTATGTTTAATAGTTAGCTCCTCGAGCGTTCTCTTCACTATAGCATATAATGGTATGTAGCGCTGGTGGTCGATATTAACTGGATATTTAGGGTATATATCATGGTAAATAATAGGGTTATTGGATGCTTTGAGAGTATATTTCATAATTTTGATCTCCCTGCGATGTTGTAAGGTGGGTTCTTTAGCTTCAATAAGAATGCTACCTATGGGACTGGTGTGAAAGCACCATGCAGCAATTCTGAGACCTTGGTTATGCACCACTTCGAGTTTTTTGAGATGGCTTTTGGTTTCAGTCTGTATATTATAGACCCGTTATCTATTTTGGAGCGTACTATGGATTTATAGGTTAACAGTAATAGTTTTTTGTCCGCACCCCAATTGTTGTGGGTTATACACTTGAGGATATTGAGTTGAGACAAGTTTATTATCAATAATTTATGTTTTAAGTGCGTTCCATTTATAACTTAGTTTCCTCGAATTGTATCCGATACTATTTCTACCTCATAACCGAATTTGTAAGGCGTTATATACTACGTTTATCTCTTATGAATAGACAATAGGTATTGGAAATGAGGTCCTTTCAAGAACTGTTATTTGTTTTCGTTTTATTTTTACTCGACATAATTGGAAATATATTTGACTGAATTCTACAAATACACCACTACATACGTACATATGAATATTTATTATAGAAAATATGTAAATATGAAACTACACTTTTGATAAGATATAGAAAAGAGGGCAGTATATAAATGTGAAAATAGACACAACAAAAAACAGAAATAATTGTTACATAAATGAGAAAATATATTGAACTAAAAATTTTAAACTGAGGTGAAATATGAGTAAGAAATTACAAAGTGGAAAATTTTTAATATGTAAGAATAATAAAATCGCCAAGAAAAATGAAATTACGTAAGTTATGTAAGGCATAGTAATGATGTATAATGAGTAAATTTTATTATAAGTATATCAATCATGACTAATATCTAATTAAAGAACTCTTAATTAGTCCGTTAAAAATTTATCATCATATTATTACGGCTATTTCAATATTATATAAAATACTATTTTTTTTCTGTGCGAGTAATTTTATTTAATAACGTAGCCTTGTTGGAGGAATTTTGTGGTTTACGTAAGCATATTCTTTTTTAAAAGGATGAAGTTCCACTGTATTCGGAAATCTACAAAAGTTACTTCCATTTGCGTTCAAGATAGAGCGTTAGAGTTACATTACCTCTCTCGGTAAAATTGTGAGCTGAAAGGCAGATTTGGTGTCGCAATATGTCTGGCTTTCCTCCCTTGGTTAGAATATTAGACGTAGTACCTCAACACCCTTGCCACTAAATAAAGAGATTCAATTTTAGCCTCAAGTGATAATCCACGATGTCAGGCCCTATTTGCAGGTGGCGCCGCCGTCTGCCCCCTTCAAGATTTACGTCTCTTCGGGGACCGGAGACTTAATGTTTGCCATCCGGAGAATTCGTTATACGAGCAGCAGTGACTTCCTTCCTCCCCAGATATAAGCTTTTACGGTCCTTCATTTCGAGTGAAATTCACCTTATACGGGAAATATCTCCGATTTTCGGAGACCCATTGTTGTTTTTATTGTAGTTGTGACAACATCTAACGAAGTGTTGCATGCGAATGATAACATTCCTAACAATATACTATCTTTAATATTAAAAATTTTAATCATACAAATAAAATCATTCGGTTGAAGAACATTTGGAAAACTATTTTAATGAGATGCAGTAAATGTAAAGACATAGTCTGTTAAAAAAATTAATATTATAATGTAAACGATACACTTCTCCATCACCCAGTCTGCATCAACAATAGGAGTTCTACTCTAGAAGCTAATTTATTACAAATGACATGGTAGCAAAGATCAAGAAATATAATTTTGTAAGCTATGAGCACTTCAAAGAACATAAACGACATGTTTCTTGTAATTGTTTTGTAATGCTTAGCTTAGGCGGCGTTTTACATTCGGAAAAGAGGCGTTTGTAGGAAGACGAAAGTGTTGAGTGAAGTGGTTTCAGGAGGTTTGAAGGCTGGGAGAGAGGGTAGAATTTTCTAGAATCGAGGAAGTATTACGGGTTCCGGATGGATGGCGCTGAAAATTGATAAACGTAGTGTTGGGAGTGAGACGGTGAAACCTTTTCAGTAGTAAGTACTGGAGTGTTATTCTATTACTATAGTTTGGTTGCAGGCAGTAAGAATTGATGACTATTTCTTTAGACTTATGTAGGAAAAACTATTGTCTCGACAGTATAAGTGCAGGCGACCAGCCAACGATTAAGAATTTGGCTCTCCTGACTGAAGGTGAAGAGAAGCAAAAGTCGGTATATTATTAAACAACTTCTTTATAAATGTGATAACTGAAATTATCTTTAACTGTTTCTAATTGATTCATAGTAAAATATCAATTAAACATTTTAAAGTGCTGATTAGAAACTAAAATTATATTTGCTGGGCAGGTAACACGATTATATGTGTAATGAAATAAATCATTGGGCATTTATATTCCAAATTTTCTAATCACGTGTCTAACAACTTTTAACCATAGCATCAAAGCGTATGTACAGTTCTGGAAAACTAGCTTAACTCGTGTCATGACGCTGCGCAGTGGACAACTCCGCCCATATTGTAGTGGGAGTAGACATCAGCTCACTGTTACTCCTTTTCTTTGTTGAGAAATGGTAGTGTAAAAGAAATTATGAAAATATTGGCGTTAGTAAATATATTGCTGTCAGTTCATGATATGTTGTACGTCAAGAAACGCATCCGTAAAAAGTAATAAATAATAAGTACAGTGTATGTTAAAAAGATGTCGCAATCTCCATATCCCATTCGTATGAAGACAATTAATGTTCTTAACAATGATAAATGCGTTTCGCTAGGCCACTTGGAGGGGTAGTACCTCCTCAAACGACAATACTCCCCTTCTCCTTTCGTTAGTGCGCATGTAAACACGCCATGTAGAATCTCACGAACTGTACAAGTCATCGGCTCGTGGGTGGCAGCTTTGAATACGGGGAGTGAAAGGTGGACGACTATCAGTAACAATCGGTATTATACGTTCAATTATTTTACTTGGCCATATGGAGACCAATGCTCAGAGTTTTAGCCTTTCTAAAAAATTGCCTATCGAAAAAGTAATGTTTTGCGTCACTATTTAACTTGAACTTAATTTGCTCTAATCTAAATAAAAAGTAATTGATGCTTACCTTAGATTAATTTGGAAAATAATTTAATGTTTGTGCTGCTTAAAAAATTTTGTTCAGTAACTTAATGTTTAAAAAAGTTGTGATAGATATTTTCCTTATTTCAAAGTAACTTCTGTTAAATTTCAATTTTGCCCACAATATTTCCATATAAATTTAAAAGGAAATCTAATTGTTCATCCAAATTCAGAGTGTGTTTTACTCATACTATGTTGTGGTTTCAAATTTGTCTTTCTTTTGTAATAAATGTTGTGTTGAATTTAAATCACTACTTTTCCATTTGCTAAACCTGGATATTTTAGCAAGGCTAGGATCCAAAAAATCCAAAGAATAAAGGATTTATTAATTTTTTCCCCAATTTTGGAGATTGATATTAAAGTTTTAGAATTTTTAGTTTAAAACATAATTATTATTATTATATTAGCAGGAAGCCCGGTGATACCCGGAAATTCATTTACATTAGCCCGCTACAGTATTTCATTCCACAGTAACCTCTTGATGACTGGTTTAGGAACGCCTCAAGGGAAATATTCGAATACCTTATAACTCGCAGCGTGTTTGAGCTATTTCGGGCGTATAACTCAGTAGCCAGCTGCATCTCTTTTGGTGAGGTAGGGAGGCGCTGCGGGAGTTTCTCGTAGACGCTTCAGCCCAGAGTGACTGCGGGGCTTACCTGATCATGTCGGGGATGCCTCGCACTCTCTCTGGGTATTTTTATCAAAGTTCTCATATGCCGAGACACCTTCACCTATTTTAGGAGGTATATGTACTGGGGTCAAAGACCTTGGGCATATGGCAAGAGTTGTCCGCTGATCCCATTGGATCAGTCGGCCAACTGCCTCCTGAAACTGGTGGAGACACGGAGAAGGGAATGCTGCGTCCCCACAGCAAACTCGTCTCCCGTCATTCGGAAGGGCGTGAGAATAGTACCCAATGCCCGACCTACCTGATGCAGGTTTTCTAGGGTTTTCCCTGCATCTCTTTAGGTGAAACACCGGGTAGGATCCTTAAACCATAGCCCGGGGGCCCTAGTTAACCCTTGGCTACCTTGCTCTACCTTCCGCATCCCCCCTTTTTCAATTCCCTTCCTATGCTATTAAAGGGGAGTTGCCTGTTTCAGGATCACCCTCATGTAGCCTGTGGCATATGAGAACTTTGATAAAAAGTACCCAGAGAGAGTGCGAGGCATTCCCGACATGATCAGGTAAGCCCCGCAGTCAGTCTGGGCTGAAGCGTCTGCGAGAAAACTCCCGCAGCGCCGATCAAGAAATATTAAGTATGTATGTTGTAATAATATATGGAAATCTATTACTTACCATATGCAAGAGAAATATTAAGTAACTACTTAAATAGTAGCCATTAAGTAATATGACGTAATTGTTATTATTAAAAAATGGTTTGTTTATTCTCTGCAGCGTGATTTCTATGACGAAGCTAAGGCCGAGCGTTTCACAACAAACGTAACTCAGGGCTAAAATATAGTGTACCTTTTTTTGGACTGCATAATTAATAGGTTGCAACGAATAATCCACTTCCACCATGCATAAGTGTTGAGTGATGTTCAAAGTAGTTTAAAGAATGTATATTTGTCTCCCACTGTACTTTAATTTTAAAATCACAGAGAAACTGTTTTTCAGGTTGGATTGTATCAACTTACGTTACCTCCAGAACTTTTTCGTGGGTGAGTTCTAGAAAGAAATACCATATAGAGTAAACTCCTTTCTTATCCCGCTTCTTGCTAGTATCGGCGTATTTTGAAATCACCTTCCTTCCCATTTTGCCCTATACGGAAAATTACTTATTCACCTCGAGGAGCGAAATGTTAGTTCATTCACGGTCCGTTAGGCCGTGATTGCCGCGACGTCTAAATGTCCAGAATCGAACGAACAACTTGGCTCACTCAAACTTATTGCTGGGGCTGGTATCCGGCTTAGGAACTTTTACAAACGCGGAGAACGCGCAGCAGACGAGCTCCCGCTTCGGTGAAGAAAAGGGATCTCCCCCGGCAGATTCCGACGGGAGGATTTGCTGCAAGAAATTCACTGCTTCTCTAAATACTAGAAGGCGTGAGAGCAAGCGAAGAAATGTAAAGATTGTCACGGTAATGGTGCGCGGAATACGAGAAACTTCCAACAGGACTTTAGCTTTTAACTACTCTTTACAACTCTGTCGAAAACTTCCTTCATTTCTCTTTTACTCCTCAAAATGTGTTGATAAATTTTATTTTATATGGACCATAAGCTTAGCAATTCCTCTTATGCCAGTAAATTGACTCTTATGAATTTAACGCGAAAGGTACGTTTCATTGGGATTTAATTGAACACATTTACATTCAGTGAAATTTGAAATACTCCTGAACAAATTTAATGAATAATATTAATCAGTGAAACATTATTAATTAATTTTGGATTTCAATGTGTCTTTATAATTCTTAGGTTATTTAAATAATGTTTTGTATGTTGGAGAATATTAGCAAGAATGTCTCGTGCCATAAAAATTTATATATGCCGTTCACAAGACCTCGTACTATATTATTATATTATTCAAAAAATAATGATACGTATGGTTTTGTAAGGTTATCTGCATTTTAGCGAAAAGAAATCAACGGTTTAAAAGTGAATAGATGGATAAAGGGGAAGTCGGGGCGGAACGGGACAGTAATTGTTTAACAATTTTTGTAAAATTATGCAAAACGAAAAATGACTTCATAAAAGTATAAATATATTAATATAACTTAAAACAACATGTTTGGATTTTTGATGAATTTTTAAAACAAACTTACAAATTCCAGTTCTGCCCCAATCTCCGGGTCAGAACTGGGTAGGATGTTTTTGTATTTACCATCAGTGAAATAAAATTTAATTTAATTTTTTTTGTGTCTTATTTCTTATACTTATTTAGCGTACGGTTTATCACTTTATTAATTTTTCCCTTCCCATAACGATTTCTTTTGCAACTGAGGTCTTTAGTAACATTTTTCTCTTTTATCCGATCCTTTTATTTCTTAATCTATTTTTTTGTAACTCATTCTCATAAGTTGTGTCTGCTAGTTTTTCTCTGTTTTTTTTCCTTTAAGAAAACATTACATTTTGCCTCTTACAGTAGTATCCCGTTCAGCTCCGCACGCTAGTCACAATTTTAAGGTTTTTCACCAAGCCTTAATGCAAGTAGTTTTAAAACTTATATGTAACTTATAAGCAGCTAAAGACACCTAGTTTACGAAAATATACCTTTAAAGACTTAAGAGAGAGAAGTTTTTCGGATTACCCTCTGTCGAAATGTTGCAAGAAGTATAGTCACAGATACCAAAAAAGTAGTTAATTCACGAGGTGCAGTCAGAACTTGATTACGTCGGCTGCCAGTATTACTTCCTTGACCAGTTACAATTTTCCACCCCTATTAATAAGGTATCACATTCTACCCACTATATCGCTCCGCTACGAATTCCTCTACCCATTAAAGGCGACCTGATGTTTACTGTAACGAATTAAGGTGGCGAATGCCATTTTATTACATCTGTGGAGATACTCAACACACTATGGTTAAAAATATTCCCTATTGACGGCAACCCGGCGGGAATAACTACCAAGTCCGACGGAAATAACATGCATCATGCGTCAATTTAGTGGTTAGGAGATTCTCTACGAGAGTGAAATCTGGGGATTCGCGGATTAATGAACATTCACTTGGTCCTGGGCATTGACACCGTAAATTTCGAAGGTCACACGTGCCTCCACAAAAAATAAAAAAACCGCGGGCCGAGCTGGATATTTCATCTTGGTTGGGGATCACGTGATCCACCATCCATAGTGGTGGCATGAGCAGATTCGACCTGGAGAGGAGAACACGTAGACAAGTAGGCAGTTGGGAAATAATGTTCGAAGGAATAGGAAGTCAGTGAGAGAGTAAATTGCAGTTGAGAATGGAACTTTGAAGTAGAAATGTGGAGAGGACAGGGGATGTACTGGGGTCAAAGACCTTGGGCATATGGCAAGAGTTGTCCGCTGATCCCATTGGATCAGTCGGCCAATTGCCTCCTGAAATTGGTGGAGACACGGAGAAGGGAATGCTGCGTCCCCACAGCAAACTCGTCTCCCGTCATTCGGAAGGGCGTGAGAATAGTACACAATGCCCGACCTACCTGATGCAGGTTTTCTAGGGTTTTCCCTGCATCTCTTTAGGTGAAACACCGGGTAGGATCCTTAAACCATAGCCCGGGGGCCCTAGTTAACCCTTGGCTACCTTGCTCTACCTTCCGCATCCCCCCCTTTTCAATTCCCTTCCTATGCTATTAAAGGGGAGTTACCTGTTTCAGGATCACCCTCATGTAGCCTGTTACCCAAAAAAAAAAGAGAAAGAGGAATTGTGCAGTAGGTGACGGAATTTTGAAGAAGAAACTTGAGAGGAGAGAATATGGTAGTTTGATCATGGTGGCTATAAAATAGAGTCTGGCTATAGGACCAGAGAGAGAGGCGAGAAGATTTGTTCACGAGTCACAGAAATTTATCTTGAATCTCGAGACAAACCGAGAGAAGACAGCAGCAGGTGGAATTTTTGGAAGGAAAACCAGTTACTGAACGTGTACTCCATGAGCAGCCCAATTACGTGTGTGGAAGGAGGAAGTTGCCGCCTCACAAACGAGCCAGTACGGGAAACAGGTCTGTCAGTGCCAATCAATGTCAAAAATGCGTAATGACTATGTTTCTGCTGCGCAAATTCCCACACTCATGACTCATTAGATTGAGTCTCAGGCTGAGCTAGATGGGGCATTATTAATAGACCCAAAATTTTGAGTTTGCTGAAATTTGTGTTAATAAATTAATTAAAAATTTTCTTTATTTTAAAATAAAAATTAAATCATCCCCAGTCACATTATATTACTAAGAAACACCACGCGACCAGTAAACACTTTGAAAATGTCGTAATAATGGTTACAGCTCAAGAATCGCAATACTACATCCATCCTAAAAGAAAAATTGCATCGAGAGGAATAGAGGGATAGTAACACAGTTTTTCTTAAACACAGGGACAGATCATAATAATAACAGAAAAAGAGCAGACGATAGTAGAAATTGAAGTCGTGTGATACAAACAGGAAGCCTAAACACTCTCATTTCAAAGCATCGTGAAACGAAGAACCACGCCCTGTATCTGAGTCGACAATATTGACACCAACAACCCCATGGGGATTTACGCTTCTCCACAACGTATTTCAACGTGTTGATAAGTGCGGTTTTGTATATATATATATATATATACGTCGTAGCACCTTTCGGAATAATCAATCTTATGTATGATTCCAATCGAAGATGCCTTGTTGTTTGAGGCAGTTTCCCGCCAATTTTTGACCTCCTCTTTGTTGCTGAATTCTTTCTCACGTAATTTCTCATTCAGCGGACCGAACAAATGAAAAACAGGAGGTAAATCTGGAATGTTATAAATATTTCAGTGAATAATATATCTTTCATCATACTGTAAAGTAATTCCAGAAAAGATTATCGTTGGTTTTTCACCTTCAGAAAGCAAAATCAGGATCATTGAATGCAGCGTGGAAACTTCAACCGCACCCGCCATCGTTAAATTCATTTTTGAGGTTATATAGAAAAGAATTCTTAACCATCAATTCCTCTTAACTCATCTCAGCGCTGCCAATTGAAAGCTATAACGCGTTTCCTTTCTACATAAATTTGTCTCTTTAACTATTGAATATACACCATATTTTATCATGTGAAGAAAACTCTTTGGTTGTCGCCAAACGTCACACATAATAACTTATGATCCAAGAATTATTTTTTAAATATTGTTAGTTTCTAATGTTTTTAATTTCATTAATAAACTTCACTTAGTTTTAGATTGATGAAAGTTTCTTTGAGTAAAGATAGAGACGATGAATAGTTGATCATAACAGAGCAAGGGTCGTCGGATTGTAGTCCTGATTAACATCATGAATAAATTGTACCCCCGCGTTTCGTTTCGTTTATGAGATTTAAAATTTTAGTACAAGCTCCACTATTCTGCAATTGTGCATCATACTACTTGTATCGGTATCCGGGACGAAGGGTTTTATGTGGCAACAGACCATAATATTCAGATAATTTGTTTTATCCCACTATTTTAAAATTATAGAAATTAGTGTCTTGCTAGAAATTCTACCATAAAAGACTCAGTTCAAGAAATCAAAAACAAAAACCAAAAAACAGAAATTTTAACAATCTCCAATATGAATAAAAAAGTAATGGTTTGTCTTCAAATTCTTCCCTTCGTTACTTTTTAAGTGTCTAATTCTTAAGTTAATATTTTTTTTGTCATTTCATAATTGACTCATATATCTAGATTCCTATACAACTTATTAATTTTACCTGGTATAACATTATCGTATAAATTGTGTTATACATTCATTAATATTCTGGAATTATTTTTAGCTGATTGAACTGCAGCATCGAATTAGGTACTTTTAAAAAAATTAAATAAGTAAAAGAGAGCAAACAGAGCTTTTCCGCCGTGTTGATATCATCATTCCACATTGTTTACATGAACAAACAAACAACACACCAGTTGTGTTTGCGGGTCAAGCGTGTTTAAAGTGTATTTTTACGTGGAACGTTTATTTTAATTTTTTTATGGTGTTACTTGCCATATTTGTTGTAACGTGTGTATCTTTGGTTACAATAAAAACGAAAATGTCCCTTGTGCAGCGATCTTTCGGAATTTGTATTTTACCACTCGGATTGCACGTCATCAAGCGCTGTTATCGGCTAGGGAATAAAATAAACCATGTAAAATATTCGAAATGCTTTAGCGCAATTTGTAGCCTCGTAAATATTTACCCAAATAGCTTTATTCGCAGTCCTCGGGCCTCTGAATCGCTACTGGTTCGAGTCTCACCTCGAATAATAATTTTGACTGTCGTGCAGATAGGGCAGTCACAATTTAGCAATTAATTTTGGATAACGTTTGTGTGTTAGTAACGCTGGCACATTTAACTGGTGTAAAAGTGATAAATATTTTTCAAAATGAGAAGCTCTAGCATTCAATATAGTAGTGAATATATATTAGATATACTTTACAATGGAACGTCAAAAAGAATGCGAGTTAGGAGACGCTCAATTTGGTTTTAGGAACAAAGTAGGACAAGAGAAGCAATATTGACTTTGCGACTAATTTTAAAGACAGAATAAGAAAAACCCGGCCTACGTTTATGGATTTTGTAGATTTAAAAAAAGCGTTTGATGATGTGAACTGGAACACTTTAGTAATGATTTGGAAGAGCACTGGAGTAAAATATGGAGAAAGGAAGCTTATACAAAACCTCTAAAGAAGACAGGAAGCAGTAATTAGAATAGAAGATGAAGAAAAGAAAGCACAAATCAAGAAAGAAGTAGGACAAGGATGCAGTCAGTCGTCCATGCTGTTTAACTTATAGATGAAGCGATGAAGAAGGTTAAAACGGAATACGAAAGGGAATTATACTGCAAGTATAAGAAAAAAAACCTTACGCTTTGCCGACGATATTGTAGTGTTAGGGGAGTCAGAAGAAGACTTGGAAATAAATGGCATGAACGGAATCCCGGAGAAAGAGTTCAAAATGAGGATTTATAGAGGGAAAACCAAGGTAATGGAGTGTAGTTTGAGAAACAGTGGAATAAAAAAGGGCATTAGATTGGGAAGGGATATTTTGAAGGAAGTTAAGGAATTCTGCTACTTGGGAAGCGTAATAACCAGTGATGGTAGAAGTATAGTAGACATAAGAGTAGATTTGCACAATCTAGCACAAGGAAAGAAGGCTTCGCGAAAAAAGGAATTTACCTACGGGTAATATAAGTGTGAATATCAGGAATTCGTTGCTACATATGTTCTTATGGAGCGTGGCGAAACATGGACGATACGAGCTGCGAAAAAGAATTTGAATAGAAGCCTTTGAAATGTGATGCTATAGAGGAATGCTGAAAATCAGATGGGTGGATAAAGTAACTAACGAAGGAAATTCTAAACAGAATAGGGGAAAAGCGAACAATATGGGGGACGTTGACGAAGAGAAGGGATAGATTAATAGGCCCCGTTTTAAGGCACGAGGGTCTTGTATAATTGGCATTAGAGGGAAGTGTGTGGGGTAAGAACAGAAGAGGGAGGTCAAGGATGGAATACGCTAAGCTTATTAGGAAGGATGTGGGTCGTGCTAGTTTTGTGGAAAGGAAAAGGCTTGCGCAAGATATGTTAGCATGGAGGGTTGCATCAGACCCGTCTTAGGACTGAATACCACAACAACATACTTTATAATGTCTGTGCTGATACCAAAATTAAAACTACAATAGGAAACACCGTTCATTATATTTCCAATCGCAATTTCGTTATTCGCCTGAAGTTTTAGAATTATTATATACTGCAAATAATATTTCAGTGGTCTCCAATATTTTGTGTTAACGAAATGTGTAATATTAAAGTAGAATCACTATATCGCATTATAGATAGATTATAGACATTACATCCGTAACCATTCAAAATTATATACCTTTTAGTTAATCATTGAATGATTCTTAATGGATTCACTAATTGGGATATTACATTCTCTATAATCAATCAGGAAAATTCCGATCTTAAATGCAAAATGACGACATGTCTTGTTATCTGGACTAAAATGCGAGACTCTGGATACACTTCTCACTTGAGGAATCATGTTGCAAATAAAATTGGTGATGACCTGAATACTTCTCAGCACCGGGAAATGATTTCTCGTCATGTACTGACTCTCTTCTTCCGCATTGTGGTAGCCAGCCAGACAATACGCACTACACTAGGCATTATGTGATCATGTTTTAAACTCAGTATCCAGTGGAGCAGCTGCCTTCTTTCACGAAAAGTGATGTAAATTTCAACATTTCATCTGATATGTGAACAGTGTTCCAACGAATACGGTTGACGTTACTTAGATGTGACAGGTAATCACAAAGAAGTAAGTATTCAGGCCAGCATCAACTTTCTTCGCAATATGTAACAATTGTAAGCAGAGTCTTGCACTTTAGATGAGATTATGGTTTAAAATTTTGATAATTAACGGCCAGACATTGAGCATTTATTTGTTCAAAGTTGCGTTTGTATATTCATCACATTACTAATGCCAGGCTCGTCAGCCTCGAAATCGAAACGTGTTGATTCTTATTTTACTTTTGAAATTTAAAAATACTCTGCGGGGTTGCTCAAGAAAGGTATATCCATCCTTTTTTAATTATTTTAGTTTGTAAGAAGGTCATTAAAGTTCTTTTATAAACCGAGACTTAATAAATATAATTTTCCCTTCTCTTATAGCTGAGTGTGAAAACCTATGATAAGTAATGTATTTAAGCGTACGTAAAGAAGTTGAGTGATTTTGCACTTCTTTTGCTACAATGCCCTTCAAACAGTCCATCCTCATTACATGTATCATCATCTAAGAGGTTTACATCAGAGTGATGAACTTGGGGTCCCGCAATCATGTAATGAGTAGTGTCGGGAAAGAGGAAAGAATTCTGTACATTGGACTTTGGTACATTTCTCAGAGGAGTAAGACTTTTATGTTTGATCTCTAAGAAAGCGTAATGAATATCCTATGTAAGAATTCAGAAGGTAATATAATTTCTCTCAATTCGTAATACAAACAACTGGGTATTTGTTACACATACAACAAATTTAATTTACGACGATATATTATCGTAACTGTGTGTAGTCTTAGTTTTACCATAGATACTAAAGGTAAGTCACGATAGCCGAAAAAATTTACCTTATATAGTATAAAATTAAAAGAGGTACCTGTTTCATAAAATGTGAAGCAATTGAAGACTTTAATTCGAAATATACATACATAAAATAGCTCATTTTGTTATATATAAGAAATATTGTGAAATGAAACAATTGGCCCAGCATAAGAGTAATTTGAAAGGTGCATTAATGAGATCTTGAGAATGGTAGTTTTTTTTTAAAAAAAATTCTTAGTACAGGAAAGGATGAAAACAATATGAAAGGTCAGTCATAAAATAAAATGATCTTTTATTAGAATTAGAAGTCGCTGAGTGTGAGGAAATGTCAACTGCTGGCTGGTTGATGACGGTTGCAGTAGGTGAATGATATCGACGGAAAGGGCAAACAATTTAAACTGTTATTTAGTCTTGTTTATAATGTTTTTGAAAGAAATGTAGGTTTATAATAATTATACAGAGAATAAAGGAAGTCAAGTTACAAGGAAAAGACGTTTACGTGCAAGATGCACAATTTTTTTTAGATATTACTTTTCTTTATGGACAGAGGAAATTCTTGAGGAGAGACAACGGCAGACAGCTGCAATTCATTAGTGATAAAATTTTGTGAAAATACATTAAAAGTTTCTCCCGTCCAGCACGACAACGTCGAACCTCAATTTCATGTACGTTTTTAATACTGAATTCAAATATTTTGAAAAAATTTAAAATTTAAATTTACTTGTGGTTTACTACTAAGAATGTAGGGAAAAGCGAAGCAATATTAACTTTGCGACTAATTTTAGAAGACAGAATAAAAAAAACGGCCTACGTTTATGGCACTTGTAGTTTTATAATGTGATCATGTCAAATGGGACACACTATTAAGAATTTTGAAAAGCACAGGAATAAAATGTCGAGAAAGGAAGCTTATACATAACCTCTACAGAAGGCAGGCGGCAGTAATTAGAATAGAAGATTAAGAAAAGAAAGCCGTAATCAAGAAAGTAGTAAGACAATGATGCAGTCTGTCGCCCATGCTGTTTATCCTATATATATTATATATATATATATATATATATAGAGAGAGAGAGAGAGAGGAACAGGCGATGAAGAATGTTAAAACGGAATATGTAAAAGGAATCATGCTGCAAGGAGAAGAAATAAAAACCTTATGCTTTGCCGACGATATTGTAGTATTAGGGGAATCAGAAGAAGACTTGGAAACCATAATAAATGGCATGAACGGAGTCCTGGAGAAACGGTTCAGAATGAGGAATTACAGTTTGAGAAACAGTGAAATAACAGAGGGTGTTAGATTGGGAAGGGATATTTGGAAGGAAGTTAAGGAATTCTGCTACTTGGGAAGCGTAATAACTAGTGATGGTAGAAGTATAGTAGACAAGAATAGGATAGTGCAGGCGAGGAAGGCTTCGTGAAAAAAGGAAATTACATACGGGTAATATAAATGTTAACTTCAGGAATTCGTTGCTACAAATGTTCGTATGGAGCGTGAAGAAACGTGGACGATAGGAGCTGCAAAAAAGAAAAAGAATAGAAGCCTTTGAAATGTGGTACTATAGGGGAATGCTGAAAATCGAATTGGTGGATAAAGTAACTAATGAGGAAGCTCTAAACAGAATAGGGAAAAAGCGAACAATATGAAGGACGTTGACGAAGAGAAGGAATAGATTAATAGGCCTCGTTTTAAGACACGAGGGCCTTGTAAAATTAGCATTAGAGGGAAGTGTGTGTGTAAGAACAGAAGAGGGAAGTCAAGAATAGAATACTCTAATCATATTAGGGAGGATATGGGTTGTGCTAGTTATGAGGAAAGGAAAATGCTTGCGCAAGATAGGTTAGCAAGGAGGGTTGCATCAAACCAGTCTTAGGATTGAATACCACAATAAAAAGTGAGTAGTTTACTAATTTTCAAAGATTATATATATTTTTTGCTTAATAAATTTTTATCTTAATAATTTCAGGTAGGTAAATAAAATTAAAAATAAAGAATCCTTTAAGTTCGCAAATTATTTTATATTATGTGTATATCTCAGTCTTACAAAATATAGTGACATTCTGAAGAGAAATATTTCAATTTTTATTACGATCAAGTAATTATTACATTAATATTAACCTTGTTTTGGTTTGAGATCATCGGAGGTGCTGGCTGAGATGACACGCTTCCGGTTGATTGCGTTGAGATGACCTAACTTCATGAGTCACGTCTTGGGCTAAATAGTAATAGACACTTCTACCAAAATTATACATCTCATCAGAACTCAAAAGCTCAACTGTTCTCTCGCCAGCGGTGTGCAATTTAATGTTTCTCTCTGCCAAAACATCTGTCCATTTCGTCCCGCATGGCTGTGAATTCCCCTCATCTATTTGCTAACAGCAATTAACTGCAATATTACATAGAATTCATTGGTTGTAAGTTACAAAATTGTTGCTAATAGGAAAAGCTTAGCCGTCGGATGTGAAAAAGTGTCTTCGCCCATATTTTTGTGTTTCGTTACTCAGTAGATGTTTTCAATTAGCAACGCGTAGCTTCCAAATTGATAGGAAGCAAATTTTTCTTGGATTAGGAAATGATCTGCCATTAATTTTGAAGAATGATATCTATTGTTCATTAAAGGTCTCTTCCGTATTGTGTGAAGAATGGTCTGTTCCATTATCCGGAAAAGGGTTTAGCGCTGAACGTCACGAAAAATGCACACAAAAATTACCTCACGGACCTTCAGACTAATCTATCGTAATTTTGATATATTACAATTTAGGTATGTGTTCTGAATTTCTGTCAATGATATTACAAAATGACAACGATAAATATTCTAAATTATTTAAGAAATTTTCAGTTTTATTACTAAACGTATTTTGTGATTAACTGTTGTTTTTAGTTTAGAATGGTTGTATTATTATGTTAGATTTTTAGTATCTGAAAACTGAATGTGACATTAGGACACCATTGTTAGTAACCCATGAATGTCAAGTTTATAAATTTATATTATTTTTGTACTTTTCTGAGAAAATTCCTCTTTAGATCTACAGAGTATTCCTGGTACCTTTTATATTCTTGTCATCACATTGAATTACATAAAAACGAAAACACACTTGCGAAAGACCGGTATAAAAGTGAATTTATCCGGGGCATGTATAATGAACCTGCTCTGAGCGCTTTGAATGTTAACAAGTGTTGTGATATGAAAGTAAGCCCCTTTTTATAACATAATACCCGTGTGAATACGTGATGTGAGAGTGAGCCGCGATATGTGTAAGAGTTGTCGCTTATTTACGCGGACTGTCCCGTGTTTTGAAAAGGTTTGTCCCTCTCTCTGTCTGTCTGTCTGTTCCCTCAGTCGAGAGCGTCCCCGACGACCTGTTGAATATTCAACGCGATGGCGGCATCTGCTATGACAGGACAGGGCACATACACCGCCCTTGCTGGCTGAGTGGGCGACATGACCTCTTTCCAAAGAGATACTGCCCTCTTCAAGACTTTGCAAGAGTCCCCAAACAAAGATCAACCTCTCTTCAATACTGGGTCCTGCCCGATTCTCCGCAGATTGTTTAAGTGAAAAACAAAGATATCTTTCAATATGAACGTATCATTGTTAACCAGTCATTCAATTTACCGTTAAATAACTGCAGACAGTACACCACTTTAGAATTTTTTCTTTTGAACGTTCTGTAATATAATTCATCGTATTGCGTTCAAAGACTAAATGTTCTCATGACTAATTTTGTTTATTACATGTAATTTCATAAATTATTAATATGGTTTTAAAATGGGAACCGTTTAGGATATCAGCGTATGAGAGCAGAGAAACAGACAAACGTTGGCACTTCATCTTACTTCGGAAAACAAAACCCTTAGTGCAGTGCGCTTCTGCGTGCGTAATAGTGTGAGAACGTGGCATATTTTTGATTCGACGGAACAAGGATGATTTGTTTGGGTGAAAAAGGTTTCTACTTGTAAAGAAACATTTGTTATAGTTTATAAATATAAACTGTATGTACGACCTCAACTTACAAACAATCCTATAAATTTTCCCTACAGTTAAATTTACTGTGTTTTCCGTTCTTGTTCCATTTTTGTTGCTACAATCTATCTATGGAAAGCAAGAAAATGGTTTATTTCTCAATTAATTAATTATTGGTAATAAATTTCGTGAGTATCTGTTAATTTGTGGACACATGTGATTTAAATTTAAATTAATAAATTTTAATACTATTTTTAAGTAGTAAAATTGCGTCCACCATTACAGTTTATATGAAGAAAAAAATTAATTTTATTAATTTTTTATGCAAACAACGTTTCTCACTTGCGTCTGGTGTAGTCAAGTTAATTAAGAATTCCATCCATTTGTTATGTGAAACAGATTTACAGCAGCAGTTACACTTGCAAACTTTATGATCCCGAAGACAGGAGAATTGTTTTTAGGAGACGCAATGGAATATATGAAAAATTACCTCATTGACACAAGTTTACAGGATGCCCAGTCATTTGTCTTTCTGTGTGTACAAGGGGTACAAGCCAGCCATCCTTTTCTACACATTTTTACCATCTTTCAGGCAATCTATGGATCTTATTCCAAAAGAAAGTTTTCACTTCATCGAATGATGTGAAATACTCCTCAGCCAGTGAGTCTCCTATCGATGGTAAATAAAATGGTAGTGTGAAGGAACCAAGTCTGATGAATACCGTGGGTGGGTAAGAGTTCCCAACCAAAGCCGGAAATGGTGTCTTTGACTAGTTTGGCCGAATGTGTAGGAGCAATATCATGCAGCAAAATTACTTATCATTCTTCCAGCCGATTCGGGCCGTTTTTCGATCAATGCATGGGTCAAATTGATCATTTTCTGACGTTAGAGGTTGGTATTAATTTGTTTACCACCTAAAGCAGTATGCTGTTAGCCAGTGAACAAACAAACAGATATCGCGTTTATTAGCGGGCTGTCATAGCTACAAAATATCTCTTTAATATTTAGATAAGTATAAATTATTTGGCATTATTGCGCCATCTCTTGGAAGAAAAACGACATTTTAAGCTTGTACACCTGGTAAGTGAAACAGCACTCCAGAATACTGTGCTAGAATACTGTATTCTATAGGCATGACTAACGGCGACACGTGCTACCTCAGGTGAAGAATTGTGTAAGTAAATGCATGGTACCCGCTTTGATTATTACATGCAATACACATTGCATTTGACGATTTGAAAGAAACAAATAATTAAAAATAAGTAAAATTTTGAGGAAAATTTGCTGCGTTCCTCAGTGCCCACATACTGTAATAAAAATCCAGACTTGAAATTCTATAGCTTTCCGAATCGCCAGTGGGAAACAGATCGGAAAAAAGCATGGATTGCTCGCGTACATCGTACTCTGTAAGTATAACTTTTTCAACGGTATTCGATAATAATTATACAATTACACATGTTTTTGAGAAATCTCTAATATTTAACGAATTAAATTATTTTCCGATTAGACATTACATTACATAAAACACATCCTTAGTAATTGATGTACTTTTGAAGCAAAGATATTGGGGATAAAATATAACTTTAATATATTATTTAATTACGTAAAGTGATAGATTTGATTATTAAATTCATAACAAAACTGTTTCCCTTTTCATTAACCTATAGTGTAACAAGTAGTATAACAATCAATTGTAGGTATATTTAGTAAATTTCTATACAAATTATAATTACAATTTCGATTATTTAATTAGAAATTTTATAAGAATATAAGAAATATTAATTACACGTTAATTACAATTACAAAAAATGCTTAACCATTTAAAAAATAATTTGATTACATATAGTTTTGTTTGCTTAAATATTTTTTGTTAACTTTGCTGTTATCTTACTTAAAATGTAAACCTGCACAGTCGGTTTGTAAGTAATCTCGTGATTTTTGGCACTATGCCCCAGGAGTAGATAGCAAAACCGTGCCGATAATTATTCGCAAATCATCCTCACTAATATGAAAGCCTTATAGCAATTTTCGTCCTTTATTTAATGTTTTTTTCCTGTATACGTATCTACTGGTGAAACCCACATTTAATAATAATTGACATTATCAATCAACATTAATTGATTTATTTATAAATTGAACAAACGTGCCACAAAACGCAAAGCAATCTAACTTTCCAATTCTAACACCACCTTTCTTACACAGTTGACAGATAGAGCGGCGCTACCATCGCATCGACAGGGCATTGAGTTGGCGTCGGCTAGCCGATCACTGGAAATGTCTTCCTAACTTTCTGATGAAGGGGGCGGTGCCTCCGAAAATTCAAGTTCTCTAAACCACACAAAGTGTCTACCATCTATGAACCTCAGGTAAGTCACCTTCTTTCTATCTCTCTGTCCTTTCCCTATTAATTGTTTTAATTAACATGACAATGTCATTTCCTGATTCATATATATATATATATATATAGTTATTTATTTATTTTGATTAAGAGTAATTATGTTTAAGAAATTTAATTTGTATCTGCCACCGGGCTTACGCCCAATTGTAGACTAACAATAAATACAATACAATGAAATATTTGAAAAAGCAGTTATATGTAACAATATGATGACATGCAATAACGATATACTTCCATTTATTTGAGTTGTCTTTGTTTTATTTTAGCTCTTACGATCCAACGGATATAAAATTGAATAATTCTCATCAGCTTGTACGGAAAATCGGACTTCCAGATGCAATTAAACCTCTTCTCATAATTGCTCTTGACAAGTTTCAGACCGTCGTAGCGTCTGTAACAATTAAAGCCAGCAAAGCCTTTTGCGCAATATTGACACTATTATTGGAACTTGATCATTTATAAGTGCATCAGTTGTAAGATAACTTTCTTCATCTAATTGCTAGTAGGGTTACCCCTCTACAACCGTCGCCGTGATGTTACGCTTATCAAATAAACGTCGTAAACGCGAAATCCAGCTTGAGTGGATCTAAAGTACGCATTCAGCCCAGCAAGTTTCCTCCCACTTTAACGTGAAACGGTGCACGGGAACTTGGCACCTTAATGAAGGGCGGAAGATTCGCCTAATATTTCCCGGCCGCGCGGGGGGCGGCAGTTCATTTTCATCAGCTATGTAGATCTTGACGCGCTAAGAACCTACCCCCTGTGTGTGTGTGTGTGTTTTCCTTCCCCGCCTCCTGGCTGGCACTCGCCGCTCTTCCAGTTTGTTAAAGAAGAGGAAGTGCTGAAGTGGCCTTATCAAGGGCGATTACGGGGCAACTTAACTCGCGTCTGTCGAGGGGAAAGTAGTTAAAAAGTTCCACACGGTGGTTGGGGTAGGTTTTTGGAGGGAGGTCTTCTGCGTAGCGGCGCTAAGGGCGCCTCGTAAAAAAGACGACCGCTCCGCGTAATATTGTGAAGGGCGCTGCCCAGAGGCCGTCGCTAATTAACATCGCCAGATAAGGCCCGGTCCTCCCATTAATCTGCTAGGATTTCATTCCATCCTCAGGAGCAAGTACTTTGCTAGAATGGGCTGCGCAAAACAACTTGCTCAATTTCAGTAAAGAAGTTAAAAGGAAGGAAACTGATTATTCTGTGGTGTTCTCCTTGCCCATATTTTTTAAAAAAAACTTATTCTCTACTTGAATTCAACTGAAACACTACTCAATGCCGAGTCTGCAGCATGAATTCGACCACTCAAAGAGCACATTAAGTCGTTTAACACTTTTTTAAGATGAAAATAGCTCGGGGCGATATGTTAACAATGATTAAACGTTTTTATGGGATTATTTCTCACGTATTATTTACTGTCAGCTAATAATTCTTTTAATTGGAGGACAAATTATTGAATTTGTTTCGTAATATTGTTAGCTATATTGTCATTACCTACTCGTATATTTAAGTTGATAATACAGCTGAATTTATTTTCAATTAATATTAAATTAAATTAATGTAATATGTGCCATATTAAACTTTTATTTTATGGCTATTGCCGCATTTCCATCGTGATTGAAGGTTAATCCATATTTGAGTTTTCAATAAATATGGCTTAAAATGGGGCATTGTGTATTATTTACGGAAAACGTAGTGAAGCACGTTTATTAAAATGGGATTCAGTGTCGTTAATACATGTTGAATGATGAAATCATTCGGATTTTGTGTTTCTATGAAAATAATGTCCCATACAATCATTGAAAAAAGATTAACGGCGGTCGTAAATTTCTCGAGTACCAGGTTGAAATTAAAAATACTATTTATGGCGAAGGATATATATCCACTCAAAAATCATAATTGCGTAACATAGTGCTATGAAAGTATTATTATCCAAAGAAGAATGAAGTAGTTTGGTAAGAAGCAATGCTACTTTGTTCGTATGTGGAGACGAACAATTACGGCCTTGATTGTGCGACTGAAGTATTATAAACGAGTGGAAATATTAGGATGAATATCCGAATATTAGAACATAATTCAGTGTCTTATATTTTTTAAAAACCATGATTGAAGATAAATATATACTATACAAATACAATTTACATATGGCAGATTAACGAACAAATTTAATATGAGATATGTCTACACAGAAATAAATAAAATATCGTTGGACGTTTGGACGCTATATTGCGCCTGTACCTTACAGCATTTATACATATAATGAAAAGTAAAGCAAATATCACAAACTACAGTTATTATATTGTAGTAGACACGTAGACTGAGAATGATAACATATGTAAACATAGAAACTGTCAGACGATAAGAGGACAAATAATAGCTAAATTTTAAGAAACTAATTAAAATACCTTATTAAAGTAAAATAAACTATCCCATCATAAATTTATGTAAATAATTACTGTAGCATTATTGGATCTGTTTTTATGTACTTATCTATAATAATTTATTCACATGTACTTAAAACAGTGCTAATAATGGCCGTTAGCTGCGCTAGGCATGGACCTAAATAACAAGGCAACTAGCAATAAAGCAGATGTATATGCTATGCTTAAGTAATATATGCCTGTATTTCATTAATTAACTATTTTGTATTGCTAGAATAGGAGAGTTCCACAGGACTACAAAAGACTATGGACATAATGAACCTTCTACTCTAATTTGCAAAACTGACTAATATAGTAAAAAAGTCTACTCTTGTACACTTTATTCAAATTTTTGTTGATACAAAATATAACAAGTGTATCTAAATCTAACCTATTTGAAAATATTTGTTTCCTACAACACTTATTCAATAATTCGTAAATAAAGCTCACAAACTATTAACATTGTAAAACATTTTTCCATTATTAATAATCATAATAAACCTTCAGTCAATACTAATATAAAGAAACAAAAGCGATAGTATATTTTATTTAGAACAATTAACTAAGTCGCTTATCATTTTAATTTCAGTGGGCCCAATCAATATAAATTTATGAGAAAAATAAAATTTAGTTAGAGTTAACGACACGTCATGATTTATAATTTAGTGTTGTAAGTTTTTGAACAGTTTTTCAGAGCAAGTATACACTATTAATTATCAATGTTTATTTATGATTACTTATAACTTTATTAAATCCCACAGTTGGTGCCAGTATTTAATTATTTACGCCAGCTCAAGAGTTCTAAGCCATTTATAACATTTCCTTTACTTTTCTTTGAATGGCTAAACATAATAAATCTATCGTGTAGAATTGAATCTAAATTAAATTTTATTTAATGACTTTGAATGCAATTACAAAAAAAATTAAGATTTAATTCAGAAATAACAACAGAACTGAACAAGATGAATTGAAATAGAAGAAAATTGTTGAGCACTCATAATTTTTAAATAAAGCTACTTTCTTAGCTGTCGGTTGTAACGTCTGTTTCTGGCGATATTCCTCAGAGCGACGCTGGATAGATGTTGCCTCTGTTTGAAATTGCGTCGCTATGGAAAGGCTGCACGACGTATCTGCCCACTGCGTTTCACCGGAAGGTCACGATTTTGGTTGGAATTATCGAGACATCTACCCAATTCTATATCTCATCTGGGTCACTACTTTGACCTCAACATTACTAGGGATCTAAAAGTTCTTTCTGACTTAGCTCGTGGTCCACAATCTAATCATCGTCTCCGCATAAAACCTCTTTCTATTTCACGTCTAAATTTTCATTCTCCTTTTTTATCAGCCATTGTTTGGAATTTACAGAATTGCAACAAATAGGAAAATTTCATCCACCGGATGATACCATAATGTCTTCACACATGTTTCTCGTTAGTTACATTAGCTGTTATGTCAAAATTAGATGCGCTTAGCTTCTGGACTGACAGAAGTTAATTTTTTTCGAATTTGACACAGGCATTCTTCATTTAGACGGGGACCTCTATTGCCCGTGAAAAGGGACTTTCGCTTTTGCCCAAAGAAGGGCATGCCCGTTTACTCAATCTAAGAGACCCCAGAATTACCGTTACAAAAGGTATACTTCGCACATACCAAAAAAACTTGGCAGCATTTAAGATTGCCTCATGTAATTTTAATTCAGTACTGTACGTTGTTGTAATTTCCAAATCGGTGCTGAGAAATTTTGCGTCTTATAATTTTGACCATCTGAGTCGAGCACGAATCTCACAAGATTACTGTTCCTTTTAGCCCATAATATTGACATACTTTTACAACTACTGCTTCTAGAAACAGCCCAGAATCCACGCGGAAAAGTGACAATGAGTAATCACCATAAGGGTTTGTTGCGCAGAGTTGTCCTGCGTCCTTTTTGTGGTGTCTGGTCGCCTATAAATTCTTCAAGCGCTCATTTACAAGCTCCACCACGGGGTTTACGCGACTCAATATCTCCATGTAAATAAAACAAAGCTGGTGTGACTTGATAAGCGTATTTTATTCGGAAAAATAATGCTGGCCACGCTTTCCATCCGGTTATATATTGGATTTGCGTCCTCCCTCACACGCGTCCTCTCTCTCCACCCCCGCAGTGGGGATCGTGTGGACGTCGCCCCGTGGAAGCCACCTGAACATCACGGGAAAAATATTGAACCCATTCTGAAAATTTTATCCTCAAAAGGACGTTCCTCAGTAGCGAGATTTCGTGTTTAGAAATTGGATTGTTGTCATAAGCAGTCGCATTAAGGTTTTGAGCTGTTTAGCAGCGACTGAGATAAATTCAACCTAATTCTAAGTTCGTGTGAGGCTAGAGAATGCGCTATTACATTTTTAATCGTATCGAGTTCTAATATCTTACTGTTATGAAGTTCCACGAGAAATAACAATATTCCATATAAATGTACAAAATATGTTTAGAAAGATGAGAATGAACTTTTTTTATTTTTGTGTTACTAACACGAAACTCCAACAATGGACAAAATGTTGAGTCACTCTTGAAGAAATTTCTTATTAGGTGTATTACCGTTTCTTGACTTCTTATTCGGACGTCCAGCAGCAGAGCTCCAATTTAGAGAATAACATACTAGAGAAAGTGATTGATTCCGTAACCTAAACAATAATTCAGAAAAATATGAGAATATAGCTCCCTTTTCCAAATTAAGTTCTGTAACCTACATAAAAAATAGACGATTCATTTCTTTACTATGTTTAAGGACTGAATTACTCTATGAACTATTGTGCTAGCTCTGTGAATCAAAATTTGACATAACAGTAAATAGTTAGAAAAATTGTTCTGCAAAAGTTTTTGAAGCATGTCCTCCTCCGGAAAGAAAATTAAGGCTCAGCTTGAACTCATTTTAAGAGAACTTATATTAGTAAAATTATAAAACAGATGTATAACTATATATAATATAAAAAAGCTTGTTATATTTCACGAATTTTCAAGGTTGGAAGGGATTAAGAATAGTGAGTGTTCACTAGTTAATACTCGTATTTGAGAGTGAACCAGGGGGGATATAGATCAGCTAGTCAAGGATTAATTTTGGATCGCTTGGTGAAATAATGTCAAAGGCTCTTGTGGTGTCCAGACGAGCGACGGCGCCACCCTTAGTCGCCGAGGAATTTTCGAATGATGATGCAGGAAAGCACGAAATGAAGCGTAACTTCATGTTATTATGTTTCTATAAATAATTTATGATAGGTTGAATAAATAAAAGAGGGATCAAATTCAGTCATATTCACGACTTCCGACCAGATTGGCATTTAAATAGCTTCTTGTAGACCCAGTTTTAATTTAATTATTTTGTGACATTTAAATTAATTTGTAGGTTGTACTTACCTGAGTTCACGTAATTAAAACAGTAAGTACTGAACAAAGAAGTTGAACGCAAAGTATTTTCTGTATTTACTAGCAAGTTTAACGTAAGTAAAAACTCTTGGATTGATATTTCTTCGTAGTGTACAAATTTATTCATTGACGGAAGTAACGATGATATCAGAACCGTTGTAATTTTGCCCGCTTTTTTGCCTGTCTGTATTTAATTGGAATAAATTTAATACGGGAGTTTATATTTTGTACTTCATTATATTAATTTAATTTTTATTTGTATTTAGTTATAGTTTCTAATATACAGAGGAAAGGTTTCTATTGCTGTGGTTTTAAGCCCTTTTCACTTTTATGTAAAATTAGAATAGAAGCAGGTATTTCAGAGCAAGTTCTTTAAATTACCATTAACGTTTTAATATTACCATATTCATTAATACATTTTTTTAAGTCAATGAAACTAAAATGGAGCAATAATATGATGAACTAATGTCACAAATTGGGCGCTAGTTTTTATAATAATTATTATAAAATATAATAATATTATATATTATTTTATGTAGTCTCTGCTGGAGGAGAAAAACAGCAAACAACTTTAAGCATTATTATCCAAACTAATAACCGCTTAGTTATTTACGTAGCGGCGGTATACATTTGCCGTTAAGTGGTGAAGGTGTCGTAATTTATTGATATATTATTTATGTAAATTAAATTTTAATGTTATTTTATAGAGCCATTTATTCAGTTAGTACTAAAGCTGGCAGACGAGGAAGTACGTAATACGATACTGAACGGGAGAAAATGTATATGGTTGGGAAACCATATACAATACCCTTTACGGACTGTTAACAGCGGCACGATATCGGCATGGGGAGGTTGCAAATCCCACAATGAAATTGATATTTTATTGCCGCTGCAGAGGAAATATACATGTCATAATGGAAAAGCTTCATAACGATTTGCCTCTATTTAATTTGTTTTTTGTGCATTAAAGATTGTAACTCCATTTCGCATTTCGCTGCATTTTTCTCAGTTAGAAATAAAACATTACAGTACTTTTCCCTTCTTCGAACTGATTCATTTCATGCGTTTCGTTATGTCGTAATATGCCAATTATTAATTAAATATTACTTTGAAATTAGTATTAATCTATATTTCAAGTAAATAGACACATGATTCTAGATATAAATATTATTTATTTATTAATTAAACGTTTTTTCTTTATTTTATAACACATGTAATTAATAAAGGTCTTACTTATTCAATAATTATAACCAAATACATCATTAACTTCAAACTTTGTTATGATATATTTTAAAATTTGAAAGACTGTAGAAACGCAAATGACTCGAAGTCAGTTTCAATATTAATGGTTCAGCATTTATACTCTTAATGCTTCCAGTTTACAAAGAAACTCACTTATACCATCATACCATCGAGATAGGCATCGGCAGTTAGTTCATTCTGCACTGCTTTTCGAGAATAAAAATTTAAGCGTTTAATCACTCTTTATTGAAGGATGGTTTAAGAGAAAAAGTTAAGGATATAAAAAATATTATTATAAACATAAGGTCAGTATGTGGTATATTCAATTAATAAAAATGTTCGCATTTATCTCAAAATAATTATTTTCTAATATTTAATATTTTTTACTATTATTTTTACTATTTCATATTATTCAGTGTATTGGTCTTCCATTTCATAGCTTAAATTTAAGAATGGACATATAGATGGACTGATAGTTTGTGTTCAAGCATAGCCAGGCATCTATAATCACAGTTTGAAAGGCCATTCAAATAAAAACATTAAGATTTTTAATTAAATAACTGATTATTTTTCTAGTTGACTTGTTGACGAAAAATCGACCGAAATGTTTGTGAGTTGAGAAAATTCCAAAAGTTAACACTTAATATTGAAATACTTAGTTAATTTAAATTTTATTATGCTCGACTGTTGGAAACAATTTGTAATATTTATTTATAATTTAATGCAATCCCCGTGTTTATGGAAGCCAATATGTAACAGTAATTACTTTTGTGGATTTTAGTTTAAAGGAAAATATATAACCATTAAGGAAATGAATTTAGAATCAAAAGGTTTACAATTATTTAATAAAAGGTGGGTGATCAACGGGATTTTATATCAAAAACAAATGAATTAAATGAAAACTCTTAAATAATTGCCACATGTGGGGGGAATATAATTAAGCTATTTTTATTGGCAAAGAAGACTGGCCATGTGATGCTATAGAAATTTTTAATTAACTACAAAAGGTTGCAGCTGCTTTCTTAGATGCCGGCTGTACGGTCTGCTTATGGACAACATAATCGGAGAAGCGTCGGTTATGATGATGCCTCTGGTGGAAGCTGCGTCGAGACGAAAGGGCTGTGACGTTCCCTACTGTGACTCACTGCCAGGTCACGACTGGATCGGAATTGTCAAGGCATCTACCCAAATCTCAGCATTTTCTCTCTCAGAACTTCGACTTTAAAATACCAGTAATTTAAGCTTACTTCAGCCGTGGCTTGTGGTTCGCAACCTAATGAATCGTTCCTCCAAAATATTAATTCCACCACATCGTTTGTTTTCTTAATAATTTATTTCTACGTTTTCCAAACGCGAATCAGAATAAATTAAAAATAGTACTAATTGGTTGAATATTTCAACGTTGCATTCCATGGGAAAATTTTATATGCTGGATGCAAACAATTTTTTTTCCACATGTCTCTAGCTCAGTGGAGCGTATTTCCGTTATCTATGCTTAGCCTCGAACTGACATAAGTAAATATGCCTTAAATTTGGCACGGAACGACTTCACTGTTGGGTCTGCATTGTCTGGGAAAATAGCCTTTTGCTTTAGTCCGAAGGACAAACATCCGGTCACAAAAAATAATCCTTCGCAGCCTTAAATATTCTCCGCGTACTTTAGTTCATTAATGTATCCCCTGATTATATTTATAGAAGTTTCTTAATCCACCTGAAAAGGTTCCAATAAAAAGAACACAACATCGTGCTGTACTTGTCTTTCATATTAAATTTTAGTTTATGTATGGTCTGACTTGTAAAATTATATTTTGGGTTTCTTGAATTTATAAAGCCAGATTGACTTATTAAATTAAATTTTATTTTAAAAAGTTATATTTAAAATAGCATGAGACTATTAACAGGGTTTAATTGCGGGCCTTGTATCAGAGAAAATAGTCCAGGCGCGTAAATACATACAGTTTCCTTTTTTCTTTCTCTCGTCCGCGGCGCTGGAGCAAGCAGCTGGAGTCCGCAGGTTCGCCCCTCGAAACACGATCCCTGTTCGAGGACGCCCTTCCTCGTAGTCGCATCTTTGCCTGACAAGCGATCGATCGTAGACCAACTTCCTCGTTGATCCTTCCCCTAACTCAGATCATCGCAGACTCTCCCCTTTTTTGTCTTAATTTCTCCTGACGTTGCTTGTAGGACCCTCCTTTTGGTATGCCACGTGATCATGACATCCAATTGCATCTCGAGACATTTGCCGCTATTTCCAGGGTTCCTAGAAAAATCTGCAGGTCGATGACTTTCCCTGCAGACTCAGGTTAACTTACTAATCCTCCCGGGGTGAAAAACATCACGATTTTCGTTGTAATGCAGCCCTAAGGACTCTCGCTTGCTTGACCGTAAGAACGAAAATTACGCTCATTACAGACTGTTTACTCACTTATTTACGAATAAGTCATGTCAATAGAACTATCGAGCATCATCAATTTGTATAAAAAATGTTAACGGGGGCAAAATAACACTGTATTTGCGGCAGCGAAAATTAGTGCCTTACGTTTTCATTGTTTTACTAATAAAACCCAAATTAATGTAGAAAATTTTTGAGTTTATTCTTGTGAAGTTCAAATGTTTGTTTTCGTCCGCTCGTATTCATTCAGAAGATCGTTTATATTTGTCTTAGAGTTAGCAAAAATAAATCTCGCCAATCTAACACATAGCAACAAATAACAGTTCCATCACGCTCGATCTTGGTTGATATGTTAAGGTTAGGTTTGTTTTAGACAGCTTGAAACGGCCTCTTTCTTCCCGAAGAAAGTTATCAGGAGACACTTTGCCTCGCGACAATTTACTCACAAACAGCTTTTCTATCGTCAGAGACGAAGTTTCTCTGAAAGTTTCATCCCATGCAGCGTGCGGTCTGCATTAGTAGACAAACTACTGTGCTTTAACAGGTAGGATTCAGCATTTAGATATTTTAAATCACATGTCCCACATTTTCAATTGTTTAAATGGGTCATAAATATTATAAAAGCTTTAAATTTAATGAGTAACTTATTATAGATTGTACACAATGCGTTGAATTATATCCTAAATTAATAACAATAAGAAAATGTTGATTTTGTGATAACATTGTAAGGTGCCTTGAAATAGTCAATTTTTACAACAATGAAAGATGAGAAGATAGTGTTACATAAATTTTATTTAGAAACAATTTTATTAGTGATCATATATTTTACATGTTGATAAGTAAATCTTGTCAACAACAAAAGTGTAAAATTGTGGAGGTAAAAATCGAGTAAAATTTTGGTTTCTGTCTAATTATTTTCCATGCTCATGAAACTCACATTTAACTTCCTAACTCTGTTCGTCAAGAACTCCGTCTACATCCTGCCTCTTTTTCCGTCTCTCTGCGGTCGCTGTTAGTTTTAATTAAATATCGGGAAAGCGGAATTAAGGAGAGTATTCTGTATTGCATTTTTATCCCAAAATCTGGGCATTGTGCTCTTGAAGAGGGGTACGGGCAGCACACCACTCCAGCCACCACCATTCCTTACCCCCTTCTTATTGGATTAAGTTTTCCAATATCCCCACAGAAAGACGCGGTGTAGTTAATACAAGGCGGCACACGTCTTTGCTCGGATTATTCCTGTGCAGACTTGAGGACAAAGAACAGCGGAGGCCCAGGCCGCCTTGTTCAAATTTACTTTTCAATTCTCTGCGTGAATCTGGGGCAGCTCTTTGCTGAAACGTCTTCTCAGCATCCTTTGCATTTATAGATGTTATGATTCTTTAAACAACAGATCGTGGGAATATTTCTCTCAAATACATTAAATGTATGTTACTAAATAAAAACCGAAAAAAAGGGGGAGAGAAGAGAAACTGAACTGTCATTGAGGTGGGAAAATAAAGTTGTACTATCTTTATAGGAAAATATATGTTATTTATATTTACAAACGTGATTATTTTAACGAAGCCTGCCTGTATTTTGTTGGAGAAATTGGTATGTAAAGTACATAAGTAAAACTATTGGGTGCTTTTATGAGTAAGGATATGGATATGAGAAAGAAGGTGGACAAAGGGCGGCTGAAGCTATGTGCCATGGGAAGTCTGTTAAAGAAACGTTTGTCCGCTGAAACCATTCGGGAATACGGAGCTATATGTTACCAACTGCACCAGCACGAACATTTACAGATCTTGGATATGATACAAATTATTAATTATACTAGCTGAAAGCCTGGCGTTGCTCGATGTTTCATTTATATTATCCGGGTGCGGTATTTAATTGGACAGTTATATATTTGTCAATACGTGATTAAACAATAAGGTACATTGCCATATTTTGTTTATATTATTTAAAATACACTTCTCTTGTCCAATGTAGAATTAATCGATAAATAATACAATCAGTTTGCACACAATTACAAAGCACGGAATATATCAGAACTCAGCAATCAAAATTTTAAAACAATAACAAGCTACGACGCAATGAACTTGCGCGTCTATTGATACGTAAGCCAAATGCCATAGATTATTAAATGGTCAGGCTGAAAATTTGGCATAATATGTTGTACGCGTTTGCATGTCACACCAAAATTTATACAGTTTTAGTATTAAATGTAATTAATATGTATAATATATATATATATATATATATATATATATATATAACACTAGTAAGATCTAAGCTAGATGAAGTCAGGACCACGAATGAACGCGATTGGATTAAATGACGAATTACGAGTCATCTTATCGGTACTATCTCATAGGACGATTCTGGAGATGTCCAGAACTGTCGAAGATGGCAGATAGTAAGTACTAGGAGTCTATCTTGTCAGCCCGCGTAAACTAGAAAAGTGATCTGGAACCTGGATCCTCAACTGATACGTATTGTTCCCGATTGAACAAAGCGGGGACTTCTCCCCGAGTGTCCGGAAGTCGAAACAATAATGCCATGTGTCTTTCAAAATGAAGAGTTTCACATTATCAGTTTTTCACCCGGATCGCCCTGGCCGGGGAAAAGACGGTCGGGTGAAACCCGGGCCGGGTTCTTTCGGAAAAACCCGGATGACTACAACTCAGGTGCTTTCAGTAGGTGATTAAAGTGTTGTGCTGCTATAAAGTTATTAATTTAACATTTTTTATGTTACAGGTGAATATGGATAATTGAGCTGAAAGTTCCTGAATAAATATTACAAATATTTATCTGTTTTAAATTATGTCAATACTGGAAGACTGAAAAATTGGTTATCCAATATTTAATAACAGCTTATATATATATATATATATATATATATATGAACAGTCCTTATTACATTACTAATCAGTAGAACCATTATTTTAAATGCTTTCATCGTATTGTATTACGTAATTTTGTTCTTGAGAGAGATGGATACATCGATGTGGACACAATTCATATCAAAGCATGTACGAGTTGACGCAAGAGAGGCCACGGGTACGATAAAAGCGGCGAGCGGCAAGCGGCAGGCAGCAGGTAGTTTCAGCGGCACCGCTCACTTTAATGTTTCAATGTAATGCAATGGGTCCGCGGTTCCACTGGCTACGGTAAGGGTAAGCGGCAGAGCGGTACAACTCCCGCCGCTCAGCTTGCCGCTCACCACTCACCCCGAATATTAATTTTTTGCCCCTGCTGAGCGGCAGGGACTGTAAAAAAACCCTCGGCCCAACTAAATGCACAAAAAAACAGGACGAGGCCAATGTAATTTCCGTTAGTAAAAAATCATTTAATTTGTTTATTAAATGTTAAAAAAGGAAAGGAAGAAAATTAGTTTACTTTTTAATATATATTATTATTACATTAAATTTGAGAAATGCCTGCTTCGAGAATATTAACAAATTAATACGCGAAGAAATTGTTGATATAGTTATTTAAAATCATAATTTATTGATTAATTTTTGGAAGATATAACGACGTACGACTTTACAAAACAACATTTTGCAACAGACGCACTGTTTTTGTGGATGCATTACGACTTCAATATTATAGTATCAGCAAGAAAATTGCTGATGGCAGTAAAATAAAATATAGGTCATGAAACGTTGGTACCCTCCAATAATTAATTTTTTAAACTATTTATTACATTTAATAAGTATAAAAAACAAAGCTTGTTTCCTTGTATTATAAAAAGAATTATCAAATGAGTTAATCCTGGCAGGACTACACTACGCCTATCTTCGGCTTGGAGTGATAAAACTAAGAGGGAATGTTAATAGTCACTTAAAATATTTTATTATTTATTATACCTTCTCGTAAGAGGACTGACTAACTGCAAACATCGTAAGAAGTGTGTTATGTAATTATTTTGGTCCTGACGTCGGAGGTATGCCATGACAAATGGCAAAAGTATAAACTTTGATTAATAATCTGTGACTAAATAAAAGAAAGTATTAAAATAATTTCTATACATTGATTCTATCTTTCAAGAAAATAAATGCAACACGTATGTATAATGATAGTGTTGCAGAAATAGTTCTCGGGTTTCCACTCGGGTGTAGGTGCGATGAAAACGCGACGTTTCGACGACCAAGTGCTTCAGGCTGAAGATGTCGACAGAGCACTTGGTCCTCGAAATGTCGCGTTTTCATCGCACCTGCACCCGAGTGGAAAGCCGAGAACTATTTCTGCATCAACTACACCGGAAAAGCCTCAGCTCACTTAATGATAGTGTTAGTAATAATAGTCTTCCCAAACTCATTTTTATCCTTTTCATCAACATAGAATTGTGGGAGATGCCCGGCATCTTGATTATAATTCCTATACATTTGTCATAAAATTTGCCCTATATCACAGGCCTTACTTCCACAGGGGGAATCAAAACTTCTCCATCAATATCTTCCAATATTTACAATAATTTTTTCTGACTTAAAATTTACAATAAATAAAAGTACGGCCGTCTTTTTATTTATACAATTATTTTATTAACGTGGAAGGATTAAAAATATGCTTCGACCCACCGCAGCTCACTTATGACATTGCTGTTCCCCGGACGAAGGCGGTGATAGTTCCTGGTGACACCGTCGCCTCCGTCCGTTTTTTTCCCAACACCGAACAATGTGAAAGGGACCATAAGCTTCTTCAGTAGACTAAACTCCCGTCTTTCCCCGGCCCGGGCGATCTGGGTGAAAAACGGATAATGTTAAAGGAGCCTTAGCATCAATTTTTTACGATGTCAACGACGAAATATCCCGCCGAGAAGTGTTTCAAAAATTTGGCTGACACACGTCTTAGAAACTTCCCTCTTCCATAAGGAGGACGAAAAATATCACTCCCGCGACTTGAAACTGGGGTAAAATTTCAAGTGCGGGCTGATAGAGAACTCTTTCCAGATTGCAATTTCATTCATTCAGATCCAATTTCTCCCCTGAAAATCATGCGCTGTGGGTGATTAGTCGACGAGCAGCCAAAATCCGACGCTGGAGACGCTACATCTGGCAGTCCCAGTTCAGAAAACACTCATCCGACCGGCCATAAATCAACCAACCATCCAGCAAGGACGTCAATGCCTTAGTGATGTACTATCCTAAATGTTGAATTTTTTGTAGTCTACCCACTAATATAGAATATTTCTCTGAGACTAAAGATTCATGTTGTCGATTAGGTTAGTGTGGGTTTATTTAAATTCAAGACTAATGTTTTTAGTTAAATCCGACACAAATATATTTCTTATTAATAACCTTCCCGTAATTCAAATACATAACATTATAAGTACATTGCACAGCTCAACATAATCCGCCCTTTCCTAATTAAAATCATTAAAACCGAAAGAGTACCACAATGTTTATTTGGTAAATCCAAATAATATATAAAATATTTTGGTCAGAAAATTAAAAAAATATTCTGGATTTCGACAACATTGCCACTTACCAGGTCAAACTATATTTAAGAAGCGTCCAACTGACCACATAAGCAACAAAGGCATTCATCAAAATCGTTGACGGTGGTATTTAGGAGGAGAATAATTAAAGATTACGACGTATTGAGACGGTTGCGTTTTTACTTCCAGTAATGCAGAAGAATTTATTTGGTATTCCGCAGTAGCACTAACAGGTTCTTCTGATCGTATTAACACAAGTGTTATACATAATTTGATTCATTAGTTTTGTTCCTGTGCTCTTGAAGGGCAATAATTATTAACTCGGAAGCGTTTAGGGCTATTATGTCTTGCCGAAAAAACCGTGATAAACGAGTGTAATTAGTATCTGAATTTAAACTGTTAACAATGCAATACAGTTCTCCTACAGCTGTAAATTTTAGCCCTTAATATTGGTAGATACATTGTTTAAATTTTGAGACTGGATAGACGCGAAAAACGTAATTATAAAATTTAATAACATTAAAAATTGTATTCATGGTAATATTAATAGTGATTGGGGTGTTTATCTATTAAAACTTCATCACATAGTTTACGTTAAATAAAGTGACTAAATTACTAAAAATGTACACAAATTTGGAAACGATTTGGGTTGAGTTTACAAACCATTTGAAATGAAAGAAAATAAAATGAATTGTCTCCACTGTTTTGCAAAAAGATCTATAAAAACAAATTTTTATGTAAGTGCTTCCAGTATAAAGTATATTTTGTAATGATCTACTGTTCTCGTGCCTCGTGTCAATTAACGATACGATATAAACAAGTATGTTTATATTTCACTTTGACATTCTTTTCAAGATTTCAATTAAAGTCTCTTAAACTTTGGTCCTATTGAGTATATTATGAATTTTCTGGCATTAATTGTGAAGTCCGTCTACATGTAATTCCAGTTCCCTCCTAACCTACATAAGTAACAGCCCGTTAAAGCACCAGCTAAAATAGGTCAGAAAGATATAGCGAGCAATATTTCCTTGAAATTATTTTGGCGTTAATAATTCTCCATCAATTGTATTCACATTTCATTAAAAATAGTTATTCTGCGAACGTTTTAATTTTTAAAAACAAGTCAGGATTATATCAAATACGAATGAACTTTTCCTGCGTTCATTCATTGTTAAATAAGCAGGAACCTGTAAACATTTCTAATTAAAGTGAAACACGAACGTTTGTAATTATAAAACACGTATATGAAGGTATAAATTAATGTCTCTGAGTAGACAAATAATTAAAATGACAAAGTTCTGTTTTTTACCTTCATTAAATACTGCTTTTATGTCAAAGGAAACTTCGTGTGTGAGTTTAAACAACGTATTCTTATTTATGTATAAATGTAAACTTGTATCAGAATCGTTAAATATGATATCTAAAATTATTCTGGAGAAAAAAAATGCGCGATGGAGTTCTGGTATCTGAGCCTTACCTTAAGGTATGTATTCAACTACAATATTTTGAGATAAAATCGGTCACATATCACGAAGTTATTCGTTGTGGCATTTAATCTTTGAAAATGATCAGATTTTTCTCTTCAAAAGTTTTAATTAAGTTCTCCTCTTATTGAGTACCTTATGAAATCAGTTTACACAGCCACAATCATGAATTTAATGAAAGCAGTATCATATAACTTAACCTTATCTTAGATGCATTATGGGCAAACTTAGTCTATCTTTCGAAATAGAATGAAATTGAAACATGTCCTTGGGTCAGAAAAGATTCAGGACGACCTCGATATAAACTTTTTTACTGTAAACATTAATTTCTCTGTAATTGAATTTATTTTTAATTAACAAATAAAAATTAAAGGAAATAGTTATAAATGGTAATATGTTTACAGTGCGGAAACTAGCAGGAATCCTCACGGAACTTTGAAATATTAAGTATATATGGCAGAATGTAAACTTCCATAATAAGGTAGTTTGTTGAAATATGTTACCTTGTTATCGATAGATGTCGTTGTTTCTGACAAACGTAGAGTAAATACGGATTTTTCAGAAAACTACGTCATCGTCCCGCGGTCGCTCCAAGAGTCGCTTTACTTCATCCAATATTTAGAATTTTTCGATTGTTTGAAAAGACAGAAATAATTAGTTTTAGCGTAAATAAATTATTTATAAAACTATTTCTATTTATTTATAGTTGCATCAACAACGTAGTCATTAGCGACTTATACGAAATTACAATAACCAGTACATTTTGATCCTTAAATTTACAATTTTAAGCATTTTAACCTGACATTTATGTTTTCAACGCAAAACGTAAGTATACATAATGATATATAATATAAAAATTACAATCTATGGTACAATTCAGTTTTTTAATAACTTTATTAAATTTTCTTGTGCATTTTTCCCTTTTACAAACTCGTTAAAATAATTTTCTTTTAAAGTTTCTTTCCTGTCATCATCAAATTTCGGACAGTTCTTCAACAGGTGTTCAACTGAAATCTGTATATTGCACTGATCACAAACCGGTGGGTGGTTTTTTTTGTTATAATGTAAAAATGTGTAATTTTTGTATGTCCAGTTCTTACTCTCGATAAGTTTATTTGGTCTCTTCTCTTGATGTTTTAATGCGTAGAAGTCGTTTCATTCATAATGGTTCTTGATGACTTTAAATGACTTCCATATTGTATTCCATGTCTGTTAGCTTTCTTGGGATTTTATCCATAATTCTTTTGTGATTTCTGTGGGGTGGTTTTTGGGGAATATTTTCCACGGAGGGTCATTGTAGTTTTGTAGTGGTCACAAATTTTTCTGAATCTTGTACAGAAAGAGACGTATCTGGATGAATACTTGTTGCAGGATTGATGCCTGGGGAGGATTACATTTCTAATTATTGGGTTGGGGGAGAGTAAGCTTTCAATGCGTATGTCCCTTCTGTGACCAAGGGAGGGTTCTTGAGCTTCCATGAGGACTCGTATGGAAGAAGCCTGTTTCTATTCTTAGTACTGTATTATGTACGGTGTCTAGTTTGCATGAAAGTTCTTTATTTGCTGTTGCGTAGAGTATACATGCATAATACAGTTTTGACATAATCAGATTTCTATATTTCTGTTTCTTTCGGGATTCTTCATTTAAGCGAGTGCCTCGCCTCTCAACATTACATGACCAAAGAAGATTCAATTGCTGATTCGTGTTTTAATTGAGTGGAAAGTGAGGGGATTTTTGGGGCAAGTATTTATCATTCACTATTTCACAATATCGTAGCTTCTGATTTTTTATAAACAGCGTCTTTTAGGTAAACCCGTTAATAATATTTCTAGCAAGGTAATGCCAGGCAATCTGACTGCCAAATTTACTGCAACTCATATGTCATATGTGTTTAGCAACCATACTGTTGTGGCAATATGCCATGACGCAATGAAGCAACCATGACATTTGATCAAGAAGGATTAAAATTTAATTACATGTAAATACAACATCTGCAATGCTTTCTAGATATACCTAAGACTAGTACTGTTTGCCGTTAACTAATTCTGCAGTGGAAGTAGACGATTCAAAATCGAAAAATATCTAAAGAGCCATTTTTCTGTATTTTCAAGCAGAGAATGTTATCATTTGTTGTTTTGTTAGATTTTTCTTTCGGGAAAACAGCCACAGGATGTGGCATCGTGAGAAAATACATAGGACTAAATAACAGCTCCTGTAAGTTGCGAGTTGAAATTAACATTTTCTCAAATGTATCTTATTGCTTCACTGGACGTGGAAATTCCTTTTACAATCCGCTTTTCAGTCCACTTTCTCTACCGCATTATTGAAGGTACGTCACGTGAGTGCACTGACGGCGAAGGGGCAGACAATCTCGAACAGCTTGCGAAAGATTTTTCTTCTGTTATCGTGTGTTGATCTCATAAAGGAGCTTGGGTTGGCTCTACAACCCATTACGTCTAGTAAGCTATATTCTTCAAACTTAATTAATTAGTTTTGTGGGGAAAAATGTTTGTGGGTGCGAAACGTGGCAGATAGGAGCTCGAGAAAGGAAAAGAATAGAAACTTTCTAAATGTGTTCCTATAGGAGAATGCTGAGTGGATAGAGTAACTAACCAGGAAGATCTAAGCAGAAAACGGGAAGAGAGAACTATTTGGAGGACTTTGACCAAAAGAAGTGGTAGAATAATAAGGTACGATTTGAGACATGAGGGTCTTGTAAAATTATAATTATACGAAAGTTCGTGTGGTAAGAACAGAATAGGGAGGTAAATGATGGATTACGCTAAGCATATTCGGAAGAATGTGGGTTGTGGAAGCTATATTGCACAAAGTAGGTTAGCATGGACGGATGCATCAAACCAGTCTTAGGACTAAATACTACTTTAACAATAATTTATCTTCTGCCTAACAGCAGGTCGAAGTGAGGAGAGTTTTGTACCAAGAATCTTTTCCACCAATGCTTTCAGTAGATGGTGTATATAAGCTCTTGAATGTTTTCTGCAGGTAAAGCCCCGTTGCCTTTCGCCGGTTGATGATGAACCCGATGCAGTACTCTTTCGTGGGAACGTGGGTACGGGAGCTCTACAATGACTTTGGTGATTGGTTAAATGTATTAGACACTCACAAACTTTCCTTTTCCGGGGTTCGAACCCGGTACCTCTGTGTTCTGAGACAGCCATTACACCACAGAAAGTCGTCCATATTTTTTGAAATTTCTGTAAAACTCCTCTAGCGCATTATGCTCATGTCCCTGGATGGTACGCACATACTAAACATCGCATTGCCGATTATTTCCTGTAGAATGAACAGGCTAACGCAAGGTAATAGCGACCCTTCCGCTATTAAGTCTAAAACGACTTTTATACACTGATAGCGGCCGCTCTCACTCGCAGTCGCCGTTAGACAACATTGAATAACTCGCTTGTTTCTCTGTCTCTGTCGTCCCCTGATGAATTGCCACCCCAACATCATTGTTGTAATCTGACACATTGCCAACGAATAAAACGAAATAATTGTAAGTTACATAAATTATTTACATTCCTATTTTCCTGTCCTGAAGGAGAATCTTCCGGTTGATCCCTTCCGTGCCTTATTTAAAAATCAAAGTACGTTGGTGCATCAGAGATGATGTTAGCAAATCCATTTGTCCTTTATGTTAAATAATGATGAACTGAGTTCCGGCAAAATAGATTCAAAATTAAATATAGATTAGAGATTTTAATAATATATGGCATATAATTGTTAAAAAGACTATTAATTGTTTTGTATAAAATGTATAATTTCGGGTAGCTGCTCATATTCGCATGGTTAAGTAATGGATGAGTTTTCACCCTCACAATAAGGATAAAAGTTTTTGATGTACGAAATGCGGTTGAGTGTTTTTAATTAAATTTCTACTTATGAATACGTATTTAAGATATAATATAAAACGTTTAATTCTATGTCCGGAACATTCTACTGCTCGAGATCTTGATTTAAAGGATTTTGGTTTGACTTGTTGATTTTTCGCCAATGGAGTTTCCTTTCCGCTTTGTAGGTCAAATAATATTTAACGCTAATTAAAACTTTCCCGTTGAGAGTTTACTTTCTTGTAAGCTTCTTGCTGGACTTGTCAAATTGGCTGCCAAAACTCTTCTGTGATCTCAAACGGGCTTAGTTCTCATAAGCTCATATATTTAATGTTAAAGGCACCCTTAAAATACTTAGATAAAACATTATGTAAGTTACAGATTTCAAGATTTCCTGGTTACACTTTTTCATTTTTATACTTGTCAAAATTTAGCATTTCTGATTACTTTTGTTTATTTAATTATTGCCCAATCAAAATGTAATTTGAGAAAGAATACATGTATAGTGCAAGAAAATGAAATAATACAACAGTTACTACCTGATAATCTATTTATTATTAATTTTAATTTGATAATACGCAAATACTTTAATTATTTGCGTTATATTCACTATATTTACTATTAAAACTTTCAATACTATTAAAATTGAAAAATGTAATCATCAGAACCCATATTAGCGTGAATATATTATTTAATGAAAATTAAACCATAGCCGAGAAATTATTGAAAGTGGTTATGTACAGTAAATATACAGTAAGTATAAAAAACACAGAATTTGAAAGAAAAATTATATAAAATTTAATTACAATGTTTGGGAATTCATATAAAATAATTAGGTAGAGTTGTAGTTATAAATTTATATGAAATCATTAATATTTTTCACTATATGGGGAAGTATGTGCTATATACTCTCTTTAATGCCATATGGGATTTAGTCAAAGAAGTAAATTTAAAGTTATTTCCATTACTTATTTCAGAGGATGTAAATTATAAAAACTGAGCAGAAAGAATAGATTATAAACGATAATATGGAGTTATATGTGTTGGTGACGTGACATTCCTTTTCAGTGAAAGAGTAACAATCCAAATTTTTAAAAAAAGTATGGCCTTCCTGTGAATCAAGAAAAATTCTCTTTTGGTGTTTCGTCTCTGTTGTGAATTGTAAAACATATCATTCATTGAATTTAATATCAGGTTTATGCAACTATCAAACTATTATTCACAGTAATTTTATACTATCTCTTAGAACACGCTTATTTTGATTATACGAGTTTCAGTCAGTAGTGTCGTAGTGCTTCATAATTTATTCTGGGGCCAGAAAAAATTGTAAAATTAGCCATTCACTTCTACATTACTAAGGAGGGACGAATAATCCAGAAATTAAAACTAAAAATTAGGATATTTTGTTGTAATAAAAAATATTCTTCTTCCAATGGCTCAACAGCCCTATTGAGGGCCAAGGTCTACCGAGGCGGCTGCGGACTGTCATCTGGCGTGACACATTCCAAATTTGGGGTATGCCCGTGGTCAGTGTATCAATTCCCCAGCAGCCTTAATCCCCGTCCTCACGACCATGACGACACAAACATCCAAGCCCATGCCAGGATTCGAACCCGGGTCCTCTGGGTTGTGAGGCAGCAACTAGAGGCTAGCCACTACACCACAGGAGGTCGGTAGTAAATAATATTAAGTAACCTCAATTTTAAAAAGTAACCAAATTAAGTATTGCTGTTTAAAAAGAAATAGCGTTCCTTTATTTATACAGAATGTACCTCAGTATTTTTTGTAATAACATTATCTGGAAGAATTATTAAACATGAGCCTACTTCGACTTCACTTTTGACGTGTTTATTCCTATTGACAGTTGAAATTTTTCACTTCGAAGAGTATAGCTTTGCTACATTTACTACTATTTTTCTCTTCGCCCCTTTTATATTGGCTCTTATCGTCATAGCACGTGTCGTTTATTCGCTGTTCTTTTCCTTCTGTTACCCTCTGGAATCTCAAGCTATTTACAACAGGTGTGCCGCTACACAAGTATTCCGCAAAGTGGAAAGAAAGGGTCTGCTTATGGAACCTCCAGAACGAGTGACTGAGCATAGAACATTAGGCATATAAAATCCTGAATATATATATATATCTTAATTTACGATATTGACCTAGTTCGTGCGTATATTAAATCAAAATTTTATTAAGTGTCCTTAAATTAAATTTCTGTATTAAATTCTAAGTACACAGACTGCCGGTAAAATGAAATTTCACGGAAACACTTTTGCTGGTTTTGTACATTTACCTATCGCATCAATATATTTTAATACGTATGATCAACACTGAGTGGTAAAGTTTCTGTTGACATTAATAGGAAAATAATGTATATCTGAAACATCGATCACAGTAAAAGTAACTAGTTGTTTAATATTCATTTTGTAACGTTTTATGAATGATTTTCGGTTTACTTTAAATTAAGACAGCAAAGAGAAAAATAATAGGAAAGATTAAAATTTTATAGTATATATTTAGAAAATCAATAAATAAATATTTATCTTTCTGTTTTTTTAAATGATACATTTTAGGAAATGAATTCACATTTAAAACTCATAAATGGCAAAACAAACTGATTCTTTTTCTCAGGGGATGGTGGGCTCAAATACATGGTCTTTATATTCCAGACACTGATTGATGGTCGAATGGCTAATGCATTTGATGGCATTTGAAGGATTTGTGGTTTCATTAATACTTTACTAACGACGACACCGGAACTCGTACGTAGATCTGGCCGGAACCTTTGAAGTCATTGAAGTGGCAACACTTCAGGAACTAGAGGGTCGAAACTTCCTACCACCAGGTGTTTCATGTCAGCTCAAAAATTTAACTAACTGCCTTGAATCTTATTAACCACTTCCATGTTTGAATTAATCATCCCACTCCAACAAATGCTATATTTTAAATTCTCTTAATTGCTCACTTAAAATCTTAACCATACTTCGACAACTTCTCTTCCTGGATTTCTCCTCCTAACTTCTCAACAATATAACAAAAACTACTGCCCGCCACTTACATTCTCAAATTCCATAAATCAAGTCTCTTTGAATTCCTCATCCCACTTCAACCACTTCTTAACGACCACTCAACAACCATCCTTCTCGACAACTTCTCAACAACTACTCTTCTCCACAACTCCTCAATCTCTCCGCGGTTAACTTCAACAACTAACGAACTCAGTCTTTATAACCAACCTCGAAACATTCGATTTCCCTTTCCGATTCGAATTTTGGCCAATAGGAACCCATATTACATTTTAGAGTGTCGAATACGATGTTCACACATCTTACCCGAAATCGCGAAAACTCACGCAAAAGGTCATTCACATTTCTGTGGGAAAAATACCAGACGTGTCAAACGTTTGGGACCGAGGTTTATTCCCCGACACATTTATGTTGTTGCTCGTTTAAGAATTCATTTAATTTAAAATGAAGTAAAATCATACCCCTAATAATTTAGTAATCACGTGCACACTACAACTTATTAAGAAGTGTTATCCAGGTTAGCATCTTTGGCAAATTGCGTGTTTCAATATTTCGCCAGATTGCTACTTGACAGAGAAAGGTTAGGCACTCTCTTCATCCCTTCGTGAACCAGTCGAAGGAATGGAATGGACTTCAGTCTGGTGGAATATTAGTGATCGGAATCACTCTTAAACTAGTTGTTACAGTTCGGTCCAGCCAGGGGGAGAAAACTCCCCTTTTTTCAGCATCTTCGCAGTAGCAGAGTTTTTACGTATGATGACAGCTGGCTATTCAATAAGAAGCTAATGTTACTGAACTATCGATGTTATAAGAAGGGAATTTCTTCGTCCTGAGTCTAAATAGATTGGAGTCTCTATCTGGATGCAACCCTGAAATCAATATTATATGAGTTGAGAAAGAAATATTCATTTCTCGAAGAAACGAATAGATCAATTTTGTGTTACTTATGTCTGTTTTGAAGAACTTCTCTGCAACAAAATGTGTGCCCAACGTAAAATTTTATCATTTAATCAATTTTCCTCTCTTCATACGTTTTTAAAAAATGACTTTAGCATGCAAAAGATTAATCTTATTTGAACAAATCCTCTTTTTTTCTTTATTTATTTATTCCTTATCAGAGAATCATCCCACTATAGTCCAAATGACAACCAACAGAAACACAAGAATAAAAACGTAAATGTTATTGTGTCAATTAACAACCTGTTAACAATTTATCTTGTTAATTGAATTAATTATTCATTATTCCATGCCTAGAATATTTCAAATTAACTAATTATTCTCTGAATCTAACAAAATAGAAATTCAGAGTAACATTGCTCGTCCTGTGGCTATTCTGATACAGCCTGGAGAGATTCTCTCTGAATTCATTTTACACGTACATTTACAATATTCTTCCAGACTATCCATTTCTTCATGCGTAACTAACAGATCTATAATTTGAGCTTGTCACTGCGTTGGGACGTTCCTTACGGGTTATGGGATGTATCGAAGAAACGTAGCGCTGTATTGCAGCTGCGGTGAGCTGAGTGTGACGGATGCTGTGGGAGCTGGTAGAGCGCCAGCGAAGGACTTGTAGCGGCCTGCCCATTAAAGTAAATAATTGCCTCGTTGTAACGACTAATACAGCCACTGCTGCGGCATGGGGGAAAGGGTAACCATCCTTAGAAATACCGCATAAAACTGCATTATTCCCCCAGCACAGCGGCGCGTCTGAGGCGCAGTCTCTCACCAGAAAATTGGAGCGACTACTGAATATTTAACACAGACAAAGCTAACTAACATTACACTCGTCATTGACCTGCGATCTTCTAATGAGTTTTCCATGCTCTAGTTATAGAGATAAACTGGTATATTATTAATCACATTTTCAGTGGAAAAGTTTATTCCATAAGAACATATAAAATCAGTTTGCTTAATGGGCCACGCACCAGAATTGAAACCAATAAATTATAATAGCGTGTTTTAATACTTTTATTTTGTTGACTAGATTTATTAGATTTATTTTTCATGTTTTTGAAAGTCAGGGTGTAATAAGTAATATCACTTGTAGGAACTTCTTTCTCCGAATGGCCCTACGTTTCTCGTTTGAACATAAAGTCTGAATGATATGAACACAAAAAAAATGGTTTTGAATTTAATAAAATCCCAGTAGCGTACATATGGGGACAAGAAAATTTTTAAAGTCAAATCCACTTTGTCTCCAAAGAACATATTCAATAAAATTTAATCTTTTCCGTATTTTAAATATAAAAGTAAATGAGACCTTAAAGTTTTTTAAGTTTGTACGCACCAGAAAGTGTTCCAAAAATACTGGTTTCGATCGTAGTTAAATAAGTGGTCGAATGAGAGCTCCCTTTCTGAAGGGTATTGAGTATTTGGTAGTATTTGTTGCCTGTCGAAAAATCTGAGCCTTGCTACATTGTGGTGACGGGGTGTTTAGTTATTAAAGATAAAATTTTCAATGTTATAAAGAGAAAGAAACAACTTTATTAAATTAAATTTGGAGAATATTGAATTAGAAATATAAAAAAAACATTAATTTATAAACATCATTTAAAATTTTGGGCCGGCTGCTTACTAAACTTACCGGAGAGCAAGAGTATCTATAATAGGCATAGGTGGATATAAAGAAATCTTGGCATCTAAAATTTACTATTACTCAAACAATCCAGGGGTGATAAACTTAAATCGTGTACATCACCGCTTGTAGAGCAAGAGCTGGTGATGATACGGCATCTCTTCCTCAGGTTTTGTCTTGTTGACTTCTCGGCGTCGAACCTCGTACAATCAGCTATTGAAGCTGAATTTTCTCACTAATAATAATATTGGAATGCCTTGTAATGGCATTACTGATGTCATTGATGTTATGCAGCTTCATCCAATACTAATAGTAATATTGGAATGCCCTGTAATGGCATTACTGATGTAATTGAATGTTATGTTGTAGCGTCCACTCCTCATAATAACGACAATCGAATCTCCAAAAATCTGCTTTTCATCTTCTTATATTCATTTATGCCCGCCCTTTCCTTCCTGGCTGGGTTTGTGAACTTTGCTCTGAGGCTTGTCTTGGTCGGTGGTTCGTGTCCTATTCTTCCGGGGATGGCCTGGTCTTTATTATTGCAACGGGATGTTTGCTAGTCTAAATCACAGGTCTTTGTCCCAAGAACTGACCTGCCATTCCTCAAGTGCTACTGATATGTGTTTCTCTTTCCTGGCTATCGATATCAATTGTATACTAATTTAATATTAAACAAACGCTTTCCGTTGGCCTGGCAAGCAACCATCCCGCTTCCTAATAACTATCATCTATATACATATATATATATATACAAAATTAATAAAAGTTATTATGGTGCTATTAGTTCTCCTAGCTGTTGTCCCGTTGGATCTAGAAATCAGGAAAAGGAGCGCACAGTACTGGCTCAAAAAAGAGAACCAGTGCAAAGTCGTAGAAATTTTAGGCAAGGAAGCAAATACCAAAATAGAAATTAAAGAAGAAATATTAAACATTTGGCAAGAAAGATGGAATTCATCGAATAAAGGGAGAAGGGTGTACGAAATTCTACCTAACATAAGAGAAAGATTACAGCTTAGACACCTCAACCCAACCAAGGGTCTTATACATTTTCTTACTGGTCATGGTCCATACGGACAATATCTGGGAAGAATAAATAGCAGACCAGACAATCTATGTGCCCGTGGAGAGATAGAAACACCGGAACACGCCATACTGGAATGCCCCAATTATGAGGTAGACAAGACAATAAGAGAAACCTTAAGAAAAGAAAGTCTATGGGAAATAATAAGAAACCCACCACTCACCGCGGCTCTAGAAAATTTGACAAACCTGATATCCGCTTTAGAACTGACAAAATACAGGACTAAAAATATAGAAACTTAAATATTACATCATAAGACTTAATATACTCATCATCGGACCGGACATTCAAATCCAGGAACCGGATGAGTATAAGGACCAAAATATAGACATCACAACATAAAATAGAATATAAATTATAGTAATAGTAAGATTATTCAAGTAATTATCTTAAACAAATTACATAACTCTGCTAATACAAATACAGTCATAAATAATTAGAGTATAAAATTAGTAAAAAAATTTGAACCTAAAACTACTCGACCAACGCGTCATGGAGATCCGGAAACGTGGGTCGTAACCGGAAAACCGGAGATGTTTCACAAACAAAATGTATAAATGTTGAAAGGATGAGGAGACAAAGAAATTAAGAATTCTCTCCTTCAGTCTCTCCACGAAAATAATATAATAATAAAACTAGTGTAACAGATGATGATCTTACATGCTAAAACAAATTTAAATATACGCATATAATTTATTATTGTATTCATACATATTTATATCTATGTAAAAAAAATGTACCAACAAAAGAAAAATATTGTTAAACAGACCTGTTATTGAATCTAGAAAACAGGTCAAGTAAAATTATTATCAATAAAAAAATAATAAAAAAAATTTCTCATATGTGTGTGTGGTGCAAACGCACACTACAACACCGAAAATGGTTTATTTCTCAGTTTTGATGTGCTAAATCCAAAAATGCAAAGGCGTCTGGTGGGCTGGTGTCGTCCTCGTAGTTCCATGAAAAACATGCATCAAATTAGTGCAAGGAAAGAGTCTGACATGGGTTGTATATCGGCGTCTCTGGTGTGGAAGTTCTGCAGAGAATTTGCGTCTACCTGGGATCGGATGGCATCGTCTCTCGGTTCACGGTGAATGCGGAGATTATTGGTCGTCATAACACTATCATGAATGATGGAAATTGAAAAAGTACAAAAAAACTAGTTATGAGCACAAATTTTCAGGTAGGTGAGTCTTATTTAAAATTTGAAAGTGATGCTTCTTCATGCTGCTAGAAACATATTCTGCAGAGACACGCTTTAAACCTTTCAAAAGTGGTCACTTAATCAAACCAAAAAAAAGTCTGTAATGTATAACCAGATTGATAATGTGTCCTGATTTGAAACATTCTTTACAGCATTGTCGGTTAAATAACATTAATGATTTTGGAGACAACATACGTAATTAATATGCACGTATCAAAATTAAGAAATAGTAGCCGTAGGCAAGGAAATTAGATTTTAAACAATGAAAATGTTCAATAAATAAATTAAATACGAATAAAACAGATGTAGGTAATATATGTCCTTTACAAAATATTAAGTTCATTAATGAAGATAATTTTACTTTACTTCAAAATTTATCACTTTTTTGTTTTTTAAAAAGGGCGACTGTCGTAATTTTTTTCTTGACAAATTGTCGCCAATTATTTGAAAATTCAGTACTTTAAATAGATTTAACTTTGTACCAAAATTTTATTTCATCTTAAGGCATTTTTAAATTAATAATAATATTAAAGTAGAAAAGATGTACCTTTTAACAGGCAGTAATTAAGATTACATTTTAATTTATCTCGTGAACTATAATTATGATTCAGGGGCGTAGTATGACAATATTCATTTAGATTCTGTATTGCTCCATTATACTTTACACGAAACGTATAATTTACGTTCGATAAAAAACTGTAATATATTTGTAATTATTTTTTTTCAAAAATGAAAATATATTAACTGTACCCAATATTCTATTGTCACCAGATTCAATTGCATATTTTTCCCTAACCCTTAGTCGGTAAATTTTCCAATGCGGACAATAGCTTAAAACAACGTTCTGTAGAGAATTATAAACGCAAATGTCACTGAGAAACGTATCTAAAGGAAACAATGACAAGGGCGTGACAGGAGCAAGGGCCAGCCAGAATGTTTCCTCTGATTTTCGAGCCCAAGGTCTTGTTAACTTTAGTCTCAGGAAATTGAGTCCCTGGGGCTCCGAGTAGAGTATTCTTCGATCAGGCAGTAAATAGTCCGTTATACCGCCGCTCGGAGCGCTCGGCATCGCTGAAATGGTCGCAACTACAACTTCACAAAGGCACTCAAACTTCGACGTCGACTTATACAAATAATATTGGAAGACGTAGGATTAAATTATGTTCCTAATTATATAAAATTATGAACAGAAATATGATAGAAACATTTTTTGGAAACGTTGCAAGACCTAACTGATACAATTTACAGCTTAAATAACATATGTACTATGCATTTTATAGGAATACAATGTAGTCAGTGTGAAATAAATACGCACCTAGATTACAAATTTAAATAACTTTTTACGCTTCTGATCAGAATGTCATAGGATTCCAAATGAACATGGTGGACAGCAGTATTGAGAAATAATGCGTGTAATCAACACAAATTTCCATAAATAAATACATAAAGAGCCTCCTACTCACATTTTATTTGAAAATAATATCATAAATTGGCCGTTAAAACGTTACAGTAATATATAATTTACCTGAAGTACTTCTAATATGTTGGTTACGAGTATATTCATTCCACTTCGCCTCTAGAAATGTTTATAAATATTCTAACCTGATTCTACCATGTGAACGATGCTAGTGAATTTTAAATAATTCTCTCTCTCTCTCTCTGCAAATATTTATGGCGTCAGACTTCGAGTAAGCCGTATCATGTGTTTATGTAAGTTAAAAATTTTAAAAGCAAAAAAGTTTAAAAACAATTGGGCTATTATAAGAGTAGTTTTTGCCGTTCACACTTCCAAACCCTCAATTCAGGGATCAGTATCAATAATTTAGTGACATGAAAATGGCGCTAGTTAACTTCAACTGCAGCTCGTGAACTATTAACCCGGTATCGGCCACAGGATTGTCGATAGATAGTGCATGTATGAATATTTACTGGAACTCCTCTTTAGTTTCCGAAGTATTAGCCAAAGCTTAATCGACAAAACGCGTATTTCCACACTATTATTTTATTACATGAAAACATGTCTTGAAACGTCGTTTGTAATTGGGAATTAAAGAATAAATTTAAAGCTGCACTTTTAATTAAAGTTATTTAACATAAAACACATAGATACAAAAATAAAGAAAAGTCGAACATTAAATGTGAAAAGGTGTAGTGTATAGGGAACCCTGAAACACATATGTAAATGTAGACGGCTGTGTTGCAGGTAACTCGTGTTTATTGCACGGCGTCAACTGAAATTCACGTGTGTTGCGGGACAATCGAACTATCATCAAGTTACTGCATCGAAATAATATTACACGACAAATATATTTTGTTGGGCTCGTTTTTTATTTATTTATTGTTTATTAACGATGTCTTCAATTAAAGCGAACGAAAGAAATAGTCAAATTACTCATCTTTCCACGATATCGTAGTAGGGGAAGTTGGGGCGGAATGGGACACATTAACAATTTTTGTTAAATTATGAACATGAAAAATGACTTCATAAAAGTATGTATTCCATTAAAGAATTAAAAGTGAGCGGTTTTGTAGCTTATCTTCTGTCGAAATGCTGCAAAAATTATAAAGTCACAGATGTGATGCGCCAAATCAAGAGTTCTTTCACAAGATGCAGTCAGAACTTGGTCATGTCGGCTATCAGGGCTTCTTTTTGACGAGCTACAATGTTTCACCCCTATTTACTAACCTCCAGCACTATCCAGTAAGGTTATCCCATTCTACCCCGCTATCCCCTAAAAGTCGTAGTGTAGGTGAAATATTATGAGACATAATATGTATAAAAGAAAGCGGTTTCCATCATTTTTCAGCTATATGGCAGAATTTGATGTCTCGTAAATTTAATTTTGTTTCATATAAGAAACACAGCTTTCATTGAACCATTGAAAAATAAATGCATGTAAGTGGTTCTGTAAATTATTTTTGTAGGAGTTCAAATTTCAGTCATTTCATGATCAGCTTAATAATAATAAATATTAGAGGGTATACGTTTTTATAATATTTATCTGTGCAGAAATAAAGCATATCTGAGAGATTAATTGTCAGTATTGTTTACCGATGGCTAAGACGTATGCTCCTACGTGCCTAAATCCAAGTATTACTGCAGTATCACTAACTCAGTCCGCCTCGTTATTTGCCGATCTTCCTAACATCTAGCGCACGAAAGGATGCGGAGGAAGAAATTAGTCCAGTACGAATGATTAACATAGTCGTTTCCCACTACGATTCATATTCGCTGCACTACCCCACCCGGGAGAGATGATTTATTCCGTAGGCAAGCGGGTTCTCCCAGCGGCCACCTGGCGTCTCTACTGTCGCTCGGGGAACCGTTAACTCGGCCTGGCTTCAATCACAGGGAAGCGTGACTAGAAAGAATTAAACTCCAACAGGCGTCATTATTAGGAAGCGCACGTGACGGGGTGCAAATCCTACGCAACCGGCATTGTTTATTCACCAGCTTCCCTTCCGGTTCCAACTTATCTCTCAACGACCGCTGCCGTCGCCATCGCCTTGTCCATTATTTGAATTTTTTTGGTCCGGTCTCTCCTAACTCGTCCTGCAATCCCTTCACACCACGAAAAAAAAATCCTATGATCCACTTCGGTATTCATGGAGGTCGTTTTGCATGCAGTGGCAGCTATTGTCAGGATGCCGAACGGTCAGGACCAATGGAGACTGCTAATTAGGAACGCGGCAGCGGCACCCTGAAGATGAAGTAGTTACACTAGATATTGTTAGGATAGCGGTGTAATGGAATAGATGATGAAGTCATCTAAAGTTTGCCTCGCAACTTTTCTGCCTCTGGGCTCCACTGTCCTTCCCTCCTTTTCTTTCGGCCCAGATGGCGCAGCGGCGGACGAAGGGAAATATTAAAAGACAGTCACCTCACGAAGCGGGCATAAAGAGCGGATGGCCTTATTCTGTCCTTTCAACTTGGCGACGCTGGCTGGCCAGACGTGTGACGTAAGCGCCGTCCGTGTATTGTGCTTCAAATTCGCTGAAGAAAGGGAGACTTCTCCTCACTCACATTCGGCTATAGTAAACTTATGGGAGTATTTGTTTTAAACATAATATTTCTGACCGTAATTTCCTAATAAATACATTACAATACGCCCAAAAGTGCAGCAAATAAATTTAATTAGCATATAATTAATATACATTCAACTTTGTGGACTTCTTCAGGTTAATATACACTAACAAATATATAAAATAGATATAATTTGAAATAAATAAATTTTTTGTTAAAATATCAAGTGTGATTTTCAATAAAGTAAAATAAATAGCAGACCTACATTTTTAAATGGATGAACTGAATACATTAATTTGGTGCCGCGGAATATCTTTTTAAGTAGATGTATATACAAAGAATGTTGCTGTTGTGGTCTGATGCAAACCTCCATGGTAATGTACCTTGAGCAAGCCTTATCAGTACCGCAAAAGTACCAGATCCTAAATCTTCCCTAATTTGCTTAGCGTATTCCATCCTTGGCCTCCTGTTCTTACTCCACACATTTCACTCTAATGCTAATTTTACAAGACTCTCATGTCTCAAAACGTGGCCTATTAATCTATCCCTTCTCTTGGTAAACGTTCTCCATCATGTTCGCTCTTCCCCAATTCTGTTTATAACTACCTCGTTAGTGATTTTATCCACCCATCTAATTTTCAGCATTATCCTATAACACCCATTTCAAAGGATTCTATTCTTTCCCTTTCCGCAAGTCGTATCGTCCACGTTTCGCACCCATATAACGCCACGCTCCATAGGTACATTTTTAGCAAAGATTTCTTAATATTCACACTTATAAAAAGAATATTTATTGAACAATCATTAATTTGAGTAAAACATAATACCTAGTTTAAAATTAAATTAACAAGTTGATAAAAGAAATAACTTTTAAAAACTAATTGTAAAGCTTAGGTGAAAAATTAATTAATGAAGATAGAAAGAAAATGATTTGTATTAATTTTAACCCGAGGCAGATAGTCTCCAATTTTCAAATATTACTTGAGTTCAAAGACACGACAATCTTATTTTTAGAATAATCGCATTACTGTTCCCGGTGACAAGCAGATATTTCATTCCTAAAATCCGGATTATTTTTCGTTTTAACCCTCATTTGGAGTTACCTCTGAAATGGTTACATGAACAATTAAACGTATCTGATTAATTTAAATATAATTTCACTAATTTAAATATTTCATTGAGTTAACACCCATTAATATCTCCGAAAAAGGTTATGATTAATTTGTTCAGTTAATAAAAATTAGCAATAGTCGTTTTTCCACGAATAAAATAAATAAAAATAAAATAGAAATAATACCAACGGTACACAAACAATTAAAGATAATTTAATATGTTATTCAAATCTTCGGGATAAGCATTCATTAATGCGTTTTGTAAAATATACATTGGTAAAAACAAAATAATGATAAATATTTGTTTAGTAATTAATCTATCTGATATGATTTTTATAATATAAATGAAAGATATTACATAAGTAGTTTTAAATTTAAATGAGTAATTAGAAATATTATAACTGCCTCATTGTCCGGGTTTTATTTTCTTTAAAAGATGAAGTATACTATGTTTCGTCTTTCATTTGAAACTTCTTCAAGTATATAAATTTAGCTGTTCATGGACCTCACTCCATGACTCCTTCGGCCGAAATCATGGAGTGAGATGTGTCAAAAGAGAGACGAAAGGTAGTATATTTCATATTTCAAATAAAATAAAAACTGACAAAGAGGCTGCTATAATTCATTTGAAAGGTATGAATTTATTTGATAAAATATAATAACATAACTAAAATATTTTCCTGTGGTTAAAAATTCATTTTACTTGGACAATCAAATATAAATATGTCGTGTCCGTCACTGAGCAATTGCGAAATTTTCCAACTTTGACGCGTAACATACGATTCGATTAAGTAAAATTATTCATTGTACAAATAGAACGGTAGGTATGGTTTATCGTTATTTTATTTTTGGTTCACTGTATTTGGAATAAAATGTCTCTGTGCAGTCCTTAATTTCTCATTCCAGGATGCATTTATTTCATTAACGTGATCCCCATTGTATTTACTGTAAATACCAGAAAATTCAATAAAATCCACGTAAATGTCATGAGTGATAATTTAAAAATAACATTTTACTGTTCCGCTGCACTGCTCGTTCTTGTAAGGTAAATACCAATCATGTTTAAATAAATTTTACAGTTGGTATGTTTGTAAATTGATGGGTTCTTGAATTAGTAACCGTGGATAAAATATATACAGCTAATTTTACTTCATGAATCATGTTACACGTTATTACTTCTTTGACTGCTTTATGAGATCGAAAATTTGCAATAGAAAAGTTTTTTTGACAACCTTCTGTTCACTCGTCATTTTGAAATGTTAACTAATTGACGTGTTTATACTTCGTCTTTGTTACAGATTCCTATAATTCAGACTGGGGAACATATCTTTACAGAATAGAGTCCGCGGGTTCTGAATGTAGGTATACTTTATGCATAGGAGATTTCTTTCCCGAAGTTCCCTCCAATTCACCTTAAACACCTTTCAATGGAGAAATAGTCAATGGTAGATGTTTAATAAAAAGGTTTCGTTTTACCAAGAGGTTTCTACAACTTGGATTCAATTTAGTACAATCCATCCAATCCCCACCTCTTACCTCCTATTGTGTGGGTGGGGGTGAGTAATGCAGGACTGCAACGGTCTCTGGTGAGTAACGGTGGATGCAACGTCATAACTTTAGAGGCGCACACGCGAGCGGGCAAACAGCAACCAGGGGAAATGTAGTTCCCAGAACAGTCAGGTGAACGAAAATTCCACGCATAGTAGAAAGAATTACGTAATATAATTATGATTGCAATTATTCTATTTAGAAAAACTGGTAAAAGAGTGTAACCGTTATGTAATCTAAAAACGATTTAAAATTAAAAGCGAAGCGAAACTGATTAGGAGAGAAAAAATTTAACAGGACATGGAATCGTGCTCAGCATTCTGGCATTGTACACTGTTTGCTCTTACCACTGAGCTACTCTCATTGACTCCCGGTTTCATAAGAGCTTCCTACAATCTTGAACACACACGTACATCCAATTTACTGCAGCTCAATATTCAGTATCTAATTTTATGACTTCAATGAAGGGTTGTTGTAGTTTTGGTCTATGCAACTCTCCATGCTAACCTATTATGTGCAAGTCTTTTCATTTCTACATAAGAACCACAACCCACATCCTTGGCCACCCTCTTCAGTGCTTACCCAACACACTACCTCCATTGTTAATTTTACGAGATCCTCATGTCTCAAACGTGGTCTATTAATCTATTCCTTCCCTTGGTCAAACTCCTCCATATTGTTCTCTCTTCTCTTACTCTGCTTAGAACATTCCGATTAGTTGTTCTATCCACCCAGCTGATTTATTCTATTCCACCAAATTATAAAAACTTTTATTCTATTTCCATTTTGCAAAACCTGTCGTCCAAGTTTCGCACCCATATAACGCGAACTCCATACGAACAGTTTTAGTAATTATTTCCTAGTATTCATACTTATATTAGAAGAAAGTAACTTCGTGTTATTTTCGAAAGCCTTCCTTGCCTGTGCAATCCTACTCTTCATGTCTACTATACTTCTACTATTTGGAGTAATTATTCTGCCCAATAAGCAGAATTACTTAACTTCCTTCAAAAATATCTCTTCTTAATCTAACACCCTGCCCTTATAGCACTATTTCCAATGGTACACTCCATTACCTGAGTTTTCCGTCTAAAATCTCATGTTATACTCTTTCTCCAGGACTACGTTCATGCCATTTATTGTTTTCCAGGTCTTCGTCTGGCTTCCATAATACTACAATATCATCAGCAAGCCTGAGGGTTTTTATTTATTGTTTAAATTAATACTACAACAGAGAATTGGCCTTAATTGGAGTCGTCAAGAATGGGTCTGTGGTTGGAATGATTCTGCACTAAGGAGTGATCTTGGGTACAATCAACGTGCGTACGAGCCTTTAGAGCTGAGTTTTTATGAAATCATTTCCTACGTTCTTTAATAACTGTAATTATCTATTGTAAATGATTAGGGGGTGATTATATTAATTATTTAATGAATTTAAGCTTATATACACTTCTTTAAAAAAACACATTAATTTTAAATGGGGTCCTGCGCGAAGATTACAAATACATAATAAATACGGATGAAATCTTCACGGTTAACCAACCGAGTCAGGTATTTAAAAGAACACAACGTTTCTGCGACCATCTTCTGCCGCCGTCTTCAGCGACGATTTTAAAGTTCTCATGGTTAAATTATTATTTTGGTGACCACGTGCAGCAGTTTCCGTTCACTGGACGAACCTGTTTTGTTTGCCTGTGCGTCTCGGTGCAGATTAACATGCGACTGGACTTCCGTCTTCTCTTGTTGTTCCGATTGAACCTGACGCTTCCGGAATTGAGGACAACTCAATTCTTCCTACTTTTACCTCGTTGTTAACACCTTACTCCTTCGCCGCCTAGCCTTCTAGTTGGACCTACTACTTCGTATCGTACTGCTTTCTACTTCCTTCTTCTCAACTTCTTACATCATACATCTCGGCCTCCTCGACAATCAATCTCTCACATCATACTCTTTCGCTACTTACTCGACTACAATGTCTCACACTGTCTATATACTATACTTCTCCGCTAGTTCCTCGAATTGTCCGACAGTTTATCTTTATACTGTTCCGTTGCTCCCTCCATTTGTCCGACGGTTTTTTCATACTTTATACCATCCATTTTCCCGGGTTTCACCTTCGCAGGTAAACTCCCTATATGCCCCCTCCCCAGGGGTAACGCTATCTTACGTGACGTCTTCCTGCCAATCCTTGCGAGTTCTCCGTCAAGCGCGGGAGATTTTGGATGACACAGGTAACAGTGTCCCTAGGAATTTCCGAAGATGAACGCTCTTTTACCGTTATAAGCACGCAGACAGCAGCCAGCTCGGCGTCGGGAAAAAACCCTTTTACTTGGCCAGCGACATGCTCTTACAGAAATTTTATTAAATTCCATAAATTGAAATTAAAGTTGGGCAGGGTTCTACTGAGCTACAGTATATAAATGTAGAATGGAAGATTCTGGTGGTAAATAAACTGCATGAAATCCCGAGTACCTTCTAAATAGTTTTTTTACCAATCACGGTACAAACTTTTAACGTGGAACAATCGAACTGAATTTATGTAGTACAGATAGGAATTAAAACTTTATATGGAAGCTTCAAATGCAATTACTAAAAAAATTTATTTTAGTGTAACGTGCCGATTTTTTTCACTATTTTAGAATATTGTACGTTCTCCTAGCACTGATTGGTGCTTACTCGATCTTAAAATGCAGATGAAAATTATAAGGAATGTTCTTAGGGTAGGAGTTAGCATTTGGCGCGAATAAATTACCGGATTTGATAGGAAACGACTGAATATTTTAAAGTGCTGGGAAATATCCTCCAGAAAGCTTGCAGGTAAACTATTCCAGTCCCTCGTGGTCTTTTTTTTATTATCAGTAATGAAATATATTTAAAATATTATTAACTGTATCTTCTTTCCTTGCTTCAACCTCACTCATTATTATTATAAAATTTTGTTAGTTCGGTCTATCCAATTCAGAATATTCATTCAACCCTGGAAATTAGCTGCTAGAGCAAGAGCCTGTTTAATCTCTGCAATGTGTAACTCTTTCTTAATTACATTCGCACAGGGCTAATAGTATTCATATTATTCAACCATTATTCATCAGTACTCTACATTCAAGAGCAAATTAATATACATACTATTTCAGTTAATCGGTAAATATAGCTCCAACGTAAGTGTAAATGAACATTCACTATTCAATACGTACATTTCTCCTTTCTGACCTCTTTTGAAAATTATTAACAGGTTCAAATTTTAATATCAAATAAATTTATTTAAATATTTACAAACATTTAAACCCATCATAAAAGTACAATATATAGGTACCCTGGCAACCACCTTCCTAACCTCTCTCCAACTCTACTCCCCTCTCTTCTCCCATTCATTTCTCTCTGACTTGCAACGATATCCCATATTTATTTTTCCCAGTAGAACAAATAGAAAAATATCAAAAGAACCAGAATGTAAACGTTAGAACTTTAACTCTTTTTGTATGTAAATTTGGAATGGGAATAAATGATTCACAATAATTATAACTCCATTTATTAATTTATTTATCAAGATCGATTTCTACTGAAACTTTTAGAAGTTTATGAACCATAACTAACACTTAAAATCGTTTATTCTGGTCTGGGCACACAAATCAGAAAATTAAAAATGTGAAAGATGAATATTCGAGTTTTGTATCTACAACGATTTCCGAGAAAAAAAGTACCTAAAAATAACTATTTCATCACTGGCAAAAGACAGGGCCAACTCCTCTTAACGTTTGCGGTAGGTTAATCGTGATTCAAACAGGAAAATTATTATATTTTATATAAAAATTAGTGTTTATCTCATACAAAATCTGCATCACGGTATTTTGAAAACATAAATACAAAACGTCTGTTGTGTCGATTTTATTATGTGACATATATTAAATGTACTAGCAAAGATGGCATTGTAGATATAATTTTAAGTTTGATCACTAAAATATAATAATTATTAACGTCTGTAAGTTTAAATTAAAACTTAAATAAGGCCAAAAATAGACCAAAGTTATTGAAACATAACAAAATATAATTTCTGTGACTTTACTGTAATATATTTGGAATATTACAATTTTTGTGCATTGCTATTTAGTTCAACCTGAAGACGTTCCAGATCAGGACCGAAACATGTAGTTGTTTTTAAATTATAGTTTGTTATGATTCAATAATTTTTGTCTGTTTTTGGCCTTATTTAAACCTTAACTGGTCACTAAAATTTTTTGTCCGTCAAATAATGCATTTAAATAATTTTCCAAAGATGAGTAAAATAATTATACTGTTTCGTGGAAATTCGTCATTAAAATTCAAGAAGTATCTAAATTGACAAGGAAGTAAGGCATTTAATGCCGGGTACATTATCAGTGAGTTGGCTGCTGGTGCTAATGAACGTGCTGACCGTGCGCTTGTGAGGGAAGCCAGCTCCAACTCCAGCGCCAGCGGATCGTGAAGCCAGAGATAGCGCGTGGCGATCCTGGCGGTCAGCCCGGTTACTTCCATGTTCTAATGGATGGCTGACGCCCAAAATAATTGCTCCGAGATAGCGCCCCATTTTTATGAGTCACATCTTTGATTTCCCGCAGAAAGTCGGTCGGAAATTGCTCCCATAAAACGTAACGGCCGTCGGGGATGTTACTCTGCGAAATCGCGTAATTAGTGTGTGAAAACGTCGTCGTGTCCCCGTTATTAAGTGCGAGACTCGCGTCCGAGACGACGGACAGCTCTGATTATGCTGACAGCAAATCCGGAAAGAAATTACTTCAGTATCCCCTAGCAGATAGTCGTTTTTCCTGCCTTTCCGACGAGCACCGCTGCTTATTCGAACGATAAAATCAGGGGTGGTATTTCCTGACCTATCCATTCCTAGGACCATATCAAGGGCTTTGCTAACAAGCCACAAATTGTGTGAATGGTAGATATCGTAAATTATATAGGGGTTATTTATTAAATTATTTAATAAAATTACTTGCGCTTTAGGATATAATATAATAATTTTATTTATAAAATTAGTCACTTAATAGGGGTCCTGCGCGCTATTAAAATAAAGTAATTCTAGAGGTCAATTTTTAAATATCAGGATTAATTACTTGTTGGGCTTACCACATGCAGCAGAGATTTCGTTCACTCAACGAACCTGCTTTATCTTCATTCATGTTATGATGTAAGTTACTAAGCGACCGGAACTTCCTTCTTCCTTCGGGTTGAATTGTAAATTTTCCCTCTGCCGGTGGAAACTGGAATGAACTTGGTACTGCTGGTGATTGAGGTAAACCCAGTTTTTCCTCCTTCTTCCCCCTAGCCTTCCTTGATCTTTGTATCTCCCAACTATAGGGCAACAATTCACACCTCACTTTCAATTCTTCTTGCACTCTCCAGCTTCCTACTCCCTTTCACCTCGCCATCTCAACGCCTATCTCCTCGCCCTCTCAACGCCTAGAAACCCTTCTCCAAAGGAAAACATCCCACGTGACGTTTCTTCCGCCAGTCCTCACATGTCCTTCGTCCCACATAGGAAATTTTCCCTGACACAGGGAACAGTGACCTTCGGAAATTTTGAAGGGTAAATGTTCCTTCAGCAAAATAACTTTAATATTATAAATCCGCAGACAGGCGTGCCCCCCTCCCTCTGTCGGCAGCATTCGAATAAAATTAGGAAGGGGTCATACTGCGCTACAATATTACATTACAGTTTTAAATAACTCTCTCACAATTTTAAGAAATCAAACGGTATATAAGTTATAAATAAAGTAAATAAATCCGATGTGTTTTATTTACTGTATATAAGGTGTAAAAAGTTTTGTGTAAATATATGTTAAAAAATATTGCAATACGGAACCCTTGAGTTTTAAATCAGTTTAAATTTTATAATTCATTATTAAATGATATTTATTAATAAGCTGTAAAAAGGTTGTGCGTAAATATATGTTAGAAAACATTATTATAAGGTGAATCTTGCAGTTTTTCCTTCTTTTCTTGACACATAACATTTGGCCTTATACAGTAGTTTCCTGCAGGATAGTCTGAGTTTAAGGTTTTTCCCGTAACCTATAAGCAAGTTTGAACATTATATATAATTTACATGCAGCTAAACACTCCTAGTTTACGAATATATACTAATAAAGAGCTAGAGGTGAGGAGGGGAAAACAGAAGAGGCGCTGCGGGAGTTTTCTCGCAGGCGCTTCAGCCCAGAGTGACTGTGGGGCTCACCTGATCATGTCGGGAATGCCTCGCACTCTCTCTGGGTACTTTTTATCAAAGTTCTCATATGCCGAGACACCTTCACCTATTTTAGGAGGTATATGCACTGGGGTCAAAGACCTTGGGCATATGGCAAGAGCTGTCCGCTGATCCCATTGGATCAGTCGGCCAACTGCCTCCTGAAACTGGTGGAGACACGGAGAAGGAAATGCTGCGTCCCCACAGCAGACTCGTCTCCCGTCATTCGGAAGGGCGTGAGAATAGTACCCAATGCCCGACCTACCTGATGCAGGTTTTCTAGGGTTTTCCCTGCATCTCTTTAGGTGAAACACCGGGTAGGATCCTTAAACCATAGCCCGGGGGCCCTAGTCAAACCTTGGCTACCTTGCTCTACCTTCCGCATCCCGCCTTTTCAATTCCCTTCCTATGCTATTAAAGGGGAGTTGCCTGTTTCAGGATCACCCTCATGTAGCCTGTTAACCAAAAAAAAAAGAGGTGAGGAGTTCTGTAGCATACCTTCTGTTGAAATGCTCCAAAAATTATGGAGTCACCGATATAAGACGCCAAAACAAGAGTTTATTCTTAATTTGCATGCAGAACTTGATCAAGACTTCTTACTTGACCAGTTACAATGTTCCACTCTTATTTTCTAAACTCCAGCACTACTCAGTAAGTTATCCCGACTTAACCTAATACCCAAGGATTTTTTATTACAATATAACCCGATTCATGATCAGCCACATAATCTTTATATTCCTTTAATAACATATTTGATGTACATTATTACTGTTTAAAATTTTAAAGTATGTATATTGCCAAATACCATTTACGACGTTTCTTCTACCCATCGGAAGACTCAAAATCTAAACTACAGAGCTTCCTTTTAGATTTATAGTTTCTTCCACCAACGGTTCATTAAACCAATTAGCTGGCTTCTTACCATAATTATTAATCAATAGTCAATAAATCACAACGTTAATTAAAAACTCGTTCCAACAATTAGAGGCCATCTAGAAATGATAGAATCCCTTCTTACCAATATATTTCTTTCTCTAGGCGTCTTTTCTCTACTCACATATGCACCATACAATTCTGTCGTAACCAGATTTAAGTGGTGACACTTTTTAAAGAAGCACACTAATATTCCAATTGATAAAATCCTCGTAGATTAAATTTCAATTCTTAATTATCCTTCCCTCATTTTCAGTCATTCCTATTTTTACCAAATGAGTCAGTTAAATGGGAAGGAATAATTTCTTGACTAAAGCTTGCTTAAAATGATAAGAGCTACGAATCTATAGAATGATAAGTACACGGATAAAGTGTTGGAAAAGAAACAAACTTAGTATGTGAGTTGCAAACAATAGAAGTGGAATGAGGACACTACTACGAATGTTGAAAGATTTATGACTACTAAAACGAGATTGGAAAGGCTTTCTTTTATTTCTTCCACTTTATAATCATTATTCGTCTGAAGTTTCTTCCCTTCTTTGCATAAGAGACTTTTGTTGAATTGATTATTTCCTGACTGGTCGCCTTTGCTTGGGTGCAGCTGTGATTCATTTTAATATTTGGATTCTTCTAAAAATTTAAATTGAAAGGGATTTTTATTAAGGAACACTTAATATTTTTTATTAATGTGGTTATACAATATTTTTATAGTCACTTTAAAACAATGTTAAATATTTTGCATGCGGGAACGAATTTATTATGAATGTCTGATCTTAAAAATTACTAGCTAACCCCCGCGGCTTCGTTTGCGCAGAAATAGTTGTTTCTTATTTTGCCTTATAATGAAACAACGGGTACAGAATTTTGATAAAGTTGAATTCCTTATATATATAACGTACAGTATCATCTATTTATGATCGCTTAAGGGCAAACCTTATAACTGGCAGTTGGTTTAGAACATACGTTTCGTAGCCAATAAAAAAGAGAAATTAGAGCATAAATTCAATGGATTTATAAACATTTATGTAAATATCTTCTGAACACTTCAAGGTATCGAAATCAAACATACACGAAGTTTTAAGTTAAAATTCCTGTTTCAATCCATGAAATTTTCATTGAAATCTGATGAGCCGTTTCGAAGCATAAACATAACAAGAGCATAGGCAACCCGATTTCATTTGTAGATTTTAACGCTCGTTAAGCAAAGAGACCTTCACGTAGAATATATAATATTAATATCATTACCTAAATGAAATATTCAGTAATATATATTGTAGTGTGCATTATCCCATTTACAAAATCATCTTTTTAAATATTTGGCAAGACAGCGTATGCTGGGGGACGCATCCCTTTGTTTTCGTCAGGGGCTAGCGGCCAGATGTGAGAGGTGGGGGTGGCAACAGCGGCCTGGTCAGGCAGCACAAAAAAAGGGGCTACTAAGTAAATACGAAAGGACACCAGCATTTGGGCAGTCCTTGTAGAGAGATGGTGGCGACACGTTGACTTGTAGGACGTCGCAAAAAGGCGACGAATTGAAATTGTTTTGGGATTCCTATAGGTGTGAATGGAGAGACGCCGACCTTCATCATCACCACTGGCACGTGACCGACGTCGACGCTTCTCATTGCTGGCCGTGCAATATCTTCGAGAGACAAAAAATATCGCGACACTGGTGAGATCCACCCATCATTAAAACAATTTTACCATGCATTGTCGGACCCAATGTTTCAATTAAGTGTTCTCTGCTACATGTCCCAAAATCCCCTAAGAAAAGTAGTACATTTGTAACCGGAAAGTAAAATTGTCTGAAATGTGTTATTATATTTTAATGTTTTTTTTATCTGGAAATTGGATTTGTTTATTTGACTAATCCCATCATTTTAATTAGATATTAGATTTTTGAAAAAACACATTTCAAAGCCTCATTTTCATTACAATATATATTAAATTGCGTTTTTTAAAACCCTCAAATTTTCATTGAAATTAGAGTAGCCATTTCGGAGCCTATTCTAGACAAACATACAGATAGATAGACCGACACTTCCATTTATTTATTGCTAAGGATAAGAGGACGGTCGAAGTTTTTGAAAGTTAGTGAATTACACGCCCGAACAACCTATACGTTGGTTATTTTGATACATTAAGTGTCAAGTAACAACGATTTTATATGCCTATATTCATGAAATTATCTACTTTATAAATTACTTTCTAAAACGTCATGCAATAGTATATTATAACAACGATTTTATATTCCTATATTCTTGAAATTATTTACTTCATAAATTACTTTCTAAAACGTCATGCACTAGTAGGAAAATAATTGACATAAATGACTATCTTTAACTTTCTCGTTGTCAACGTGCGTTCAGTAATTGTTATTATTACAACCCGTAAGAATTTAACAACATTTTCACTCATATAAATTGTTCGTAAGCCGTCTTTAGAAATATTGTTCCTCATAGCTGAGATTCCGCCTTAATCAAATTAGCGCAGGAAAGTGATCAGTTCCAAAAGCCGCCTAAAGTATAGACCCCTGAGTTGGGCCGTATTTCAGCAGGGTTATATTGGTTTGCATTTTGCGATGCTCTTTCCCTGGATGTTTATTCAGAGCTGGGCCCCTACCAGGCCCATCTATCCCGAGGCAATGGGAGAACTGACCCGGTAATCCGCAATAGCAATATTTGAGGTACGCAATCTCGCAGAACAGGATCAGCAATATCAATATAGAGCCTTACTGCGGAGCCCAAATATACTCGGGGGAGGAACAAGTCCGGTGTCTCTGGTCTGCAGGACACCTCCATACAGACACAGCTTGAAGTAATTCAAAATAAATATTCTGGTTCCTACTGCATCCCTTGGCTCCTAAGTAGATCATCTCCAGCCAGTCGATTAAACTGGGTAAGATTGGCATTCTTAATCATACGAGGGCTCTGAAGGATTATTTCAAAGCATTACTTTGATCAGAGTAAGACAGTATAAATTAGATTTATGGGTACTGTCATCTTTTTGATACGTATTTTCTATTCTCATATTTTATAATTAACCGGCGCGAAACAATTATGTACATTGAAATATTTTCTTCCATTTGTTCGAAATTATTTCAAAGTCAGGATTTATTCTAAAAACTACTTAAAATACAGATTATATAAGAAACCCTTAGCTAAGAAGAACACGAAAGATAGGAGAGCAAAACGTATACCCATAAAAGTGCTTTTCCCCGACTATTCATCAAACTTGGAATGATGAAGCAGTTGTCAAAGTATTTCCCAATTATTGATTGTATCGCCTGATATGGAAGGAATATACGTCACACCTCTATTTGTCTGCTGAAAATCGTCCAAATTACGTCATTGCAAGCAGCACTTACCAAAACTCTTCTTTTGAATACAGTCATCGGACGAATATGTTCTTGATGTAGGTATAAGTAAACGTATTGTTTACTGCACAAATAGGCTTCAAATTTCTTTATAGTGCAGTAAGTAATTTTCAGAGCATATATTTTGATGTAAATGGGTTACGATAGAGTCTACATATACTTATCTTTTCCCACTTTAACTTCTAGTAAATATTCTATTACAGCCTTCTTCCTAATTGTCTTTGAGTAATTAATTGTCGCCTGAATTTTATTCTCTGAATAGAAATGCTATTCGTTTCTTATGATACAACTCAGAACAGTTTTCGTCCACCGGTCATATCCTTTCGAAAAAGCTTTCTGCCGACTGAAATTTGGGATTGTATCCGTTCCTCTTCATTTCCCTAATTATCAGGACGATAATCATCGTCTCATCTTTAAGTCGCCCCAATACAAACGGTTAAAACCTTTTTGCAATTGCTAAGACTTTGGGAACAGCAGCGGAATAAGTTACCTACATTTCTGAAACACAGGAAATGCTTGAAAAAAGATTATAAATCCATGTGTATTAATTGCACTTATATTCTCTTTCGTTTATATCCATTAGAGATTTCATTCTTAGCAAACGTTGAGCATGGCGACGCCAATTTTTCCCAACAGTAAACTGTGAATTTTGTCACCAGACGGAAAAATACACTCGTAAACGAGGTTGGTAGACAGACGATCGGCTATTTACAATCTTAAAAATGATTCTGCGTGCGCAGACCACTTCCAGATATAATATTTTTTCTGACAACTGAATTTCTGGACCACAGAGATTTCGCGATACAGAAACGTCAGCCAAGATGGCTTCACAGCTGACAAAAAAAATAATGGAAAATCGCCTCCGGCTGAATGACAAAAAAAAAGGCAGTTGTGGAGAAAGAAACATCTTGAAAATTGGCCGGTGAGGTGTGTGACAGCACCAGAGAAGCACGATTAACTATCAGCTTAGGTAACTCGTGGATTTCTGAATCATGGTTTTAAGGGATAGGCGACTTTTGTAATGGTGTGGGACAAGCACCAACAGCCCTACCTTCCTGACGAAGGTTTTCTAGAGTTTGACCTACATCACCTTTCGATGAATGCCGGGTAGGATAGTTAATCTATATCTCGAGGCCCTAGTTAGCTTTCAGTTGTCTTCCTCTCCCTTTCGCATCCCCGCTTTCAGTTCAACCCTATACTATTAAAGGGAATTTTCCTGTTACTGGATCACTCTCATGTAGCCTGTCTTCATACCACCTCTTCCCAAAAATCTCAGTTCAAAGTCAGGATTTATTTTAAAAACTATTAAGATACCGATGATATAAGAAACCCTTAGCTAAGAAGAACTCGACCCTTCGTCGAGTTTTCAATTGGAGGTGTTAACTAAAACTCGACAAGTAATTTTTCAAAGTTTAGGAATGCATTAACAATTTAATCTCACATTCCAATTTTCAAGTTTTAACTTTTTAAAAACTTTATCTACATAATTGTTTTGCGCACAGACAGGTTTTCTCACGATAATTCTTCATTTTCTCCTATCTCCAATCATTCTTTTCTGGATCATATTTTATGTTACCTATGTTCTTAGCATTTGTCTCAGTGGGTGTCCTACTGAATATTTGTTCTTTTCTCTTATTATTTGTAGCAGACTTCTCTTTTCGCCAAATCTTTCCAGTAATTTTTCATTTTTCTCCCTTTCCATCCGACATATTCTCTCCAATCTCATACACATTCACCTCTTGAAATTCTTTAAAAATATCCCTTCCCATTATAACACCCTTTGTTATTCCACTACACTCCATTACCTTGGTTTTCCAGGCCATCTTCTGACTCCCCTAATACTACAATATCGTCAGCAAAGCGTAAGGATTTTATTTCTTGTCCTTGCAATATGATTCCTTTTCCATATTCTGTTTTAACTTTCTTCATCGTAATTTTCTTACAAACAACTTATAGTAACTTCAAATTTGTTAAAATAAGATATAGTACAAATGATATATTCCAAGTTTTTACTGCTTAGATGTTTAGCGAGACGCTTCAACGACTTTATTCTTCATTCATGTACCAGAATATTTGGATAAGGTCCTAGAATGAGTTTCAGTGAGAACTTTTGGAATTGGGTGATCAGATTCTATGGTCTTGGCGTGTGAAATAATGAGCAACGAGAATGAAGTATTTTACGTAACGCATTTATTTTTATTAAACGAACTGCTTCACAGAGCATATATATATTTGGAAACACAGTATTTCATCGTTGTCTTATCTTAAATACGATCTTATGTTCTACTCTGTTAGGGAATGACGTTTTGTTTTGTTATTTTTGAATCGGGTTGCTTTTTCATCAAAGAATGTTAAATTGGAAAGCCATTTATAATCTAGAATATGATGGTCAGTGAGAACGCATGGGTTGTCTTGTACTTGTCACTGAAGACTGCATCGACGGAGGTCTTTGGTTTCTAACGTCTCCGGAAGCTCTCGATAAGTCAGCTGAGACCTTATCTCACGTATTCGCATTCAGTTATTGACTTTTTATCCTGACAATTCAGCGAATATTTCACACTTACCGTCGCGTTCACAGCCCGTTTCTCTAGATAAATATTAGATAGTCAAATTTCTCTCCCCCCTCCAACGCAGCTCACGTCGTCTCGCGCTACTTTTATGAATGCCAATGAGAGTATAAAATGATACATTTTAGTTTTATCTCATGAAACTGAAATTGGGTTATCCCCGGCGAATGTAAATTTGAATTTCAGCGCTTCATTGCACGCGTAAAAACTTTTTTGGCTCTCCAGTGGGAGGAGTAAAATTATTAAAAACCGTACGGTTGAACGAAGGACTTACAATATGAGTTCTTTGATATATAAGCAAAGATGAGGTTGGAATGAATTGAGGGAATAATTTAAATACGATAAAACATTCTACTGGTGATGAAACGAAGCGCCCCTATAAATGGTTTTGAGTAAATATTTTACGCACGTAAAAGTAAATTGTTACGTCCTCAGATAAAAATAATTAACTTTTCCTAGTCTTTACTACTCATATTGTAAAAATGGTAAAATATTACAAACCACCAAAGTAGAGGAAACGTTTTGAAGTTACATTGTAGTTTTGTGGACAACATGAAATTTCGACAAAGAAATATATGATTCGGCTGAAGACGTATTTGTATAATTATTACTCACATTCGTACCCCACAGTATCCTGAATGCAACAAGGTAATGAATAACAGGCGTAGGATTTTTCCTTTTAGTATTTAAGGAGTGCACATTTGCCAAAGTGAAATTTCATTATTTTTCTATAGACACCCTAAAGAAAAACTTATAACACATTATAATGAATGGTTTCAATACGAAGGTAGAGTGTCGTTTCAAATAAGTGAACTGTCTCCAAATTGTCGTGTACTGGAAATCGTCACAAAGGTTTACGTTGTTTGTGACTAGGGATTTGGACGGGATGGCATAGAAAATCAGTCAGCTTGTACGGATATTCCTGGGGAAGTTTTCCATGAAGAACTGGTGAAAGATTTTTCAGATGTTTTGCGTGACTAGTCAGTCGAAATAATTTCAACCCAAATAGTTTCCGTAACAAGCCCCAAAAGAAAAATCTGTAATATGCGACGAATCTAACCAAAATCATTGAGGATAATTTTTTGTGGAAATTAAAAATGTACTTAATCAATTTTCATGTATTCTGATGTGCGAATGAACTGCTTACTGTAATGAGTGTATGTAGCAATAGTTATTTTATTTTGTCACTTGGTGAAGAATTCACCATCTTGGAGACAGTGCAAGTAAACACCAAGGCGCCAGAGGGGCGCGACATCGGAGTACCGAACGTGACAGATCGACTGTTTGGCGACTTAAATATTTGGTACCAGTTTCTTGACCCCGGGAATTTTGAAGAGCGCGTCACTTTCCAGAAATTAGGGAGATAACCCGCGGTCCAAGTTGGATTTCGATAGAAGGTTGAGGTCATGCATCTCATGGTGAGGTGAATGAACGAGGTGACCTGCGAATATGGATGGGAGAAATTTGGGCAGTTGGTCATGAAAATTTGAAGGGGGAACAAGCTGGGAATTCGTGGAATAGAAGATAATCAGTCGGGTGTGAAACTTGGAGATGAGATGATAGATAGAGCTTGGAGTTTGGTTATGAACATCAGAATTAGGAAGAAATAGCTTAAAAGTGAAAGAAGTTTGAAATATAAATCTGGGAGGCAATCTGAAAAGAAGATAGCAGCGAGCAGATGTTACCCCGTCTACGTAATCAGGGCCCTAGAATTCCTAGAAAGAAGACAGACACCAGCGGCAGAATTTATCACTGGAATGAGTCGCCTGACGAACTCGGAAGCAGCCTGAATAACGAAAAGGGAAAAGGAAGCCGCCATTTCACAAAGGAAAAAAGGTGCGTGTCTGTGTCATTATTAGAAATGTGTTATGACTGTTCTTATACTGCCAAAATCCCCACAAAATTACCCTTATGAGTTTGATTACAAGCTGAGCTAATTGTGTAAATTTTTTAATTGTAATTATTGTTTTATTTGTTTTCTGCTAGTAAATTAAATTTTTAAAATTTAATCTAATCAAATAATTAAATGTGGATTAAAATAACCCCCCATCCTCCAGTTCATTATAGAACGTCAGTTGCTCATTGGCAGCGTCAGCAAATGAGTATTTTGATAAAACATTCAGACAGTCATTTAAAAGAAATTAGTCTACAAAAATGTGTAGACACCTGTTGTTGTCAATATAATTATACACTCGTCAAAAGTCAACCTTCTGTCAAATTAATAAAATAAATTATCTTAGTATTACCAATGTCCGGGATCAGTAGACGATCAGTCACTCAGTTCATGTTACCATCAGTTAATTTTTAATATGCATAATAATTTAAAGGCTAGTGTTAAGTCTGACTTAAAAATAATAGCAATACTTTTCCAGGAACGTGATAAAAGTTTCATGACAGCCATCGTGATTCATATGCTATTGTTTTCTAGAATTCGAAGGGTTTAATTGTCCTTCACATGGGTCCGTAGTTGATCTGTTCCGCGAGTCGTGTTTATTGCAGGTGGAATGTGATTTGAACAACACAGCGCCTCGCTCATGGATCCTTGGTCTTCGTTGTCAGCGGTTCCCTTTGACGCGCCAAATGAGCACCTCTTTGGAAAGCAGAGCGCATTACCTCGCCTGTAATTACTGCGAAAGGCGCCATCTGACTGTGAAGAGCCCTGCCTGGCATTATGCCGCTTCAATTGGCAGCCGACGCAGAAAAATGACTTTACGGATGCCTGCTAAATACGCAACTCCTTTCTGCGATCCCAAAACCTTGCAGTCGCTGACCGCTTAAAGGAAATTCATTAAATATTTACTGAAATACCTTCTCAGAGTGGACTAAACATGCTTTGATAAAATGAATCATATTACCTTTATTTTTATTAATTAACTTTTCGTTCATAGAGACTTGAATTTCAAAGACTCCAAAATTAACATTTTAGCAAGGAAAATAGTAGTATTTAGTTTATATATTACGTTATAAGGCAAATTTTCTTTCATTATGCTTATATGTTCCTTGGCAATCAGAACATCCGTTTTGATGGATAGTCCAAATGGGAATAACGGACCGTGTACTTCCTGCAAAGAGATCTGAATTATTCCGACAACTGCACTTGATCTGTATCCATTCTCCATAGTCTCATTTCATGTATATAAATAATTTACGACTTCAATACCTGAAACTTACGAATTTAATAATTTATCACAATGCTTCATTACGTAGCTTCTACGGCAACGGATATAATTAGTTGTAAATTGAATGATAATACTTTTGAGCATTGCCAAATTTTTTAATATCATTATGCTTGTGTAATTGTTTATTACTGTTGGAAAATCGACACGCTGACCACGTATCACTCCAAATTGGGCATGTTTCATGCAAGATGGTAGTCCGCATCGACCCGGTAGGCCCAGGCCCTCTATGGGTTGTCAAGCCAAAGAAGAAGAATAAGACTTGTTTATTAGTTACGTCAGTACTACTCTTCATTCTCTTCTAGTTTTATAAACAAGAACAACGATGGAAGTGTTCGTGCGCCACCAACATTCGTTTACGAAATTGTTTGCGTTGTGTCAAGGGATTGTAACGAGCGTCTAGGAGGTCCATTGTAAACGACGCACAAAACCGGACAGCGATTTGGATTTACGCGTTAAGTATAATTAATTAAAACTGTAACGTGTCGGTAGAAAGAGATCTCGCTCAAAAATAACCAATAATTATCAAAGTGAAAGAAAGGTTTGTAACTTTCATTTTTATGACGTTAAAACGAATTTTCTTTTCTTTTCTTTTTCTTTTCTTTTCTTTTCTTTTCTTTTCTTTTCTTTTCTTTTCTTTTCTTTTCTTTTCTTTTCTTTTCTTTTCTTTTCTTTTCTTTTCTTTTCTTTTCTTTTCTTTTCTTTTCTTTTCTTTTGAGTTTCCAAACAAGAAACACGGTAACCTGCGGGTAGTTGTCTTATATGCTTTATCTTAGAACATTTCTTTTGTATATATTTTCTTTTTTTAAATAAATATAGAATTGTGAAATTTAAATTTAAAGCGGAAATTAAGAACTGTGCTAGACAAGGATTCAGTTTGTCGCCCGTGCTGTTTAACGTATATATAGAACAGGCGATGAATAAAGTTAAAACAAAATATGAAAAACGAATCCTACTGCAAGGAGAAGAAATAAAAACCCTACGGTTTGCCGACGATATTGTAGTATTAGGACAGTAAGAAGATGACCTGGAAAATCTAGGTAATGGAGTGTAGTGGAATAACAAAGGGTGTTAGAATGGGAAGAAATATTTTTAAGAAATTTGATGAATTCTGCTACTGGGTGGTAGAAGTATAGTAAACTTAAAGAGTAGGATAGCACAGGCAAGGAGGGCTTTTGCAAAAAAGCGAAATTTATTTACGGGTAATCCTTCCTAAAAATGTTCGTATCGAATGTGGCGTTATATGGGTGCGAAACATTGACGGTAGGAGTTGCATAAATGAGAAGAATAGAAGCATTTGATATGTGGTGCTATAGGAGAATGCTGTAAATCAGACGGGTGGATAGAATCACTAACGGGGAAGTTATAAACAGAATAGGGGAAGAGAGAACAATTTGGAGGACGTTGAACAAGAGAAGGGATAGATTAATAAGCAGCGTGGCCAAAGATGGAATACGCTAAGCTGAATATGGACTCTGTAAGATGTAGTTATACTGACATGAAAATGCTTACGCAATATAGGTTATCATGTAAGGTTACACCAGGCCTTTTTTAGGATTGAATACCATAACACCAAAATTTAATTTTGATTTAATTTATGGTCCACGTTGCTTGCCACATTACTGAACATATAAATCTTCAGGGGCTGTTATATTCCTGCGTCTGCTACGGATTATAATAGGCGACACATGTCATGAAGAATGGAAAATATATAGTGCTTGTCACACAGATCAATTTTCTATGATTTCAACGTTTCGTCTCTCGAGACTGACAGGGTAAGCAACAAGCTTGATCGCCGACCACTTAGTCAAGTTTGACGTTTGGTACTTGAAAATTACGGGGTGAATTTATTAGGACAAACATGACAAGGTCTTTGTAACAGTGTCTGACAAGGATAGGTCGATAATTGAGATGAAATGCCGTGAGGAATCGGACAGTTCAGGGAAGCTAAGTGATTAAATTATTACTAAGCATCAAACAGATCTGGTAACGCTAATGGTAGATACTAGGAGGAAATAAATTATTTCCTTAATTAAAATATACATTTCAATTTTTGAAGCACTATTATACGGTTAACTTCTATATTTTTTAAATCGTAGTCGTTTCAGTTTTTAAATTTTTATGATATTCCTGGATAATGAACGTCACACACGAACAGAACGAACGCGAGCTGAACGGTTTCTGGTGCCGTGTCCGTGGTATGTCGCTTACAGCATGAAACTTGATGAAATTGTAATTTGAGATACACGCTTGCCGTGTACCAAACAGACAGGGCATGTCGTTATCACAAAGTACTGGGTTTCGTTTGCCAGAAAAAGACCTGAATTTGCTTGACAACATGAGTGGTTATATATAAACTTAAAAATAAGAAAATGATAGAAAATTCTAAAATGGACAGGAAAAAACTAAATAATTAATTTCCTGTGTATTTTTAACTTCTCTGATTAACAGTATATACAGTCAATCGACCTCATCTTACGTATTAGACGTTCTGTTCGTTACGAAGTATTAATAAAAGAAAAATTGTGGTAGACAGTTAACCTTTCTTTTCTTACTGAACAGATGCAAACAGATATACTATATGTATTAATCACTATTGTTTTTAGTAGTGATAACTTCAGTTTGGTTTGAAAATGTTGTGAAGAAATAATGTAGGCATACATTTTCAGATGACACCGAGGCTGCAAGTCGTTATCGACCTCGTCGCTGTCCGCGCACAACCCTCCCCCCTCCCCCCTCGAATACGATGTGCGCGTTTCCAGATATTTACGGTCGTAGAGGGGTGGTCTCTGGCCGGTACAGCCCCACGTCCATGATCCACTGAGTGGCTAATGATGTGGACTGTATCGCCCCTATATGACTAGATCGCGTTGCGGAGAGCCAGCTCGCTCCGACAAATGAACTGGAAAAAGCATCCAACTTTAAATAATTTTATCGCCGGTTCTGCCACGACTGAGCCATAATGCCCCGTGTAAACAACTCCGTGACGATAATTGAAGTTAAAAAAAAACAATTATTCCAATTAAACTGTGTAAACTGGCATTTGAAACCCCCATCCTACACGGTGCAATCCCAATGTTCGTTTCGAGATGGCTTTTTGTCATAAATTATATCCAACATACGCTTAACACAATAGCAATAACAATAGTTGGGACAGGCCGGTTCCAGCTGTCCTGATAATGTGTACATGGCGCTTCTATTTTCGAATCATCAGCAGTTTGGGCACCTTTAATACAGCCCAATAAACTGGTATTATTTTGGAGTCAACCGATTCAGTGAAGTAATTAAATCTGGCGCAGTATTGTTTCGGCACAAACATTTGGATCCTCACAAGTAGACGATTGAAACTAAATTATTATTACAGATAAGAGTACTTCATACCTACAACACGATAACTTCTAGTGCCAAATCCGGCTGAGCAATAAATCTTTTCAAATAAATAAAACACTCCTAAAGTCACATAGTAGAGTTAGATTTATTATTCAAACCATTAGTCCACGGTTGAGGAAATAGGATACGTCAAATATAATATTACAAGAAATATACAAAATTGTACAATTAAGAGTTGAAGGAAAAAAAGAGGAAAAATAAAATTCAATTTTCAATCGACGGAGGAGGCAGGAGAAGATCGTGCGTAGGTTCCCGTCGAACATGAAAAAGAAAATAATACGAATTTTAAAATTTCTGGAATATACGTACAAGGCAAGGTTAAAATTCTAAGTTTGCAAAACAAAGGTTTGCAAGTGGTATTCCAGTCCGCACATACGGCCCGCTTTTGTAGTTTAAAAATGTGAAGCGCGTGATGTGAATGACCCCAGTTTGCAATAACGTAACACATGACACAATGAAAATATGCATGGTACATTATTTTTGATGTAGCTATGTCGGCTTCCCGAGCTAACACTCGTAATATAAAGCAAATTTTGCTGAGTTTTCTTGTTAGATTTTTAATGTGGTGATTCCATTTCAAATTATTGTCTATCAGCAGAACATGGAAAGGCGCGCGTTCTGAAATGTTTTCCAAGTTAGGAGATCAAGTGTTTGTGTTTGCTGTGAAGTTAACGATTTTGGTTTTCTGTAGGTTAAGAGAAAATTTGTTTGCAGTGAACCAAAGATTGAGACGGCACATCGCAGTATCAACTTTCTCGCATAAAGTTTCCGAGTCGCTGTCCTTGATTACCAAATTTGTGTCGTCATCGTAGAGGACTGATTTTAAGGGATCTAAATAATTAGGTAAATCGTTAATGTAATTGATGAAAAGTAAAGGTCCCAAAATTGAGCCCTGAGGGACACCGCAGGTAATTGTTTCCTAATCTAACAGATATTAATTTCCATCCGTGTTTTCAATCGCAACTTTTTGGCGTCTGTTTTGCAAGTACGATGTCAATAAAGAAAGAGGAACTCGTCTGATTCCGTAGAAATCTAATTTTTTGAGTAGAATGTTATGATCTACTAAATCAAACGCTTTCGAGAGATCAGAAAAATGCCAGTCACTTTATGTCGTTCAAGTGCGTTATGATACTTTGAACGAAGTCGAGTGATTTTCCACTAATAAAACCATGTTGCGATGTGGAAATAAGTTTGAATTTTGTAAGAAAATCTCTAATTCTCATAAGTAATGCTTTCTCAAGAATTTTTGAGAATATTAGTAAGAGGGAAATAGGGCGATAATTGGAGACGTCTGTTGTGTAACGGTATAACTTTCGCGTCTTTTAGAGCATCTGGAAATATACCGGAGGAAAAGTACAAGCTAATTATGAACTGCACTGGAATTACAATTTCATTACAGCAATGTTTAATGAGCTTACTGTTGATTCACAAGCATTCGAAGTTTTCAGATTTTTTATTATATTAAAAATCTCATTTCTATTGACCGGGAGTAGAAAGAAAGACTTAGTAACCGGGTTTCTGGACTAGTACAGCATTTCGCTAAAGTTGGGCGTGTTACATTTCTCAATACCTTGCTTTTTTAACATATCACGGGAAACGTTAATAAAATACGAGTTAAATTCACATGCTGCTTCTTTACGTGATATAGGCTGTTCGTTCTTTATTAGTTGTATATCGTTACGGTCTTTAGAATTACCCGAAGTTACCTTCATAACGCTCCATGTCGCTTTTATTTTATTTTCCGAATTAGCAATATATTTTGCATTACTTATTTTTATTACGTTTATATTTAATATAAACGTTTTAAATTGAGTTCTTCTCTTTTAATTTATGAAGGCGACATAAATTTTCACGTGATATTTTAATACCTTCAGTTATTCACGTATTTCGTTTAGTACGTTTCGTTTTACTTAATTTTAGTAGTTAAACAGCATCGACGACCGATAAGAAGTAATTAATAAAATTCCGAAACATATTATTCGGGTTCGACTCCATTTCTCTGTCAAGAATTGTGTAATAGTAATAGCAGAGGTCAAGCGAGCCAGAGCAATTTTCGTTTTACTACTTCTTTGATACGACATAAAATGAGATACAGAGAGAAATTTTGTTGTAAATTAGATTGAAAACTCATATATAAAAATGTTCTCGGAAATACCACATCGCTGTATTGTAGTGGACCAGGAGTCGATTATGCAAGGGGCCCTTGAAGCGAAATAAATAAATAAGTAAATACTTTTATGACTCCTTCATTTTTGAGAGATTCAATTTCTACTATCAACCTCACTAGATTCCATAGTTCAATGCTCTACTTAAATTCTAAATCAAAATTGTTGTCGAACTACGTTTTCTTTACTTTGATAGGTTCAGTTTGAGTGATCGAATAAATCACAACTCCCTTTTAATAAAATAGAAAGGACCTCATCTGGTATTCACCTAAAAGAGAAAACCTGCATCAGGTAGTGTGACTATTGGATCTCACGCCTTTCAGAATGAGGAATTTGCTGGAGGGTAGCAGTATTCCCTTCTCCGTGACTAGCAGTTTAGCAGGCAGCTATCCGATTGATCCAATGGGGTCAGTCGAGGTCTGTGACCCCGGAACATACACCATTCAAAACAGGAAAAAGTACCTCGGCGTTTGAGATCTTAAAAATGTAGAAAGATAAGGAGGAATCCCCGAAGATAGTCCACATGAACACTCCTGGGAGAGCTAAAATCGGCTCCCACAAGTTTTCCTCCATCTGTTTTGTGCAACCACTAAGTTCTCAATAACAGCGTTAAAGATTTGCTACCGACCCACTAAATAATACAAAAGAAATATTATTTACCTGTAATATTAAGATTTTACGTATGAATAACTAAGACTCTTTTAAAGCAGGGAATAAAAAGTTCTTCAACCTTATATAAAATATTCAGGATATTAATCAACAACCGAAGCTAGTTTGATGGTATTAAGAAATAAGGTTTAATTTTCGTAATGAAATTTGTATATCCAGTTAGAATTTGTGACCATTATGAAACGTTTCTGAAAGTGACAGTGAATATTTATAAGCAGTAATTAAATTATAATATGTATAATTGAATTAAGGGAACCGGCCCGTGAAATTCTTGAAAGAATCTAATTTTTAAAATTTGTTACATTGTGAAGTACGATTTATTCCGGTTGTTTTTATATATGGTTTCCACATATTTCGATCTTTTAAAGTACATAAAAATTTCTGTCTTTGGGCCACGCCTACTTTAAATGTCTGTCTTCGTATGTGTTTTACATTTTACTATTTCTTTTTTAAAAAAGGATTGAAACACAAATAGTTAGCAACTTGCTGTAATGGAAGCTACGAGTATATATAGGGACGTTGCCAAACTGCTTTCCAGGTACTTGATGGTCAAACTCAAAACCAAAACGTGTCCTTCTACAACTGCATATAGAAGCGTTTTTCAAAAACTGTATTTGTTGGAATAACAACTCCAAACTTTGGTGTAATAGATGCAGTAGCATGTTTTAATAATGGTTCCAGTCAAAGGCTTGATGGTTTTGAACATTTGGGTGTAGTACCTGGGTCCAACATGAAAGAAGCCTTCATGAAAATTGACCACACAAAAGTTTCTGAAGCAAAAACAATCGGCTGCTTAGATGACAAAGGAAGCTAGGACCTTCAGGAAAAGACGGAAACAACAACAAGAAGACCAGAAATGTGAAAATCAAAAAGATTATGGTCCTGTAATGTTTAAAAATAATTGATGCACCTCCAGAACTTCTTTTCCATTTTCCCGCAAACCACCATTTAGTGTAGTTAGGTATCAATATCTCCTAAACGTCTAAAGCTACTTAAATAAATTTTTTAATAAAGCTTAAAAACAAATTTTCCTGCAATAAAGACTATAGTAACATTGAATACCATAATTATTATAAATTTACTGTCATGAATAGTACATAAAAAAGGAGTTTTTTCCTCCTATGTTAATATTTGTTTTAAAATTTTCATTGCCTATATAACAAAACGTCCCACTGAATTTTCCACAAGAATTGAATAGAATAAAAAATGGAATTAAGTCCTCCAGCTTTGGATGATCATGAAGAATTTTTTTACTTTTATTGAAACTTATGTTTTGTCAACACTATTGAATTAAAACAATTAAAATTTCGCTCATATATTAAGAATACTGTTCTAAGTAATTGCGATAAATTTCAATAATACATCTTGAAAACTTTGTGAGATAGAAACATAAAGTCACAGGAGTTGAAAATAGCCTAACTTCAGACACAAGTTACCTTAAGTTAATTTAAATTTTTGGGAAAACTATTTCTATGAAACACATATGAATGTTTTGCCCCATCATAAGATAATTTTGTCAAAGTTTCTGATAGGAAATAATTTCCTACTTTTGAAGAAGTACTATTGTAATATTATAAGCTGTATTTGACACGGGAAACTGACTTTACGTTAGTTGGTCCTTATATGTTTATTTTAATTGAATAATTTTTAATATGCATCAGTTTTTTGGTCTTAAAAATTTCAACGGTCGTTGTATTTAATAAAGAGAATTTTTATGGAATTAAAAAGAATTTCTTTGATGTTTAAATCATTGAATCTGTTAAAGCCGACGTTTCACTAACTGCTGTATTATTAGAGTAATTGCATCTAAGCTATTAGCCAATACACACAAACAAAACCATCTGCTCTTTGGCGGGAATCTGCGAAACGCGATGAAATGCATGTCTCTAGTTCCACTGATAGGGGGTGGGGGGAGTAACTTTGACAGTAAGGGCAGCGTGACCACGTGCATTAAATCATCTGAAGAGTGATTGGTCTATCATCTATGTGAATCAGACAAAGCGTCGCTCGCCGAAGGCTTCGCTGAGCGTGAAACGCCATCGGTGCTTTCCCCGATGAACACAAGCGAAATTACGTCCAACACTGCGTAAAAAAAATTTCTGAAAAATAAAGGCATTTTCAAAAATTTATATTAAATTCAGGTAGAATTTTACGATTAGAAAAAATAAATTATACAAGAATAAGTCCTTATTTCTTACCTACACGTAAAAAATTATTATTGTCCTAAATTAATGACATAATTTTAAATATATGTTCCTTAAATGTGAAGTGTGGAATATTTAATTAACTAATATTTGTGAATAAGGATATTCTGTAGAATTTTCATTCCCACGATCTTCATGACGCCACCTATATTATGAAAGTTATTAATTAAATTGTAAGCCGACCTCCTGTGGTGTAGTGGCTAGTGTTGCTGCCTCACAGAGATCCCGGGTTCGAATCCTGGCATTGGATTGGATGTTTTTGTCGTCATAGTCTCGAAGACCGGGATTGAGACTGTTGGAGGATCGATAAGCTGACCACGTGTCACTCCAAACTCTGAATGTGTCATGCAAGATGCCAGTCCGCAGTCACCTCGGTAGGCCCAGACCCTCAATGGGCTGTAGAGCCACGGAGAAAGAAATAAATTAATTGTAAGTATATTGGTATTATGGCAGCATGTTAAAACTTTTTCAGCACGATAGTCAGTGTTAAATAACTTTACAATGTTTACACTGTTTTAAGAAGGGATATTAGCAAAATTTGATTCAAACTCACTGATACAAGTGTTAATATCAAGATTGTGAGACGGTCATGCTCTGATTTATTATATTTGACTTATTAAAAATATATATGTATATAAATTTTACGCACTAGTAAAAGAAAATGGACAGATTATAATCCATAATTTCATGAAATATTTAATTCCGTACAAAAATAATATATATTTGTCTTACTTTATTTTTAATATAAAACTGAATTCTATGTTAATAATACAAAACAACAGTAGAAGTTAGGTAATATATAGAGCATTCGAATTTAAAATAAATGGCAAGCTATAAATCAAGAAAAGTTAAGTCTTCACTAAACGTTGCTTAAATTTTAGCCGAAATTCAGTGAATTATAGATTGTTTAGTACAGAAGTCGCCAAACTATGGCGCATGCGGCAAACATGGCGTTTTGGATGATTAAAAGTGGCGCATGGCATCCTTGAGCCTGTTTGTATTTCTGACGAGAAGTCTCTTTACATTAATAACAAGCATTGACAGTATTATAAATTGTATTGAAAATAAATACAATAAAAAGGCTTAAAGTCAGAAACAGAACATTTATTCTGGCCAACGGTGAGAACAGACAATTCCAAGTTTCAAGCTGATCTCGTTCTCAGTGCCAACAACTGTAGTCGAGACTCATTGTCAGGTATAGTAGTACCATAAAGCTATCACCCTCTCGTACAGGAACCCCATTCTTGACTTTTGTAAATTGGTGCTTAATTAAAGTGGCGTACATTTATTAATTTAACTGCGTCAAAGTTATTCCTTTTCGTAATCTAAGAGAAGTAGATCTATCTTCATATGTATTTACCAACCACTAGCCATGAACGTAAGATGCTATAAAATGTGCGAGAGTCATATGGTTTATCTGTACTCATCTGTCAAAAAATTAGCGCTTGGAATGCAAAAGGCTGGCAAACCATGGTTTAAGATCTTTCTTCTTTTAGTGGTTCGTATAGTTGATTTTTAAGTAATATATTAAATAAGGTAGATAAAAGTTTGAGCGACAGAAGATAACTAGGTAAGTAATATAACGTGAATCCGGTCTGTTCTTATCCTCACAGCACGCTCGGAACAGACTCTGGTTCTACGGCAGCCCAGCAACACTATCTACGTGACATTGCTATAGCTCGATACACTTTCCCCACAGGTGCTCCATAGATTCGACATCCTGTTTAAACTGAGAACCATCGGTCTTCTCAAAATAGCCGTGAACCGTAGACCTAATTTCTTCGTTATTGACAAATCCGTCGTTAAATTAATTTTAATAAAACTAGGGAACTATTTATGGGGCTACCCTTGAAGTGAATTAATTTCATTTACTTATTAATTATAATATAATAAGCCCCATGTTGGTGGAAGCCAATTGAAATATATTTATCAGGATTTTGTTAATATAAGTTGTTATATAATTATTGTTATAATGTGAGGGATTAATTAAGGAAAGGTTTTATTATTGAAAAGAAAAGACAAGTTTAGCCATAAGATTCTAAATTTAATAAAATAAAATAATTAAACATGAGAATTGACAAAAGGTAAACAAAGGAAAATAAAACGGGCTAGTAGTAACAAATTTAAGTCAAGACCTTAAAATAGGGGTACTCTGTGGGGTGGACCGAGAAGCGATTTAGTTTATAATGGTAATAGACCTTGAAAATGTAAACTCTATTAAATACAATTGAATAATGCTTGCGAAATTTTTTGTTTTCTGGCTTCCTCTTTAACAATTACAGCCAATAGGAAAATTCAGCTGCAGGCTATTAATATTGCATGTGTTTTGCGTCCCTCCGTGACCAACTGGGATTTCAAATTATCCTCGCAGCTTCCGACTTCCAGAAACAAGCCTTCGAAATTTTCTACGGGCGATCCCTTTTCGTGAAAATATTTTTCTCTTCTATTCTGACAAAAGGGCCGTTCTACTGTTCGGAAAAGAAAGCGGATGCCACACGCATCGCAGGAATGCGTTGCAGGACATAAACTTTATTTCGTGGTTTTAACACATAACTCCCACTTAAGTTAATACTCCCCTTATATTTAAACAAAAATGAAACGGGTCTCAGACAATAAGGAAACAGTTTTCGGGTTTCCACTTGGGTGCAGCAACTTCTTCGCCAGAAGATGACGACACGGCATGTGCTTGTCGAGTGGTAACCCTAAAACTATTTCTGCAGCATCTGCAGACTTCGTTAACTTACTACGTTTTTGTAATGTCCTAAAACTTTGGCGACTAGTGATACCTTACGTTTTTATCATTGGTTTTTCCTTTGGATTCTAGGACTAACCGCAAGTTTCTTCACAAAATCAATGTTACGTACTTCTTATACAAGTTATTATTATTATTCAATTTATTATTCCTCGGTTGAGGAAATAGGATACGCCAAATAAAATATTACAAGAAATATACAAAATTTTACAACTAAGAATTGAATGACAAGAAAGTAAGGATAAAATTCAATCATCAATTTTCAGTCGACGGAGAAGGCAGCAGAAGATCCTGCGTAGGTTCCCGTTGAACACGAAAAAGAAAATAAGTCAGCAGTTAAATTCTAGTAGAGTACAGTTGTAAAATAATAGAAGAATTTGATAAGACACCAGCAAACTGTTTAAGTCCTTCCTATCTATGAACTCTTTGAGTGAATTATACGCTCCATTCATTAACAAAGATTTACAACTCTTTATAAATGATTTTCCTACCTTTAAAGCTTTTATTTCTTCCGGGAGACTATTGTATGTATTTATACCGGAATAGTGAATGCTTGTTTCAAAAAGACTTAGACGATGTTTTTCAACATGAAGCTGAGAGCGATTTCTTGTGTTGTACGAATGGCTTGAACCGTTTAGATCATATAGATTGATGTTGCTCCATACAAATTTTAAAATTTCTAGAATATACGTGCAAGATAAGGTTAAAATTCCAAGTTTGCAAAACAATTGTTTGCAAGTGATATTCCACTCCGCACCAGATATTCGTACGGCCTGCTTTTGTAGTTTAAAGATGTGAATCGCGTGATGTGAATGACCCCAGTTTGCAATAACGTAACACATGACACAATGAAAATATGCATGGTACATCATTTTTGATGTGGCTATGTCGGCTTCCCGATCTAACACTCGTAATGTAAAGCAAATTTTGCTGAGTTTTCCTGATATTTTTTTAATGTGGTGATTCCATTTCAAATTATTGTCAATCAACAGAACATGAAAAGGCGCGCGTTCTGAAATGTTTTCCAAGTTAGGAGATCAACTGTTTATGTTTGCTGTGAAGTTAACGATTTTGGTTTTCTGTAGGTTAAGAGAAAATTTGTTTGCAGTGAACCAAAGATTGAGACGGCACATCGCACTTTCTCGCATAAAGTTTCCGAGTCGCTGTCCTTGATTACCAAATTTGTGTCGTCAGCGTAGAGGACATTGACGTTGTACCGTAGGTTGACATTCGCAAGCAGATGGGTGATGACATACCTGTAGAGCATCCACACATTAGGAATTCTGATTGAGTTCCAACCAAACTGACGTCAAGACCCATAACAGTATGTGAATGATGGGGGGGATATTATTATTTAATAAATTTAATAATTAAGGTTTATTATGTACATTTACTTAATGAAAACACAATAATTTGAAACGGGTCAGCCGAGAATATAACAAGTTCTAATATAAAGTTATTAAAAGTTCTAAGGGATAATTATTGTTTGGCTGACCACGTGCAGCAGATATTCCGTTCGTTGACGAACCTGTGCTGTTTTCATATGCATCTTGATGCAGATGCCACTGGAACTTCCTTGTTGTTGAACTCTGAAGCGACAATAGCACAAAGTCACGCGGCCGGAATTGAGGAAAACTGTTTTTCTCTCCTTCTTCCCTCGTTGTTAACGGCTTCTTTCTCCGCTGCCTCCTCGACTGATCAGTCCGTAATTTACACCGGCGCTGCACCTGCACTCGTCAATCGTTCACTGCACAATCTCTCGCCCCCAATCTGTGTCACAATCAATCCCTACATCTTTCAAATTCACTATCTACCATCAATCTCCTGCCAATCTGTCTAATTCATTCTCCACCACCAATCTGCTGCCAAAATGTCTCCGCCTGCCTCTTTTAAAACTTCGTCCCCTTTTATGCGACACCTACCACCAAGGTCGCAGGGATGGATATTCTCTAATAATATCCCTTGTTACATTTTGGGAACACACGCCACCCGGTAACCAAATTCTCAGACAGATTCGGCAATTCCGAAACAGGCGACGAGGTATCTGAGCTTTATAGCCCAAGTGTCAACCGCTGTCTTTTTGTTTTGATTCCGCTTCACCAAGTCGGCACTGGGAAGAACGCCTTCTCCCTTGCCAGTATCATGCTAATGCCGAAATATTCATGTAATTTAAAATTACATAAATAGAAAAAAATGGGCCTGGTTCTACTGAGCTGCATAAATATTTCTCATTGATGGTAAAATTCCCGGGTGTATCAGGTTCTTGTCGTTTCTCGCTGGATTGAAATTATTGCTAAAGTCTCAGTATAATGTAAACGTTCATTAATGAATAATAAAAATGCGCTACAAGACGTCAAAAAATCCGTTCAATAATATGAACTAATAAAAAAAAACAATTTTTACGGTTCACACTTCAAACTTTTATCATCTTAATCAAACCAATTATTCCAAAATTAGTGAATACAAGGAGAAAAGACAATTCTCAAAGAACAGCAAAGCGAATGTTGAATTTCAGTCTTCCTGTAATTAGGGGAAGTTATATTTCTTATACCTGCATTTAATTTTGCTGAATGTGTTTTGCATTGAGTTGATTACGTCACGGTCACGGGGTACAGGTACCGCCCTGGTGAAATCGTCGTCGCTGTTCATAGAATTGTCCTTTAAAGGAAGCAGGCGATCCGAGAAAAGCGCCGCAGAATTCAGGCTACGCTGTCAGGCCTGCAGTTTAATCCCGCTCTCTGAATGAACTGCCGAATAAGTTCAGCGTAGCATTTAATTAGATTCCAAGCACCGCTAGCATATGCTCGTTTGGCTTCGGAACGCGCCGAATAACTTGGAAATCGTCTCGTCGTATTTCGCCAGATGTTTACTACTGTGCGACGTTTTCCCTTCACCTGTCGCCAACATTTCAGCATAAAGTGGAACAAACAACTGATTAACTTAAGAAATTTCACATTATTGAGTTTCTAACTTGAAGGCTAATATACTTCAAACTTAAAGAACAATAACCTGATAAATACTGCCAGATGGTAATTTAGAATTATTTTTCAATAATATCCTTGTTCACTTTTCAAACTTACAGTTTAAAGGTGCAAATAGTTCAATTTTTTATTCCTCGGGTTTAGGTGTTAGAAAAAATGGTTTTCCCGACATAATTGTAAGACGTTAACTTACCGACGTAAACCAATGAGAAATAACCGTAGTTTTCAGAAATTACTGAAAAATGGCGATATTTGTACATGACATGTGCACAGGTCAAGAGACATTAAGAAAACTTCAAATTAAAAAAAATGCCATGTGAATAAAATCCTCCAGATAATTGCCTAATACTTAGCAAGGCTGCAGATTCGATACTCCACGAAATGAAAAGCAAGAATGTGACGAAAAATGTCCTATTAAAAACTCTGAATGTAGAGAAAAACTCCAAAAATCTATATTTATATTCCGTCAATCAGTATTTTCTTAATCTTTCTCCGCCTTCGTCTGCAAATTGGGAGAAATCCATGCCTGTCAAGTCCTTACGCGGTATTGCAGGTCAACCGCACACGTTGGCAAAGAGTCCCGGAATCTTCGGGCGTGAATAGGGTGGCTATTATTTTTCTGGCGATTTGACATGGACCCGTTCCATATGCTGTCCAATACTGATCAAAGTTGTGAGGTGTACCCTTTTTTATATTCGCGGAGTCCGCACATGCAGTTGTTCTTGATTTTCCTCCTGTTTACTAGTGTCAAATCAGGCCTAGGCACAATGTTTTAGTTCTTCAGGGGGTGTCCTGTTAATTTTACTTACTAAAATATTTAACAAATGGAAGTAATGGTACACAATTCTCGTATTTCCTCTGGCTGTATGTATAATCTCAATTGGATTTTAAAATTAATGAACCACGTTCATTATTACTCCACCGTTGGATTGCTAAGCAGACTAACCCACTTTTTAAGATTATACAATGTATACAAATATATAATAAAAGCTGAATATACTTTATATTCCGGGTAATTCTCTCTTTTATAGATGTGGGTGCAAATGCACATCAAAAGGTTGTTAAACAATAGTTATGGTAAAATACTACTTAGACTGCATAACGCCACTGGGACACGGCTAGATGACATTATTTAAAATTTATTATGCTAAAAAATTAAACAGGATTTAAAACATAAATTATCATTTGCAATATGAGAAAAAGAATTTTCAGCCCATTCCCGAAATATTATCATTTTTATTTTCATATTAACTGAAACAATTCAAGAATATATAATTAATCATTTATTATGAATGTCTATAACCTTCAAATTCCTTTCTGACTTTCAGCATGTAGAACGCATGATTCGGGACGAAAGTCTTCAATGACTTGAACAAGTAACGAATTCTACAATGAGTGTCTGTGTCGGGTCCTGATAGTGTAAAAGAAGTGTGAAAATAAATCGGTTCGTCTGTTGTGATGAATATTGCCATTTCTCCTCTGCATAAGTATAAGAAGCGTAACACTCCATTCATTCGGAATACTACCCTGAAATAATTACAATATAGTTGTCAGTCTGTGCTTCTCCGGGACTTGGCATTTGCATAAAGCGACGAAGCGTCTCACTTCGCGCAAAGTGCATTTGTAGGGTGCATGGCGCGTATTAGCTGACTTGGCATGCGCCACATGCCCCCGCCAGCGATTTAGCCCCGCGGCTTCGCAATTCCTTTGTCGCACACACACAATGCTGTTAGCGCTTGTCAGTCTTAATAACGAACAGCGAATAGTTTTCGCATTCCGAAAAGGCAACTATTACAGCGCTGCCAGTATTAGCAGAATCTTGTTTGCCGACGACTGAAGTACGTTGCTGCGCGTATTCGACTCCTCAAATGTCTCCACTTCTCGTTTACGAACCTACAAATTGATACCAAAAAATTACTTTCTTATGATTCCTCTCTATACAGGTATTTAAAGAATGTACTCTAGACGGTAATAGGAACCCAGAAACGTTCGTATAGTCTGTAAACAATATTTCTCTGGGGTATCATCACAGTAGCGTTACGAGGAATTTCAGAATATTCTGACTGTAGCCGAATATTAAGTTACAATATCACTGTTGCTTGAGAAATGAACAAGTCAACCAGTAGTCATACTACGTTGCATTTATTCAAACTGAAATCACATCAAGTATAATTTGAAAATTAAAAATAAAACTATGATATATATTGTAATGAAAAAACGCGGATTTTGGTGATATTGTGGCGTTATGAGGCGCAGTTCGGCCTACAACAAGAGGTTATTGCGTTTTAAGTTTTGTGCGCGACAAGCGAGGCCAACAACAATGTCAAGTTGGCTGAAACCGGGTGAACCCCCGATGGGGATCCCCCGCGGGAAACTCCCTCGGGCGTGTGTAAAAAGACCTATGGCGGGGAACCCTGGAAGTTTATGAAATAAACCACTGACGGGGGACCCCGGAATTTTGTGAAGGACCAATGGCGGGGAACCCCTGAATTGTGTAAAAAAACCGATGGGGGGGAATTCCCGTGTGAAAATTTAAAAGGGGAGCCGATGGGTGAGGGGCCCTAGTCAACCCTGGGCTACCTTGCTCTACCTTCCAAATCCCCCCTTTTCAAGTCCCTCCCTATACAATTAAAGGGGAGTTGCCTGCTTCAGGATCACCCTCATGTAGCCTGTTACCCCCCTCCCCCCAAAGTGCCTCGAGATCAGAGAGCAGACGTGGTCAGATCTGAGATGTTTGCAGAGGTCAGATGTGGTCAGATGGTGTCAGAGGTGAGACGTGATCAGATGCTGTCAGAGATCAGATGTGTTGCGGAGAAGACGGACGACGGATCAAAAAGTAGATGAGTTACGGAGAGGACGGACGACGGATCTGTCAGATGAGTCTAGAGAGCAGATGAGTTGGACCTGGTTCATACTACCTTCATCAGTGTAAAAATTCTGCAAGACGCCAGAGAGACGCGGAAACATTCGTGAAGTTGGATGTTTGTAGGCCCAGTAATTGTGGGTAAGTTCTTAAAAGCTGTGAAACTTGATCATTGTGCTGATTGAATAATATTTAAATGATTTTTCCTATTTTCATTAACTGCATACTCCACTTCTCGAGAGACCCAAAATCCCCTGAGATATTGGCTCATTTAATCACTTTAAATTGATAAATGTAAAATTTTCAAATTGATTAAATTTTTTTCAATTGATAAATTAATGTCTTATCCCCTAAAAAGGATATTACAATATACATATATATATATAACGAAATTATAAGATAATGACACATGATTTAAGAAATCGAGATTAAAGTAGCTGAAACTCACGCAGCACAAATAAAGCGGCCGTAACGTAAAACCAAAGTTTATTGTTAATGTCAAAATAACCATGGGAAAATTTGTTTTTCTACAATGGATGAACAGGAAAGTTTATAATAATACAAGAGTAAATTATTCTTGAATTATTGGCCTCAATTTCTACATTGATGGCCAATTTCTTAGACGAGACATATTATAATAAAGATTACATTCTACGCCTAAAATTATCAAAATTTGCGAGTTGTTTTTACGATTCATAATATAAATGTTTGGAAAAGACTGGATAATTTCGTACACTACATTTTATATTAGTTTTATGTTCATTAATACGATTATTTAGTGAGCATATTGTTTGACCATTGTAACAATAATTACAGTCTGAACATGTAATTTAGTATATAACATTCTTTGTCAGAACAAATGTTTCTTACTTTAATACTTTTAAGGAAGGTTAAATTATTGTTACATTTAAGGATGATTGGAGTAGCATAATTTTTAAACACGTCAATGCAATGCATTTTTTCAACAATCGTACAATTACATAAATAAATTTGTTACAGGTTAATTTAACAGTCATATTATTAATTTCGTGTACCATCTATCTAATTGTAATAAATTTATGCAAAGGGTAAAAATTGAGTAGTAGGATATTAACAATTTTTTCTAGATTCGATATGTTATAGCGCTTATGAAATAATTTACTGCATTATTGTCGTCAATTTACTAATTAAAGTTTCATTTACTAGGATAATTATAAAAATTCTTAAAGAATTTATTTATATGAATTTCAAGGATAATATCAAACTTCTGAACAACATATCTGAAATAGTTTAATAGTGTAAACTCAATATGTATTAAATAAATATCTCTTACAATCTCTCATTACAATACCAGAGAAAAAAGGAGTAAGAGAAATTCTCATAGGGAACCACTGATGTGGTGGTAATTATATAATGTAAATTTAAAATTAAATTGATTATGATGTAAATTTCAGATAATAAAGAAATTTTTCACAATTTCGAAAAGTAGCTAACCCAGCAATTTTTAAAACTTTTGATATTTAATACAAAGGGGGAACAACTAAATAAGGAAACGACATCAAATTTTAATAAACTGTTGGTACTACGAATAAAAGCATTGTTGTCGTTGTCAATGAACTTAAAATAATTTTTGACTGTAAAATTATTTTTACCATAAAGACTATTTTTGAAACAACAATTATGTGAGTGGAATATTGTGAGACTCCTTGATTTTTAAGTTGAATTTCTACATTAGATTGTTGTTGGGAATTAGTGAGGATGAAAACTATTTCGGTGTCAGTAAGGTGAAAAGTGTTCAGTCTTCGTCGGCGTAAAGCGACGAGAGAAGTGATTCATTATAAAAGACTGACTGAGAGTTTGAACTCGTATCAACTATCGATTGCGGCGAGATTTTTCGGTCAAATAGAGAGGCATTTGACTACCACAGAGTATTAGGAAAGACCTTATTCACGATTTATTATTCACCAAATATACTTTTGTGTTTCAACTACGTATTATTTTATATGACATTTTGTTTGTAATTATTTTTAAATATATTTGACTAGAAGAATAATAACAAACATTCTATAATTATGATGTAACAGTGTATAACAATAGTTTGAAACAAAGTGTCACATAATAAATGGGCGCTTGATCTAAAAATGGCTACTTGATAATCCTCTTGGGGAGGCAGAGGCCCAGCCAACAGCCTAGAAATTCTCAGTTGGTTTATAGGTCTATGACCTGGGGTGCCTGGAGTTTCCGTTTCTATTATTCGAAAATTTTCGAGAAGATTTTAGTAAAAAATAATTCTACCCATAACGAAGAAAGATGCGAACAGCACAGAACAATTAGTTTTGTATCTCATGCGTGCAAAATATTAACGAAATCCCCATTTCTTTTTTATGTCTTAAAGGAAAACATAACTCAATTTAATGTAATCGAGCATATAAGTAATTTTAACTGAATATATTAAATCATTATATTGAATTCCATCTTAGATTACGTTCTTATTCAAGTTCCAGTCGTTTAAATGTATTTATTGTGAAGTTTATAACTTTCGCAAGCGAATACACTTCCCCAAGCGCGACCGCGTGTGGTGCAAAATTGCCCTATTTCCCATTCACAATGCGATGTTGATTTATGTAGCTTTCAGCCAGGCTCACCTAGATGGATCTGTTTTTCCGCACCCAACGGGGATTCTAATAGGAAATCTTTTCATAACCGCCAGACTACTTGTGTATACGTGGCTCCCTTCCCTTCAAGGATACGATGAAATTGGCTCATAACCTAGCGCTGTGCTACGCCATCAAACATTACATCATGTTATTAAGACTCGTAATGTTTTAGTGAAACGCCAATAGCTCACGTAGGGAACCACTTGCCAATGGTAGCGTATACCTTACGTAAATATTAACATTTTTAGTAATATGAAATTTTTCTAATATGCAATTCATTTCAAAATTTAAATATCTGAATATTTCGGTCATCATACGAAAAAAAATAGGGTTCATAACAAGTACGGGTAATTCACATGATAGCGAATTGAACTGAGTCTAATAAGTCAATTACCTGACTCGATAAATTTACACACAATATTTCAGCTTTTTATTCGAAGCTATTTATTAAAGATTTCACAACGTTTCGTTCAATATTTTGGACTTTATCAGGTACAGAAATAATATAATCTCTCACAGACGTTACATAAAAAGAGCGTTTTGCTTCCTCGAATACGTCCACAGTTCAAATAATTAATATTTCAAAAAAAATTATGATAACAGTGATAATGACATGTTTTTTTCTAAATAATGTGATGAAATAAATTCAATTTTATAAGCTTAACGAATTATTAGATTCTTCTTGTAATTATTAATAATAAAATCGTTTCATCCATGCTGACCTATCATTTGCAAGCCTTTTCATTTCCTTAGAAGTGCACAGCCCACATCCTCCCTATCCCTTCTCTTCGCCAACGTCCTCCATATTGTACTCTGTTTAGAACTTCCTCGTTTTTGATTCTATCCACCCATCCGATTTACATCTTTAGTCTATAGCACCACATTTCAAAAGCTTCTATTCTTGTCCTTTCTGCAACTTCTATCGTCCACGTTTCGCAACCATATAACGCCACGCTCCATACGAACATTTTAGCAACGATTTCCTAATATTCATGACCAGATATGAATTTTAAACACTTTTAAATTATAATCTCATATGACTTTAGAACAATAAAATCCAAATGAAAGCAAATCAGTTTCGTGTCTTCGAAAGAAAATGTTTGTAACTACAGCGAATTGCAGGAGAGAAAGTTATAGCTATATTTATATTAGTTATTAATGTCTGTAAGTTTAATTTAAAGTTTAAATAATGCCAAAAACAGGCAAAAAATTAGTGAAACGTAACATATAATTTAAAATCAACTATATGTTTCGGTCCTGATCCGGACCATCTTCAGGTTGAGCTAAATAACAATGCACCAAAATTATTACATTACGGTGGAACCAAAGAATACAGTAATTAAACAACCAAATGACAAAATTTTAAATATAAAAATAGATAATTATACAGTTGATAAATTATATTTCATGAATGAAGACATTATATATACTACTGATTAAATCCCTGTCCGTTTTTACATTAGGAGTTTAATGTGAAGTATATCTGAAACTAATTGGGATTAGTAATTATTGTCTTTGGCTAAAATTTAGAAAGTATCCCAGTCATAGAATCTGGTGCAGACAGCAACCTTGTTTCCCTTCATTCGTAAGGGCGTGAGAATAGTACCCAATAGCCCGATCTATCTGATGCAGTTTTTTTAGAACTTTCCCTGCATCTATTTTAGGTGGACCATCTACTATAATTCTTAAACTATAGCCCGGGGGCCCTCGTCAACCTTTGGCTACCTTGCTCTACCTTACACATCCACCATTTTCAATTCCCTTCCCATGCTATTAAAGGAGAGTTGCCTTATTCTGGAAAACCCTTATGCAACCTGTTACGTGAAAAAAAAACGTTATGAAGACGTAAAGACATTCAGTCTCAACAATTTAATGACGTGAGTGACGTCATCATCAATTATTCTTCATGTCTCACGGGCATTTATCGCAAGTTGATATTTTACTGTAACTACTCAGTCGTATCAATTGAATGTTTTACGTTCGTTTCCTTCCACAAAATAAACCGTTACTAAAAATTGACTCACGTGGCGTTGACGGGAAAAATATAATGCTTCTGAGAAATACTCAACGCAGTAAAAGTCAACAATGATCAGCGCCAATGATGTTAATATTTGATTATACTGAGAAACCTTCCCATAGGAACAAGATTCATTTGTATTTCTCGTAAATCCTTTTTTACAACAATTAAGTAATTATTTTAATTAACGTCAAGTGTTTCGTTGTATTTGGAAAAGTAGTTAGCGCTTACTCTTCAGCACTGGTTGATTAGTCATTCTGCCTGGAGAAAAGTTCATAGAGAAGCTTCCATGTGTTAATGGGGATGTTTATACTGAAAGCGACGTTGGCACATAGACGATATCCATGAACTCGTCGATGATTTAACCCGGGATGTCAGTGATGCGAGGCAACGACGCTGACTACACATCACCACAGGTGGTCTCCTACTTTTCACCATACATCGATTAACAGTACAGATTGGCGCATTGACTTCAATCAGATACTGACCTTGCAAATTGTTTGAGTAGGTAAAATGTAGGCTTTATTCTAGAATTCGTGCATGACTACGAAAATGATTGTTAAAATTCTGTAACTTTTCTGCGACGATTTACTGACACCAATTTTATATCAATAATATTGCCAACTGACATAATATCTTCCTTGGCTCTGCTGGCCTACCAGTTGACTGCGGACTGTCATCTTACATGACTCAATCCGAATTCGGAGTGACACGTGGTAAGCATATCGAATCTCCAGCAGTCTAATCTCAGAATCTGTAACTATGACGACACAAACATCCTAGTCCATGCCAGGATTGGAGCTCGGGACCTTTGTATTGTGAGGGAACGACGCATCAGCGGGTAGAAACCCGTCCAAGTAATTGCCAGAGACCAGGAAGGCGGCTCCGGGTGCGGCCAGTTCAGAATCCTTAGAAAGCCATCAGGTACCGAGTAGGCGCCGATGAAGGAAGCATCCGCCTCAATAACACGGAAACCAGGTGTGTCAGAGCCAATTATTAAAATTTCTTATGACTACTTTCTTGCTGCACAACATAAATGGCTATTTATACAGATTGAGTCTTGCTTAATTAAATCTGAGCTAATTGTGGCATTAAATGGACCCTAGATTTGTAACAGTTGAAATTGTTTTAGTAATTAATTTTTTTAATGTTAACTTAATAAATTTGCTTCAATTTTACAGAAATAGTTCTCGGGTTTCCACTCGGGTCCAGGTGAAATGAAAACGCGACGTTTCGACGACCAAGTGCTCTGTCGTCATCTTCAGGCTGCACCCGCACCCAAGTGGAAACCCGGGAACTATTTCTACATCAACTACACTGGGAAAGCCTCAGCTCATTTATTGTTTTAATTTTATTTTAAAAATTACCTCCTCCCCCAGTTTCATTATATGGTGATGTAAAAAATTATTTTTCTGGCGTTAAAAGTTATTTCACTAAAAAGAAAAATTAAATGTTATTGATTGTAATTATAAACTGTGGTAGCGTCATGTATTGTATATGTAAATTAGTAATAAAGAAAATATTATTGACTTTCCCTAGAATTTGAAGGTCTATTAAAAATTTAATTAGATATTAGAAATACGAAAGTTGAATTCACGATGGACAACTTACGATCACTTTTTATTTAATTAACCAACATCTGAATGAGCGTTGGATCTTTTCCACTGTCAAGAAGTCAACAAGCAAGCAAGTTGAGAAAATCTTCAGTCCAGTACGTCTTCTTCTCTCTCTAGTGATTAATAATTACTTGTGGGCTCACTGATTACACAAATTAAATAAATACTTGAGTCATTTGAAAGAAGCCGAACAACAATAAGACATACGTTTGTTTAATTTTTAATTAACTGGTGTAGTAATCCTCCATCAGTGACTACATACAATTACCGTTGTGTATTATTGCGATTGTGTTTGAAGACAGACGTTTACTCACGAAAGATAGCAAATTTACAGTCCAGTCATTAAATTTTATTTGCGAAGGCAAAAAGTCATATAGACGTGAATCTGATTGGGGCGGGGCAGTTATTTTAGATAAGACTAGTCTTGTAAAATGAAGTTCAACAAAAAGAAAATGGTGAGTGTAACGAACTATAAATGCGAGGTGGGAAACGTAGGTTCAGTATATGAAAATTATCTTTTCCTATTACAAGTAATGTATGATAAAAAGTTGTGTGTTGTAAAAGTAAGAATTTATATTTGTTTTGAATTTTAAATATCTTGCATTAGGATCGATTGTAAATAGTTGTGTTTCGTGTAATACTAATTTTTTTTTCGAATTATAATTGCCTGTACATGTATTAAATTGTACTTTATATACCTGTTTCAACATTTTAATATATACGTAAGTAAAAAATGTTACCATATTTTTGACACCTGTGGCTCAGGTAACAGGTGTCTATATAAACGCTCGGAAGGTTGAACGGACCTCAATGAATATATTGGTGCCTGGAAGGACGTATGTTTTGAAATTGTCTATAACGTTTATAGAAGATATACTTGCGTTGAAAATTTTAAACTAGTATTATTAATAATATAACATGTAACATCTTGCCTTAAATTCAAAATTACTTTAATTTTAAATATGCCTAGCTCGTTATTATGAGAAACAAACTGTATTTACCTAATGAAATTATATTAAATCACATTCTCTTATGGTTAAAGCCTGGTTTTATTTGCAAACCAATAATCTAATATACTATCAAATTAATATTGTTTAATAAGTATATCAAAAAACTTGCGTTGTCTAACATAGTCGACAAAAGTTACCATCCAAAAATGTTTTCCTTGGTGAAGTGAACAGTATTCAATTTTTTGTGCTTCACAATCCAAGTACTTCCATAAATATTTTGTTTAGGAAGCATATCGTTTTTAAAAATAAATTTCTCGTTTGCACTGTCATATTATAAACGTGTTATGGCCGTGTTATGTTTTCCTGCTGATGAATGTCCCAGGTTAACGGCAAAATCTTCAACGGATTTTTGTAATTGGAAACCCATAGTCATGATAGGGAATGGGAAATAACCAGTAGTTCTGGAAAGTCCATGACGAATGACGTCCTCCTTCCTGGATTTACCCTAACCCTCCCCTATTGGCCCAAGGCCAAGATATTTAATTCTAGTCTCCTGCAAACTGAGGCGACCTTGAATAATTTCAGGGATATATGTATGAGGGTCAAAGACCTTCGGCAAGAGTGGTTCGCTGATCCCATTGGACCAGTCGACCAACTACCCCTTAAATTTGGTCGAGGCACGGATTTGGGTTTGCTGCTTTCCCAGAGCAATCCAGCAGAAGAGCGTAGGAGTAGTAACTAATATCCCAACCTACTTGATGTAGTTTTTATAGGTGTTTCCCTGTCCTGGTCAACCCTTGGCTACCGTGATCTAACTTCCACATCCCCCTTCCTATGCTACTGAAGGGGAGTTGCCTGCTTCAGAATTGCCCTCATGACTTTTTATCCGCCAAAAAATTGTAATCGGAAGGGTGCGAGACAAGTACCAAACTGCCCGACCTATCTTATTCCGTTGTTCTGTGGTTTTCCCTACATCTCCTTCAGGTGAACACCGGATAGGATCTTTAAAATATAGCCCAGGAACTCCAGTTTACCAAAGGGAGTTACCATTGCCATTACTTGGATCCCCCGTATGTAGCCTGTCACTACAAGAAAGGCAATATGACTTTTTTCCTTCGCAAATGAAGATCTAATTTTGGTTGCTTTCTTGAGTTATTGATTTATAAATAGTCTTTTTCTTCACGACTAGAGTTTTGCACGAGCTTGAAGTTTCTTTAACGGAACACCCACTCTACAGAATAGGGTTGAGTCGAATTAAGCATGCTGGCCACGGAAATAAATAAGAACGTAGTGTTACATACGAATATTTTAAATGGAGACGTAAATTGGTACTTTATATCTAAAGCTGAATACTTTAGAAGAAAATTAATGTTAAATTCATAAATTTCAGTAAAAAAATATTCAGAGATGACACTTTTGAAAAATTCCGTTTCCTTATATTTTTACAAAAATAATTTCTAAGAAAAGAAGAAAATATTTAAATGTTTCTGATGAAACTTTCTTCTCTATTTTCAGAAGTTATAAATCCAGCTACGTGTGGGAGGGTTTATTTTTATTAATAGAATCTGTTCAATCTGATACTTTGCCAGAGAAAATTATTCTGCTTGTAGAGTGAAATAGCAGGTTTTTTCCGTCCCCCAGGAGGATGCAAGCAGCCAGGTCTAAGACGTAAGATAATTTTAATGACGCGTCACAGTTTCTGGGTCCCGTGTCAGAGGCAGTGTTAATAATCTCCCTCGCAAGCCAGTGACGAGATTATCCGTGAAATTGGAGCCCGTCTGGAATTATGGTAATATCGTCATTCGTCACGAGCAGCGGCAGAGGGCCTATAACTGATGACCGCGATATTTTACCGCATCTCTGGCGGCAGCGTTATCTCCGGCCCATACTTCACAACTGACGTCGTCTTCAAAACTAAGGAAAGCCCTTTTCAATAACATCATTTGTATAGTGTGCGTGTGTGCGCTGCATCCGAACAAAAATGGAAAGCAAACATTGGCAATATTTACGGACGCGACGTCGAGAATTCAGATCGGTATACTTGTACGTTCCTCACTACGGAAACCTTGGCTTTCCTATAGGAACAACCATGTTTATTGTTAAATGAATGAATATTTCTAATAAATATGCTGGCTATCTTTCGCTCATTTTAAATATTAGAAAATATCTATTGAACAGGAGGTTTAATAAGAAGAATTAAGTTGCATTGATTGATACATTACAAATATTTTTTGTGTATTTTTAAAATAAAATAACAAATACGAAATTAATTACTTATAATTAATAAAAAAATAGCCAGAGTGAGGAAACATTTATAACGAAACATAAAAATAGTTGTCGTACTGGAGTATTAACTTTTTTTTATTAATTACACTCTCTAGCTATGACCTGATGCAGATTTTAAGGGTTTTCCTCCATCACGTTTAGGTGAAATACCGGGAAGGATCCTTAAACATTACCCCAGGGATCCTGGTCAACCCTTGGCTACCTTACTGTACCTTCCCCTTCCCCATTTTTCAATTCCTTTCCTATTATTGCCTGTTTCAGGATGACCCATATGTAGCCTGTTACCCTAAATGAATAATATGTCCACGCGGTGGTAATTATTTCAATATAATATGTGATATTGAAAACTCTAATAAACTGCGCTCTGCACAGAAAAGTTAACAACTTTGGTCAGTCAGGAGCATTGTTTAAAATATAGTTATCTGCTCCTGTCCCTAGATATTAACATTTTGATTTGCTTTGATAGTTTAAAAAAAATTATTTAATTTGTGCAAATTATTAGAGAAATTTGTTTACCTCTTACACAATATTTATTATATTCCTAAATAACATAGACAGCTTTGTTTTAATAATAATAAAATATTTATTTTGTTACTCACGAGCCCATATAATTACACTAATACATTTGGTAAAATATGTAATCATATTATCATAAGTAGTGAAATGACTACGAGTTTTAGACTTTACTTTTCTCGTTGTAGATGGAGAAGTATTATCAATGGGTTAACCTCTAAATAAAACTATGTTGTACTCAAATTATTATGAGTAAATTATATTATGATAGATATGTATGAATGTATGAACTGCGTAGAACATTATAAGTTATTGAGCATTCGTACTAAACATCACATTAAACTTGAAGCTATGCTGATTTGGGAATTCCAGTTAGTCATAAATTGTAAACCAATGATTTTGACCTGTCTGTTACTCTGTTTTATATTTTTTCGGAGAAAGGGATAGAGCCGATTTATAGTAGTGGAAATTGATCTTTGTTTCTGTTTGGAATATTCGTAAACTTTCGTATTGAAAATTTGTTAATTAATTACAAACGGTGAAGTTTTCTGCAGGTTTTTATCTCCATCAAAAATATTTTTATTAGTGTTAAGTGCAGAATTTCTGTAAAAAAAATATATTTAACTTATTATGGGCCCTCAATCTATACATGACCAAAATTTTAAAATTTGAGGAAATGAAATGTAAACAGTACAAAACACTTTGTTTGGATTTTTGTGTTATAATAACTACGTTATACTTTAATAAATATACGAATGAATAAGAATATTTATATTACTATGACTCGCTTATATTAAAAACCGTAGTAAATATTGCGTTGGAATGTGGATATTGTAAGAGTTAATTTAATATTTTGTTTCAAATCCACTGGAAAGTCTTTAATTTTCAGGACAAGATACAATTTTTGTTGTATTGCAATAAAGTAACCCGACTATATTTCATAATATGTTGTCGAACTTTTTCATTCAATCTAAAAAGGAATATTCCTCTGTCTTAAGCGCTAATTTTCGGTTGAAGCTGCCCTTGTAGCAGTCAATTTCAGACTTTTATAAATTGTTCATCAGAATTTAACATTTGAAGAAATTACCTCTGGAATTCCTCCCAAATATGGTGACAAATCGTCACTATAATTTAATTAAAGCCTTGTCTGTAATTGGTTGTAAATTTAACATTAATTCTTATTAAAGTACAAGCTAACCACCACGCCGAAGTAGTTCTTTTTATTTTTCCTTAAAAACGAAACAATAAGTACAGAATTTTGAATATTTAAAAACTACGGTATTATCTATATATGATCGCTTCAGGGCAAAGCTTGTAACTCACAGTTGGATTAGAACAGGTTCCACTAACATACGTTTCGGAGCCCCCTTTCTACGCTATTAAAAGGGAGTTGCTTGTTTCAGGATCATTCTCATGTACCCTGTTAACCAAAAAAGGACAACTGCCTCAAGTTTTTGGAGAGACGGAGAAGGGGATACTGCACCCCCACAGCAAACTAGTCACCCGTCATTTAGAAAGGCGTGAGAATAGTGCCCAATGCCCGACCTACCTGATGCAGGTTTTCTAGGATTTTCCCTACATCTCTTTAGGTGAAACACCGGGTAGGATCCTTAATTATAGTCCGGGGGCGCTAGTGAACCAATTGCTACCTTGCTCTACCTTCTACGCCCCGCCTTTCAATTCCTTTCCTATGCTATTAAAGGGAAACACCCTCATGTAGCCTGTAACCCCAAGAAAAATCAATTCACAAGGTAATTCAATGAATTTACAAATATTTATATAAATATCTTTCGAACACTTTGAGATATCATAATGTAATGTACACGAAAATTTAAGTAAAGCTTCCTGTTTCAATGCCTGAAATTTTCACTAAAATGAGTTGTTTCTAAGCATATATGATCAAGGGTAGAGGCTACCGCATGAACATATAGTGAAGAAACATTCACATAGTATATATATATATATATATATTGTGATAAAAAACGCGGATTTTGTGGTATTGAGGCGTTATGAGGCGCAGTTCGGCCAACAACAATGTCTAGTCGGCTGAAAGATGGTGATTCCCCGCGGGAGAATCCCGCCGAGCGTGTGTTAAAAAAACGATGGTGAATCCCCGCGGGAGACCCCCGCCGAACGTGTGTAAAAAATGAGGGCGGGGAATCTCGAAAATTTGTGAAATAGACCTATGAAGGGGAATTCCCGTCGGAGAATTTAAAAGGGGACCCGATGGGTGGCTCGGGGTGAGAAGTCAGATGAGTGGAGGAGAGGAAAGACGTGGTCCGAGCAGATGAGCAGAAGTCAGACGAGTTGAGGAGAGGACGGACGAGAGCAGATACTGTGAGGGGTGGGCAGATGAGTTGCGGATCTGGTTCCTTCTACCTTCATCGATAAAAATCCTGCAAGACGCCAGAGAGACGCAGAAACATTCGTGAGGTGGATGTTTGTAGGCCCAGTAATTGTGGGTAAGTTATTAAAAAAAGCTGTGAAACTTGCTCATTGCTCTGGTTAAATAATATTTAATGATTGTTTTTTTTCTATTTACAGTAACTGCATACACCATCTCTCGAGAGGCCCAAAATCCCCTGAGATTAAGCCCATGTAATCACTTTAAATTAATAAATGAAAAATTTTAAAATTGATTATAATTTGTTCTATTGATTAATTAATGTTTTATACCCTAAAAAGTATATTACATTTTGGCGCCCAACCGTGTGAGCTTACGATCTCTCTCGAGGGTGAAGTACTGCAGAAGCTATTTTTGTAAAAGGTAATCTTTCCAAAATTTAGAGTTATAGTTTTTTTTGTTTTGCTTTATTTCGTGTTCCTCTCGGTTAAAATTTAATTTCTGTGTTGTTCAATTTTATACTATGCAATTTCCACAAGTACGCAGTCTTCTTGCTTACAAAAATAAATACATGTTTATTTTAAATTAATGTTTGGGGTTTTTAATTTTTGATATTGTTTGACATATGTTACTTAGAAGTAAAAAACGTGTGATTAATATGGTAAAGTCGCAGGAACTAGAATTTCAGTGTGCACAGGCTGAGAATTCGGAATCCGTGGAAGTGGTTGGGTTAAACGAAATGTTTGATGAAAGTGATAAAGGGCAAGAATCAGTGATAGAAAATGTAGAAGTCAGCAGTAGAGATAATATGAATGCGATAGGGGAAAAGAGTGATAAACAAAGAAGAGACAGTACTAGTGCGCGTATTGAGATGCTGATGAAATATATGGATAAAAAAATGGATGAGATGAAATTTGAAAATAATAGATGGGGAGAAAATTTTAATAAAAGTTTGGCTGAGATAAAATTAGAAAATAATATGAAAACGGATGAGATGAAATTAGAAAAAAATAGGTTGGGAGAAAAATTTGATAAGAGTATGACAAAAATGAGAATAGAATGTAAGGAAAATGTAGAGAAAATGGCTGAGATTCAGTTTAGTGTAGAATGTAAAGGGGAAGTAAGTAAGAAAATTGAGGAGATAGAGGCAGTAGTGGAGGAAGAAATGATGCAGAACGAGGGATATGAGAAAATACGTGATGACAAACATATTGTTTTTAATGTGCAAGTAGAAGAAATAGATAAGGAAGAAGTAATGTGTAATTTAGTTGTTGATAATAGTCAAAGGGAATTGGTTCTTAAACAGTCAGGCAAAATAGTGGAGAGGAGAGAATCCTGTGGCTATTGATAATGATATGCAGGGAAATGTTAGGAAACAGTTGAAAATAGAGATAGCTGAAGTGTTAGAGACAGGGAAGTTGTATAGTTACAATTTGGAGAAGAAAATGCTGAACTTAGCAGGGTTAAAAGGGGAAGCTCTACTGGGGAATAGGAGGAAAAGACAAAGTTTGGGTCACATTAGTGTAAGAATAGATATAAAGTTTATTAGATTTAAACAGAATAGGTTCGATCCTTATGCAGATGAAATGTATGAGGGGATGTTGGGAAAGCAGTGTAGAGGGAGAACGCAGGATCATTTTACTATGGAGTATGGAAAACGCATGGCAACAATGATAAATAGTATAAATTATGTAGGGACCTGGTCAATTAAAGGATTGAGGATTCATTCAATTGGTGAGGTAATTAAAGGTTTTGGGAAAAATCTGTTTATATGTCAATGAAATATTAGGCTGCGTAAAGAATATGGGCATCCATTGTTGGGGTTAGAGGAAAATATTAGCACTGGTATATATGGGGTACGTGAAAATTGTGATGATGGCAGGGTTCTATTGCTATATCAGGTGATGTGTTAGATTAGAGTAAAGAAACTCTAGGAGAATCATTACCCTTTAATGATTTCGTAATTGGCGATTATGGAGACTCCAGCTATAAAGCATTTTCTTCCATTTCAGTGCTTTATTTCTTACATCCATCCTCTATGCTATCTTCTAGTCATGTGATTTTTTTTGTAATAGAGTTTTGGTGATGATTTTAGATTAATTTTGGGAATCAGCTATTTTGGTATTGTCTTGTTCTGTCATTTTGTTTCTGCACAAAGAGTATTTTTCGATTTTGTGGGTTTATGTGGTTGTTGCGGTGTGGAAGTAGATGATTAAAGTGGATTTTATTGTGGGGAGAAATAACGAGAATTCTGTCTGTTTGGAATAAATTAGAGTTGAATTAGTGTGAGCTTATGAAAGGAATGTGGTTTGAAGTAAAGTTGGGAAATGTCAGCTGTGATTTGGAAAGTGTATTGATTTATGGTACTGGAGTTTAGCAGTGAGACCTCATAGTGTTTTTGGTGGGTATAAGTGGTTAAAGAAATCAGTCGTCCTATAATAAGGAAGTATAGTAAGTTGAAAGCATTGTATATTAAAGTGAAGTGAAGGATTCGTCGAATTATAAGTAAAGAATAGTATATGAAGTCACCGTATTGAATAATGGTGTTGGGGGTGGCATAAATAAGTCCACGAGATAAGTTTAGTTGGTGATTAGCCCAAATAGAAAGGGAATCACAACAGTATAGTAAAATCGTCGTTTAAATAAAAATGTTAGATGAGAATGTGTCACTGAAAAAGACCAGCTGGTACCTTGGATTTTAAAGATTGTGAATTATCAGAGCTGATAGAGAAAGAATATGGGGGGGATCTTGAAGGAAGTTTATGAGCAAAGTGGTGACTCAGCGATTATTATGATAAAGAGGCAGGATTTGAGTTAATGGGGAGATAGGAATAGTTTACTGGGTAGAAATTGAAGACTTATTTGTTGGGAAGTCATGGAATGAGAAGCTATTGTGCAGAAATAGGGTGTAATCTTTTTTTTTATATATTGAGTTCTATCAGGAGTTTGTTTACTTAGATTAATTGTATTGCTGGGCAATTAAATATGGTATGGGGCTATCAAGCTGTTTCGTTAGTTTTTGTTTGGATAAGTAGCAGTCCTATTAAGGAATTGAAATTTAGCTAATGATAATTTAGCATTTGGGGTTTTGAAAATGTCACAGGAAGGAAACATGGAGCCAAATTAAGGATTGTTTTGTTTGAGGGATGGTGTAAGGAGGCAGTTCAGCCATATAAGTTTGTTGTATTTTGAATTATGTGTAATGGGTGAATTTATTTCGAGTAAGTCATATGTCAGCCAACTTCTTATCATGTTCTATTCGTCAAGAAGCGCTAAGGGGTGATGAATGACGTTTTCATACTGTAATAACTGTGCCATACAATGAAAGGGTTTAGTTTTATTTTGAGAGGTATCTAAGTCAGGCTGAAGGTCGTAATTTTGTTAGCTGAAAGGCAAAGTGGGTGGCAGTTGTAAGGCCACGCGATAAGTTTGAAAGAGATTTTGTGATTATCCCCGAATAGATGGGAATCACACTCCGTTTTAACTAAAGCTATTGTGATACAGATATTTTTTGTGTGGGAGAACACCACACGAGTTAGGAAAAGGTCACAGGGCGAATTAATTAGCCTATTATTCTGACCTATTATATATGGAGTTATAATGAATGGCACAGAAGTGATACAGATAAACAATTTGGAAAAAAAGGCAAAATGATAAAAGGCTGACGATGTAAACACATATGATGGCATGTGAGTACTGAACTGAGATGCCAAATCCTGGCAAACTGAAAGTTTCGTTCCTGTGAGCGGGTAAATTTAAATCATTTACAATTCATGACATGATTTTATTTAACAATGGGGGGCCACCAGGCAAACATGTGTAAGTTTATGTAAATCACGAGTTAATTTGAAATTCTATTCAATTTTAGCTGTTTTCTGTATAGCTAATGAATATTATAAATCTTAATTAATAGGAAATATTATTTTAAAAATTAAGTTGAAAAATGCGCTCAATCAATTTGATTAATTTGAAATTTCTCCAAGCACAAAATGATTGTAAAGAATGAGCAAGGGGTCTTAAAGATAAAATATGGAGATAAATTTCTCAAAAATTTTGTTTTCAATGTAAAATTTTATTAAAATTGATCGGGGGCAATGTGATGAAAAAACGCGGATTTTTGTGATATTGTGGCGTTATGAGGCGCAGTTCGGCCAACAACAATGTCAAGTCGGCTGAAAGCGGGTGAACCCCCGAAGGGGGCGCGGAAACTCCCGCCAAGCATGTGTAAAAAATGAGGGCGGGGAACCCCGGAATTTTGTAAAAGACCTAAGGCGGGGAACCCCGGAGTTTTATGAAATAGACCTATGGCGGGGAATTCCCGTCGGAGAATTTAAAAGGGGAGCCGACGGGTGGCTCGGGATCAGAAGTCAGACGAGTTGAGGATGGAGTGAGAGTTGAGACGTGACCAGAAGTCAGAGGAGATGCAGTCAGTTTTGCGTAGGGTAGATGGTGTCAGAGGATATGCAGACGAGTTGAGCAGATGGAATGAGAGCTGAGACGTGGTCAGACGTTGTCAGATGCTGTCAGAGGTTTGCAGAGATCAGATGTTTTGAGGAAGCATATGAGTTGCGGATCTGGTTCATACTACCTTCATCGATAAAAATCCTGCAAGACGCCAGAGAGACGCGGAAACTTTCGTGAGGTGGATGTTTGTAGGCCCAATAATTGTGGGTAAATTATTAAAAAGCTGTGAAACTTGCTCATTGTGATGGTTGAATAATATTTAATGATATTTTTTCTATTTTCAGTAACTGCATACTCCATCTCTCGAGAGACCCAAAATCCCCTGAGATTAATTAATAAATGTAAAATTTTCAAATTGATTATAATTTGTTGAATTGATTAATTAATGATTTATACCCTGAAAAGGATATCACAATATATTAATATCGAAATGAAATATGCACTAATGGTCAAGTTAAATTGCCTTTTTAAAACATTCATATTTTATTGAAATCCGTTGAGCCATTTCGGAGCCTATTCGAGATAAACATATGGACAGACAGACAGTCAAACATATTGACAGACACTTCAATTTTATTTATTAGTATAAATTGTTTAAAAATTAATTAATGAGATCTTGTTTTGGCGTCTTACATCTGAGACTATAATTTTTAGAGCTTTTCGACAGAAAGTAATCACAAATATCTCTGAAAGGGGACAGGTAACGAAAAAAAGTTCAAGACATAAGCTGTAGGGTTTAGAGGGGGACATTCGATGCGTGCATTATTTTGAACCTTTAAGCTCATTCTTGCAAGCTGCAAGCACTAAGTCCATTTTTTTAAATGGCAACCTCATTTTGACTCCCAAGAAACTTTTTTGTCTTGATGAGCTAATTTCAGATATACCATCATTCATGTCATTACCACTAATTTTATTCAAAAATGCTCCGAAAACGAAGGACGACGTAGGCGCTCTCGGCTTGATACTCTTCTACACTGTCCTAAAACGAGTAAAATATCGACAATCTCGTTGGTTGAATACATCGTGTCGCGATACTAACTCAATTCTAGTTGAATTGGCACTGATTATAACGGACCAATCCTCGAAGTACTCAGGAAATTTTATGGTGACTTATAGGTGCCTTGGCTTTGATAATTGTTCCAGGTGTTTGTTCTCCAACCGGAAACATCAAATGTAAATAAAAATAAAATTTCCAGATGGGACACCCTGTAAATTCGTAAAGTAGATGTCTTTAGCTGCATTTAAGTTCCGTATATTTTAAATCTACGTGTATTAAGGCTCGGTGAAAACCCTTAAACTGAGTCTAGAGTGTAAGGTGGAACGGGATACTAATGTATAAGGCAGAATGTTATGTGTTCTTCAAGAAAGAAAAGCAAAAATCAAGCTGACTCAAGTTATAATAAAGAGTTACAGGATGCTGTACCAAAAACTAATAGATTAAGAAAGAAAAGTAATGGAATGAAAGGAAAATTGTTAGCAAAGATTGGGCAGTTGCAAAAATATCGTTTAGCGAAAGGAGAAACTGATAAAGCGATCAACCGTAATAAGTAAATAAGTATAATAAATAAAACAAATAGCTGTTGAGGTTTTTCTCAATTAAAATTTTATTTTATTGCACTAGTTATATTTACAAAACATCCTATCTTCCGGGCGTTGGGACAGAACCAGAAATTTGTAAGTTTATTTTTAAAAATCTAAATTCGTTGTATTAAGTTTTATTAATATTAGATTAAGTAGGTAATATAATAAACTAATGTTTTATCCTTTTATGAAGTTCTTTTTCTTTGCCAAAAATTTACAAAAATTGCTAAACAATACGTTCCTCTATAGGTAGTCCACATTAGCAAATTTTAATCGATATTCGGAGGCACTGGTAAAATGGAAAGAGTAGAAATTCAAGTTTCTTTTTGTTTTTCTGTAATTATCTTTTCATGGCGGAATCAGAAAGCACATTCTGCTCTTTTTAACGATAGCTCAGATACGTTGAACAGTTTCGCAGGCTCCTCCCTATCCAGAAAGATATAACGTACATGCCTAGTCCACGAGCAGAGCTTGCGGATTAAGCCTTTTAACAAGCGCCGTGGCATATATCTTGATTTGCACCCCAATACGGAAAGCAGTAACTGGGAAACGAAAGCCAATAGTCTGCTGTCGTTAACCGGGAATATAAGCGAGAGAAGTTAAAAACTGTATTCTAGAGGCAACGCGACAAAGGTTCAGAATAAAAGTTTGTTCACTGAAAGATACACAACGATTATTTAGAAACATTTCTCTTTCCCATCATTATTATAAACGTTAACAAGTTCATTTATTAAAATGTTTATACTGCGAAGTGTAACTTGAAATATTGTATTGAAATAATAAGTTAGTAAACTTCATCCTTGTCCGCAAACAGTTACAAGTTTTAATTGGTGCATTCTTGCTGTGTTACAATTATAGACCAGAAATATGAATGCGCACTGATTGGAAACGTAGCTCCTGCAAATTATCAGGAAAGGAAGAACGTAAACGAATTGAGAGGAGAAATATAAATTATTTATAAAGGACTGATTATTTTATTTTGAATATAATTTCTACAATTAATTCACCTGTGATATATCAGTCAGAAATTTAACACTGTGATATACATGATCCTTGAGTAGTATAGTAATAAAATAAAAGTAATGTTGCAGTTCTGAAATAGTTTACTTCATAAAACTACCGTCAAAATTAAAAAGGAAACCTTCACTTGTTTAGCCATAGTCACTAGGAACAAAAAATATTGAAGACAAGAAAAGGAAACTAATAGTGTATTGAATACGAATTCTATTCATGACGATACTTTTAAAACGTCTACTCTTTTGGAACAGGAATGTTGGTTTCATTTTCTTAATAAAAACTTATATTGATTTATCCTTAAGTACTTAGAAATAAATATTTCAACGAGCTTACGGCTTAAGTCATATTCATCGTCGTGATAAAATTGAATTTCTCGTTAGTTGGAAACATGTTCCTATAATATGTTCCTTGAACAAATATAGCGGATAACCCTGTTCCTAATTATGTGCGAACATAGTTCGAAATTGAATTTCATAACAAACAGGTACCTTCTGTTCCATCTTTAGATATTTGACTGTGAAACGGAGATAAATCTTTTCTAACATAACCATTATATCTGGAGTAGAATTAGTGGTTAACTAAACTGAGACTTTTATTTTATAGTTATATATAATGTAAATTTTTATATGTCAAGTACAGTGCATATGTGCTCATGTGCTACATTACATTAATTAATGCAGGGGGAATTATTTGTTTCTAAGACTTCCAGCGCGTTCCCTCCCGTATATATCTTGGCTACATTCTTTATAACACGAGGTTCTAGTCTGGAATGAGCAATGCGCATACGCAGTACGACAGTTTCATTTTCCTGCTCATCTAAGATCCAACAATAATATGAGCTACAAAAAGCACAGCACCGTCAGAGCTATCAGGATACCGGTTTAAATATTTTTGACGAATTAATGAAAATATTGCTTTGTATGCACTTGTTGTGGTTTATTCAAAGTTTATTAAAAATGAAAAGTTTAACAGTCATCATATCGAAGACTTACATAATTCCGAGAAATTTATCGTACGATCCTGAACACAATATTTCCATAATATATGACTTTTTCCTAGAATTAACTTTCTTTATTTAAAATATGTAATAAGCAAAAATACTGTCGTGTTAGTAATTTGCGTCAATACGGTTTTATATTTTTAAAATTTCGTTTCTATTACACGTTATTTAGACGAAATTAGTATTGTAGCAAATTACAGGACGTTTTCAACAATGATAGATGCGTTTCGCACGACCTCTTGGAGGGTAGTATCTCCTCAAACGACAATACTCCCCTTCTCATTTTCCCACTCAATTCTCTTTCATTCTTCTCTAGTTTTCTGTTGTATCTGATCCGCCCAATCTACTCTGCAGGCATTGAGTGATTGTCACTTCACGTTCCCGTAAACGGTAGTTTACAAAAATTCAGGGCTTGAGCTCATCTCTAGAGTTCAGAGATCTACTACTAGATAGTCTGTCCTCATTTTGAGACAAGCAACGTCTCTCGTTGTTTGTGTGGCTTTGTAATTTATTTATAAAAATATTTTTTAAGAATGACTAATTTGAAATTATTATATTTTTAGTGGTTACTAGGTGTAATACCTGGCGTTGCTCGGGTTTACGTATATAATAAAGCAGGAAAATTATTAAAGTTAAGTCTATTACAATACTTGAGGGTACACAACATTCACAGTTGTACTCCAGAGGGATTGCATTTAGATGGATGAGCGTGTAAACACTCGAGTTTATTATTGTATTGTAGGTCAGTGATAGGCATCGGTGAGACGAACATAATAAGCCCTTACTTGTTTTTTCAAGTTGACTACGGATTTTACAGAAAACCACCAAGAACAGTGAAAAAAATGAAGGTTTATTGACATTTTCAGTTTTCCGCAGACACTCATACACACACACACACACATATATATATAGTATTTTTATTAGTAAAATCGATTTCATTTTTTACGAATATCACTATCATATGCATAATATTTTATTTGCAAATTACTAAATATCAAAATTTACTTGACGCGAAAAATAAAAATGTACGTCTACATCGTTTCAAAGATTGAAAGAAATTTATCATTTGTTAGGGTGTTAGCTCTCTTCCAACTATAGGCTAACTACGAAGTGAAATGTTTATAATTTTAAAAATAATTATCTTACGTCTGCTCAGAGCATAAACGGTCAGATTTCATTCTCCGAATATCTGTTTTTTTTTTGTTAACAGGCTACATGATTATTTTCGTTTCTCTTAGTCTGTTTAACGTCATCATTTCCCTGCGAGTCAGACCTATCCCTTTGCGATTTCAACCCCACCGCAGCTGACCACTCATTGGTCTCCCAAAATAGCATCGCCAATTTTTTTTTACTTTGCAGTTCGTTGCAAAAATGTGACTATCAAGTCTTTATTTCAAATAACATGAAAAATATCGGACATTGACTTCACAACTGATATTCAGTCCAGGGCTCTCTAACATTTAATCATCTGCACAGTTAATATTAATTCCTAACCATGTCTTGAGCAGAATATTTTCCAGTCAGGTTAAGACAGGCATATTAAGGATGAATACCATCGACGTCTCTGATACCTGGACTTGACATTTTCGTTGATCGTAATTTTTCTATTTTCACTTACGTTTTATTTTGATTTCCATCTAGCGGAATCATGTAGGAGTGTGTTCCATTACACAAACGAAAACAAATACTTATGTTTTTCCTGTCACAATACTCTTATTCGTCATATTCTGAGAGCATTTATTTCATTATCACTGAGCAACATTGTATTTAAATTATGAGTAATGGAGACCCCAATTTTTTGTAAATATTTTTCAATGATTTGTATGTATGTATGTATTTAGTAAATCTATAAATGGGCAGATTCCTGGAGGCAGATACATAGAAATTAACCAATAATTAATAATCTGGTCGTAAGGAACACATTTGACCTATAATTAAATTTTTAATTATATTCAATACTAATAAATACATACGTATGGAATCATATTATTAGAATATGAATTTTTAAAAAGGAATAATATTGTTTTTGCATGAACAAAAACCATTGGAAATATATTTCACTGTAATATATTTTTAGAGATTTCGGAGCACTGATCACTGCACTACACTACACTAAACTTACCTTAAGTCTAAATTTTCTTTCTGTTAGAGGAAGTTCCCTTAACACTCCTGCAGGCAGATTGTTCCAGTCATTAAGTGTCCTATTGAGGAATGAGTATTTTCCAAAGTCTTCTTTTTGGTGCCTTGCTTGTAATTTAAACAATTGATCACTCCTCCCGTTCCAAGTCGATTCTTTCAGTCTATCTCGGAATCCTTGCCAAGGTTTTTGACCTACAAAAGCTCTGTATAAAATATGTAGCCTAGCTATTTCCGTTCTAGTCTGTAGCGTATCCCACCCTAGCCGCTTTACCTTTTCGTTCCCATACCCAGGTCCTATTTGTACGAAATTAGCGGCCCTTCTTTGCACCCTTTCTAAGGATTCTATTTGACCTATCCTGTACGGATCCCAGCATGCTGACCATATTCCATAAGTGGGCGTAGTAATGACAAATATACCATCTCTTTAGATTTCACATTCCCCTTGTTGAGTGTTCTCATGACAAAGTGCAAGATGTTCCACGCTTTCCTTGTAGCATAGTTTACCATCTATTTTATATATCAAGACATACTAAAGGCGAATTTTAGTAAAACTAATCGCCTTACTTTTACTATTTTTGATTTTGAGTTTATTTCGCTTAGCCCATGTATTTAGAGAATCTAAGTCAGTTTGGAGAGCAGCTGCGTCTTGTTCCCCAGTTATTTCACTGTAAATTAAACAGTAATCAGAAAAAAGTCTGACCTTAGAATTTATATTACCAGGAAAATCATTCATAAATATTAGAAACAATAATGGGGCAATAACTGATCCCTGGGGGGACTTCCGATGTTACATATCCGAGTTCTGAAGTTTCTTTCCCAACCTTGACTTTTTGTAACCTTGTTTTTAAGAATTCTTGCACTCAGAGAACTACTCTTTTGTCAATACCTGTCCCATCTAACTTCTGGATCCAGATGTCGTGAGGGACTACATCGAAAGCCTTTGCAAAATCAATAACATTGGCGTCTATTCTACTAGCACGATCGACTTCGTCTGCTAGATCTTGAAACAAATTGATTATCTGACTTTCATACGAAAGACCCGATCGAAGTCCATGTTGGTTTTCAAAGAATCACCATTTAGATTCATGTGCATCCCGAATGAACGTATTTATAAGGTGTTTCATGATTTTCATACTACTGAGGTTAGACTAATAGGTCTATAATTTCGTATGGTACAATTATTTCCGTTTTCCAGTCTCTTTGCAGAGTTGAGTTATTTTTAGATATATGAAATAGCCTTATTAAATACGGAATAATTACCTCCTGTTAAGTTTGTGACGTTATCTTATTTCAAAATATTTAAACGGGACCAATTATTATTTAACTTCTTAAGTTATCATAATTAAGATCCTCATTCCCATTAACGACGACATCGAAGTTACTCGAGGTCCAAAACTGTTCGCTGTTTCATAAAAGCAGGTCGACTCATTCCGTATCGATATGCAAACGAGTGCAGTTTCTCCCCCGGGCAATCCCCGGCTAACACGTCTTGTTTAAATCTGTATGTAAACTGCAGATGAGGCTGCACTCTGTGTGTCCTCTTGCAATTCAATTACCTGCCCCCCATTAAAAGCGACCTTGCACATTAGTTAAGGTTAGCCAAGCTAAAAATTCCGCCAACCAATCTCGTGGCGAGAAAAATTTCCATTCAGCTTACCTCTAACACGCGCAGTAAAAGAACTTGTTAGAAAGTAGTAGGTGAGAGGAATTTTAACCACAACTAGAAACCGGCGCCGGCGAAATTTCGGCGCACAGATCATTCAGATCCTTTTAGTACTTGAATAAAATACTTCATTCTTTATATAATCGCCATTATTATTACAATTTTTTAATTTTTTTTATTAATGTATACATTTTCATATTGATTTCTTCGAATCGTATTTACCACCGAATTTTCTTTGTTGCTGCATTAAATAAATTGTTGCAATTATAATGAATTTCATAAATATTTTATTTTAATTAAATACTTCTAAGTTTTTTTTAATTACAGAAGGGTGATATACGGTTTTCTCCATTTCTAGCCTTAAAATAATTAATTCCAGTACACATTTTTTATTGTCTATACTGATAATTTACAATCTGTTCACTTGAAGCAATTAGTATATGATTTGCATGATATAAGTTACAATTAAGAGAATCTAAATGGTAAATATAACATATGATTCCGCTCTAGTCTATAGACACGTTTACTGATTGTGGGTTCGGGTGATTGCTTAATCTCGTTCGGAGATAACTTCTGTCAAAGTTGAGATTTCCACATATTTGTATAGATTTTTGTTTATACGAACCACGACGCGTTGCATAAGTATCTTAATGATGTTGATTGAGATCTTCTCAGAATCTCGATTTTGGACTTGGCGGTTGTGTCCCATAGTTAGATGCCGTATGCCTATGTTGGCATGATTATTGCTTTGTACAGTAATGTTTTCTTGTATAAGGAAATATATATTTTACAAAGTAGCCGTGATAGTTTAACTACTTTGATTTGTGCTTCTTTCTACATCATTTCGTTACACCCCAGTACACATTTTAAAATTTCTTTTAGATGTCCTGCTTATGAAAAATGTGTTAATTTTTTAATCCAATGTCAAACTCAAGACAAATTCGATCCGTCGTATGCTTGCTCCTGCGTAAAGTAAAGTACTTTTTAATTCCATAAACCATCATTTCAATATATATTAGAATTAAAAAGAATTAATAGTCATTTACTGACAACGTACATTTTATTGCACTCTCATCTTATTTCTACGATAAAAATATGTTACTCATTTCTCCTCCATAACTCAGAGATACATAGTTAATTTAATTAGTGTTTTATATTGTATTTTATTTAAATACTTATGACAATATTTCAGGTCTTTTCTCAAAGAATAATTCAACCTTTATACTGTTACAAATACTTTATTTCTGTAGTTAATACATGCCGTACCTTTCGATCTTTGATCAGGACCGAATGGCAGAACTGAAATATACTTCTACTGATACTGAGTTACCGTCATTCATGTTATAAGTCCGTATGTTTATCTCTAATAGGCTCCGAAACGGCTCAAAGGATTTCAATGTAAATTTGAGGGTTTAAAACCAGGGAATTTAACTTAAATATTCGTACATATTTCATTTCGATAATGGTATTGATCTATATATATGAAAATGAATCCCTATATTTCCTTGGTCATGCCATAACTCGAGAACGACTTTACCGATTTAATTAATCCTTTTTATGTTTTATAATACTTTGTACAAGGTTCCTACGGAAAGAAAAATTAAGAAAATTTCGCAGAAAAGTGGTAAATTTCATAAACTCAACTACAGAAGGCTGCTTTTACCTCCGCGCGATTGAGTTTCCAATGTGAATGTGGGTTGTCTATCTCCCCCACCTGGATGACATTCCATTTCTCCCTCCATATTGCCCGCGCTATATAGTTCAGTCGGGGTAAGACTCGGCTACTACCCATAGGGGCGGGGGTAGAAAATTTGAAATAAGCAAAAACGGATCAATAGCAATATAATTTCAATCTCATACACAATCAAAAGCATGTTTCCTCAGATATAGAAGTGAAGGAGCATCACATAAAAATAACCAGAAAATAATCGAAATTGGGTTTAAAACAGCTGTAATGCTAGCCACTGAGTTTAATTGTGACATAAAAAAGGCAATTTAGCTATAGGCCATCCCCTAAGAGAGGTTGAAAGGGGTAAAACAGACTTCCGCAAACTATCTTTAATGGATGAAACAATTTCTACCAAATTTGAACAACGCAATTAGGGGCGGGGGCGGAGGGGCTTCAATTATAAAAAATCCATAAACTGCCGTTATTTTCTTAATTAATTTGATAGCGTTTTCGGTTATTTTGATTGCATATAATTTCAAACCTATTTATCGTGGGGTTGTAGGGGGAGTCATATGAAAATATAAGTTTGGTATCGAAATAGGTCCTATAGAAGTCTTTATTTTGAATGTGAATTAAATTGCAGTTCATTCCCTAACAGAGGGACTCGACAGGGTAAAACACACTTCTCCTTAATACATTTAAATGATAGAACATTTTTGACTAAATTTTGTTTCCATATCCCTCGCAACCCAAAACCAAACACTTTGGAGACAAGTCGCAACTACCACCCCGAGGGGGAAGGGGTGGAGCTTATATATATAATGAAGGCATATATGAGAGCCGCAAAAAAATCTTGAGGTCAATAACATTATAGTGTTTCTCCGACAATATTTGTGAATAAATTCAACCCCTTGCAGCATGTGAGGGGTGAGGGTGGAAATGAGTCATATGAAAATAACAAGGAAACAATCATATTGTGACGTTTTCGATGCCGGTTGAATCATGTGTTGAACAAGAATAAAATAATGTACCGGGATAATAGAAATAAATAATCTGGCAACGCCTGTTCCGCAGCTAGTATAATATAAATATTAATTGTACGGGAAGGATTCTTGGTTTATGTGCATTGTAATCTGCAAAATTTGAATGCGCGTTGCCTATAGTCTTGATCTGTTTATGCTCCGAAACGGCTTAACGGATTTCAATAAAAATTTCAGGAATTGAAACAGGAATTTTAACTTAAATTTGCAGAGGTCAGAAATATTAATGTAAATATTTATAAATCCACTGCACTGCCACGCAAAAGGCAGCGTGAAAACCATCTGCGAGTTAAAAGTCCTATTATGCGTTCCTATACCATTCATCCCACGTACTGTGCTATTATAAGCGTAATTTTGGTAGCATGAGAGAGAGAGAGCGAGCGAGAGATGGGAGGGAGAGGGGAGTCTTCTCACTCCATCTACTGTTGCAAACGTGTGAAAGCGGGACTTGTTCAAAACCAACTGCGAGTTATAAAGTTTGGCGTGAAGCGATCTTAAGTAAATGATACTGTAATTTGGTTTTTAGTGTAAAATAAAAAGAACTGCTTCCGCGCAATCGAATGCGCGGGCATAGCTACATATAAATATGTACGGGAATGTCGTTGATAATAAATTAATACAAAATAAATTTTTTATCTGAATTTTTGTTGTCATGGTGACTTAATTTCACTTATGAATAAAAAATAGACTTATCTTCAAATATTATTAAATAGTTGTTTTACTGACTATTCATATTTAATTTTAAAAAGTCTGTAATATAAAGTATTTTATCAATTTTGTTGACTTGTATGGCAATTCACTAATTTATTTTGAAGTTATTTAGCATAATGCTAGTTAGAACATTGTGTACACCTCGCAGTTGGTGGATCCATTTCCAAATGCCATTGGATGTGGTTGATTTCAAAATTAGTTATATTTATATCTATCCAAGCCGGTTCATTATTTTAATTCAATTAATATTTCTATAACTAACGTGTCTTTTATTTTCGTTGTGTTTCTGTACAAGAAAGCAATTCCGTGCATAAAACAAAACTAAAATGACTTGACTGTTATAGTTTATAAGATTCATTCTTATGAAATATGGAAATAATGACTGTTCCCAAATAGATTGATTCAATTTGTAAGTATACGAATTTGATTTTTCAAATGGAATCCACGTTGTAACAAGTTTAGCTAGTCAGGCTAACAGCAACCTTCAATTTTCAGACCACTGAGAACTCTGGCAGGCCTCGTGGTCTTAAGATTACATGAGAGCGCTATTTCCACGGAAGCTAATGCTTGTTACAAATTTACAACACTTTTAGCTGATAGCACTCCGATTCTTCGAGGGTAGCCCATTGTACAAATAAATCAGTTCTCTTCTTTCACTTTCCCTGTACCGCTCGATTGAATAGAAGGAGAGAAAAGAAAAGAAGTGGCTGTCTACGGGCGTAGACCAGGACGGCAACAAAGAGAATTAGATCCCGGTCTCGTGTATGAGAAACTCTGCCGTCCATTTGTGGGTCTAGAATAAATTTTTGGGGGTGATTTAAAGGCTTTCCCATCAAAGCGGGGTTTGGAAGCGTAGCGGTGACCCGTTTCTGCAGTTGCTTTTAAACAAATGGGTTTCTTTTTAACATATTGCTCTCAAAGTGTATTGCAGGAGATAAATGCCCTTATTTCCTATTAACGATTTATTTTCTCTTTACCATTAATTTCTTTTAAGTGCTCCATTACACTAACGTTATTACCTAATTATTTATGTTTGGCGTGCGCCAAAGGTTTTGAAAGTTATGATAAAGTTATAACTCACACAAATTTCTCAAAATATATAAGTAGCACGATTCCTTTTTAACTGTGCTTATTTAGACCACCTTTCCCGAATGAGTTTATAGGCCGACCTCATATAAAATGTTCGCCTTCTACGCTTTAATTAAATCAATATATAAAAATCTATATCGAACTCCTGATTGACGACAAAATGTATTTCTTCATTCTCATAGAGACTCATTGTCTGAATCATTATTCGTACAGTCTGTTACTGTATTAGCGTAGAATAATTGAGTTATTAATACGACTAAAACAACTAATTATGAATTGAAAACTGGATTAATTCCTAGAATAATTCACATTAAATACTCAACCTAAAACCTGAAACTGATTTGTTCAGTACCATTTAAAATTATAATAACAATACAAGCAGCCTAATTTTAAAAGACCTGTTCAAATAAGGTCGTATCAATTTTAATTAATTCCAAATAACATTAAAATGGTTTAATCCCTGATTTGTATTCTTCCAACCTTTATCCTATTTAGCATTGTTATTTGACGTTTTATTTTTCGACTCTAATCTAGAGTATATATCGTCTGATTATTCATGCGTTCACATTATAAAATAAGAGGGTTGTTGTGGTATTCAGCCCCAACACTGGTCAGATGCAACACTCCATGCCAACCTATCCTGCGTAAGCTTTTCATTTCCACATAACTATCACATCCTACATCCTCCATTATTTTCTTAGCGTATTCCATCCTCTGCCTCCCTCTTCTTTACTTACACGACACACTTCCCTCTAATGCTAATTTTAAAAGATCGTAAGACGTGGCCTATTAATCTATCCCTTCTCTTGTTCAACGACCTCCAAATAGTTCGCTCTTTCTCTATTCTGTTAAGAACTTCGCCGCTAGTGATTATATTCACCCATCTGATTTTCAGAATTCTCCTATAGCATCTCATTTCAAAGGCACCCATATAACGCCATATTCCATAAGAACGTTTTTAGCAACGATTTCCTAATATTCAGACTTATATTTCCCGTAAATAAATTAATATTTCTTGCGAAAGCCTTCCTTGCCTGTGCTATCCAACTCTTTATGTCTACTATACTTCTACCATCCCTAGTTATTACGCTTCCCAAGTTGCAGAATTCCTTAATTTCCGTCAATATATCCCTTCCCATTCTAACGACCTTTGTTATTCCAATGTTTCCCGCACTACACTGGATTACCTTGGTTTACCTTCTATCTCCAGGAACATGTTCATGCCATTTTTTATGGTTTCCAAGTTTTCTCTTGACTCCCCTAATACTACAGTATTATTGGCAATGCGTAGGGTTTTTATTTCTTCTTCTTGCAGTATGATTCATTTTCCATATTCCGTCTCAACTTTCTTTATCCCCTGTTCTATATATAGGTTAAAAAGAATGGGCGACAGACTGCATCCTTCTCTAACTCCTTTCTTGATTTCTGCTTTCTTTTCGTGATCTTTAATTCTAATTACTGCTGACTGCCTTCTGTAGAGGCTATGTATAAGCTTACTTCCTCGATATTTTATTCCTGTGCCCTTCAAAATCCTTAATAGTGTGTTCCAGTTTACATTATGATACGCTTTTTCAAATTTGACAAATGCCATGAACATTGGCCGGTTTTTTCTTTTCCTGTCTTCTAAACTTAATTAATATTGCTTCTCTTGTCTCTACATTCTTGCTACAACCAAACTGATCTTCTCCTAACTCGCATTCTATTTTTTATGTTTTATCCTCCTATATATCATTTTGGTTAATAATTTGCAAGCATGAGATACTAAACTAATTGTCCTGTGCTGTTCGCATCTTATCAGCCCCAGTCCTCTTCGGCATGGGTATAATCATGTTTTTACTAAAATCTTCTGGTATTCTTACTGTTTCGTTGATTTCGCAAACTATCCTGAACAGTAATGATATTTCTTCTTCGTCCGATGATCTTATCAATCCCGGTGGAATGTTATCAATTCCTGGCGCTTTACAATTGCTCAGGTCTGTAAGCGATCTATGAAACTCCGACCTCAAAACTTTGTTCACCAATTCTTCATCATCCACCTCCTCTTCTTCTTCTATTACTGACTGATCTAGATTTCCACCTTATAGATATTTCTTCCATCTTTTTGCTTTTTCTTCTGATGTTATTTCTAATATTTTTCCTCTTTCCGAATGATTCTTTTATTTTCCTATAAGTTGTGTCTATTTTCCCTTTCACCATGAAATCTTCAACTGCTTTGCATTTCTGTTTTAGCCAAGCCTCGTTGGCTGCTTTGCCCTTTCCTATCTATCTCGTTCTTCTAGCGTCTTTACTGCTCTTTACCATTTTCGTATTTCGTGTTTTTATATTTATGCCTTTTATCTATCAATTGTTATTCATGCGTTTGGGCTGAGCTATTCTTCCTATTTTTTCGTTGGCTGCTCTAGTCATTTCTCCGAGTGTCCATTTTTTCTATATTTTTTCTTTCGCCTTCCCCTATTAATCTACTCTTGAGACTCTGAAGTACAGCCTGTTGTTTCAGTTTTTCTAATTCTCATCTTTTTGTTTCAATTCCTTTCTTGAGTTTCTTCATTTTCAACTTGAATTTCGTAATCAACATTACGGTCGGAGTTTATATCAGCTCCTGGATACGTTTTGCAGTCTAGCATTTTTTTTCTATTCCTCTGTCTATCCATTATACAGGGTGACTGCTAATTCATGGTACAAACTTTGAGGGCTGGTAGAAGACTAAACTAATTGTAACATTGTAACAATCACATTTTGTATAGGAATGTATGGTCAAAAGTGACGCGTCGAAGCAGGAAAGAACAAATAACAGGGAAAGTGTTTTATTTTCATAACCTCGTTTACAAGTAGTTTACTAAAAGTGTTCAATATTGCGTCTATCAGCTTGCTTGACAGCGTCGGTGCAGCGATTAACGAACACTGAGCCGATGATGATGAAGATGCCTGCATCGGTTGATGACCTCTGTTCATCACCGTCCGGATTGAATGTCAAGAATAAATCTGGCGAAGACTCCCTAATGTCCTTCCGGCGGCTAACAATTTAGTTTTAGGTCAGCTTTTCCGGCCTCTCTCTTTCTTTCAGCGGCTAACAATTCAACTTTTGCATGAACTCCTTTAGGTCTCTCAACATCTTCTCTCCGACCTCTCTATATCAACTGTCTTCCGTCTTCACCAACAACTTCTGTCCTTCTTCTTCAAGATTCTTTCCCGCGTAACCTCGGTGGGAAGCTACATAATTCTAAACTACCAATAAGCAGTTATCCTCAATAAATTTCTATTGGCTTGCTCTTTAACAATAGGAGCCAATACGAAAATTTTCAACTGCTGTGCCGTTTCTCTGTGAGAAACTTACGTTCTCACCAAAAGCAGCCCCATAATTATTCACGATAACCCATTTTTCTTGAAAAGTCCCTCTCCAACATTCACCTGGAAGGGTCATCCTTTTGTCCTAAGGAATGCGAGTTCCACCCCCAGCTAGGAAACACATCCAGAACTTAAAATTTCACTTCGCGTATTTAATACGTTACATGTAAAAGGTTGAATCAGTGATAAGACAAGAAGTTGAACAAATCAGTAATATATAAACATGATCTTTTGATGTGACAAATGGAAGAATACGACCAGGTAGGTAAACCAAAATATATACCGATCGGCTAAACAGCTCGACGCCGACAATAGTGGTGGCGGTCTGTTTCTGAACAGAACTACCCGACACAACTCGCCGGCTCATTTCTTGATATAATGAAGCAGTGATTGGTAAATTGTTAAATTTGCGTCGAGAGTCTTGAATTGCAATAACAATAGCGAAACTTACACGAGTTTTTCGGGGCCCACATACAACTACGCAGAAGATGCAGCGTTTCCGTCTTTTACAAGATTCGAGACGAAATGTTACACATACAATCACGCAATAGTTTTTTCATTGAATTTATATAAAGCAGGGTTTAATTATTTAGTAGTCCTAAAATGTGATTTGCTTATAAACAAATAACACTCTGATAAGTTATTTGCACTCTGCATGGAATAAAACAATTAGTTTGTCAACAAATTAAAAATTTTAATTAAAAATTTTAATTAATTTGTTAATAAGTTCTTACTTATAAGTAATTACATTATTTTTTCAAACAGATTACACATTGAGATAAAAGATTATTAAACGTAGAACGCTTTGGAGTTGCACACATTCAGGTCAGTTAATTACTTTTCGCCAATATTTGCCAACAAACATAAAATATTTGACTATTCATAAAATCCGATAATGTTGACGATTAGATTGGTTCTATTCCCGTATTATTTGAAATAGTATGCATTAATTAATATAATAGTAAAATAACTAAAAAGATGGCCAATAAGTCAACATATAAATTTATCACTTTTTATACAAAAGCGAAAAAAATATAACAAATTGGTACAAAAAATCTACATAAAGAGGAAGAGTTTTTAATTACTCAAAAGAAATCCAGGGTTTAAAATCTGGTAGATAAGGCTATCAAGTTGTCACATCACAAATACCACAGCGAATATCTAAATAAAGTTACCAATATTCTGTTACGAAATTCATACCTTATCAATTTAATCATTATTATATTCCATGCAGAGTGCAAATAACTTATTTTAAATAAAATCAGGTATCCCAACAATAATTTATCTGTTAAAAGGATTAATAACAGAAATATGAATTTCATAATATAGAATATAAACTAATTGACTTGTTTCATAATTACGGTGTATATGTTGTTTTTAAATCAATAAATAATTTAAATTTCGTTCAAAATATTAAAGAGAAATAAAACTTTCTGGAAATACATATTTTTATCTAGAAAGTTAATTTCTTCGATAGTAATGCATTGTGTATCGGACAAACTAAACGAGCTTTAAAAACTCGCATTAAGGAAGATAAAAACAAAATCAAATTAGACATTCAAAGGTACACAGTTGTGTCCAAACATATACATGTTAATAATCAAAATTTCGATGGCAAAATGTGGAAATTTTAGACTAAGAAAAAAATTGCTTCTTGAGAATTATGAGTGAAATGTTGTATATCGGGTGCAACTATCATGGAATCAATGCTAAAAATGACACGAATAATTTGAAGAAAATTTACGATACTCTTTTGTTGTAGAAGTTTAACTTTTTAATATTCTTCTCCATTGTTAAAATTTAACTGCTGAAAGCACTCATTATTACTACGTCATTTCGGTCGTAAGCGTCGCTGGAGATGGTCCATGCGCGACACTAAATTCTTCACATGTACACTCAATAATCTTTTCGACTGAGGTGTAAGTTTTGAACCATGTAACATAGTACGCCTGAGGAGGTCTCAAAAAAGAAACGTCGCTTTTGAATGAATAATGATAAATTTATATGCTTACTTATTGGCCGTCTTTTTACTTATTGTAAATTTTAAAGTCAGAAAACTATGTTGTAATATAATATTACTAATTTATTCTTTTTAATGCTCGTAACCAACATGTACCCAACTTAATAACTGTGTGACCGATGTTAATTTTTTATCGTTATCAAATTCTATAAAAAAACTAGTAGTACCTTAACAAAACTTTTCAATAATTCTCGTTATGTCCTGCTTGTTTATTTGCGACATCATGTTGACATTTGGAAGTAATTGAAAGTCAAAATATTGGTTTTCATTGGGTGCTCAAGGTCTTTCAGTGACGAATCGCTGAATCTGACACAGTGGAGACTGGGGTACGTTTGAGCCACACCTGAAATAACTGTGCAAACACACGCTAGTGATACTCCTCTTTTTTTTGGCGCGGAGATTTTTATCTTTGTTCTTATGATACGGCTCTAGTACTGCCTCTCTCGGTGGCTTATGCAAACTCTCGACGACGCCAGCTCCGCACTTCAACTGTTTGCTCAGGTGGCGCCGACACGACGCACTCAGCCGCGTCGGAAATGCGTGGATCGGCGCGAATATGGCAACCTTTGCTGAGTGTCTAAACCTGTCTCTCACCAAGTGTTAAAAGAATACCGATACACAAAATAATGTAAGGACAAAAGAGACAGCTGTCATTATAACACTGCACGACCCTATATCGACTGTAAAAGGGTACTTTCTGCAGCTCGTAACTGTGGCGTACTTTCTTTTAATTTGGGGATGTCCTTGTTGCCATTTTGTATGTATATAATAAGGGAGGGGAGTTGAACGATTTAAAGAATATAAGTATTTATTTTAAACCCAATTTTGGCGGACCGATCATACTTAATTATCTGTTCTACCACTGGCTACTCAGCTATGAAATTTTAAATATTGGGTTGACCGTGGGATAAATTTGGTCCTGATAAAATGACAGATTTACGATGTCTGCGTAACTACGAAAATATAAACACTACCATGAGTGGAACTTATCTGTTGTTTCCCCTTGGCGACGTCGTGTAGTCAGCTTGTCTGGTATCTCATGGACCCTAGTTTGCCAGCGAATGACGGCGACTGCTCTCTGTAGTGTCATCGACAATCGTATTCGAAGTTTTGCCTGCGACTCCCGTTCATCTTTTTTTTTTGGGTAACAGGCTACATGAGGGTGATCCTGAAGCAGGCAACTCCCCTTTAATAGCATAGGAAGGGACTTGAAAAGGGGGGATGTGGAAGGTAGAGCAAGGTAGCCCAGGGTTGACTAGGGCCCCCAGGCTATATTGTAAGGATCCTACCCGGTGTTTCACCTAAAAATGATGCAGGGAAAAACCCTAGAAAACCTGCATCAGGTAGGTCGGGCTAGTGGGTACTACTCCTGCGCCCTTCTGATGACGGGAGACTGGATTGCTGTGGGAACGCAACAAACCCGCCTCCGTGTCTTGTTCAGTATTGAGAGGCAGTTAGCCGACTGGTCCAATAGGATCAGCGAACAACTCTTACCGTATGCCGAAGGTCTTCGACCCCCGTACATACACCTCTCAAACTGCCCAAGGTCGTCTCAGCCTGCAGGAGTCTTAAATTAGCTACCTTGGCCATGGACCAAGGGGGGAGGGAAAGAGGAAAACCAGGAAGGAGGAAGTCAACCTCCACCTGGTCTCACTCATTTCCCAGCAGGATATCTTCCTGCTTATCCCATCCTATGGTATCCCCGTTCATCTTCGCTTTCATGCCCTTTTAAACAATTTTGGGGCAGTCGCATTTCTTAAAGGCATAAACACTCTACAAATTTCCATCGCCAGAGCACTTAGGGGTGACTCACATGTTTCACATTGGTCACCCTCGTGTGTCTAAAGATTCTGAAGAGGCCCGGTGCCATAGGGGGTCCGTTTCTTTACCCTTGCATTGGCGATTCTGCAGGCCTGTCATTTCTTACTTCCTCCAGATGTTCCACCCCGGGATCTGGACGTTCCTTACGTTCCACCTGGTGGTACTTAACATCTCACGCGATTCACTGTCTAAATCTCAGTTTGAATTTATTGAGCATATATAACAACGCATAGCTAAAGAGTAGACGGATTAACAGATATGGGCAAAATAAACTAAGCGTTTATGAGTATAATGCAAATTTATGAATAAGACTGTTTGGATATTCTCAAAATAGTGGCTGAACGGTAAGACTTTTGAAGATGATTTTTATGGATTGAAGCACATTAGACTATCACGTACTTCTTTCGATTCAAGTGCTCTCTATTTACATATATTTTCTCCAACTCATCGTCTCACCCCTGGAAGTGACGGATGCCTCAGTGTGCCGCGGAGCTTTTAATGAGATCTTGAATCCGCTTCTCTTATTTGGCTTTCCTGGTTTCCTCAAATAATTGACGCAAATGTTGGGTTGAAGTATCATAGAAAGAGATGCTTACTCATATATTTTCAATAAATTGCTGAGAAAAAACCGAGGGATGTGGCCAACGGGTATTCCGCGTCAAATAAACTAAAATAAATATCATTTTCATAAGCAAGAGTTCACAACTACCCTAAGGAAAATGAGTATAGTGCTAATAAGACTTTGAAAAGATAAGTGTTGTAGCAGATTACGGTTTTAATACATTTAAATGTAGTATATTTATTTTGTTTCCAAGAGTTCTCTGCATAAATGTAATGCCATCCCACGAACGAAACCAAAAAAAGTATAATAAAAATTTTGCGTCAGATTCCAGAGGGGAAATTTGTGTATGAAGCACATCCCAAATACTGAAATTTTCAACCTGAAGTGAATTTTGGGTATTTGTACTTGCTTAAAATAAGAAATTATTACATAAAAATGAAAATCCATTTGCCTAACATTTATTTAGTTTACAATATACTATAATTTAATCAATTTTAATTTACAAAGATAATAGATATGGGTAAAATAAGGTACGAATTTATAAGAATAGTGCAAATTTGAATAAAACTGCTTGGATAATCTAAAAAATAGTGGCTGTTTTAACGATTAATAATATTTACTTTACAATATTTACACACACTAGATTTCTTACTAACTAGAAAAATGAGATATATTATCGGGTCGCCTTTGTGAGCTTTATCGTGGGAACAGAAACACATACACAAACCCTACGCGGAATTGGAAGTATGATAAAATAGGCAAAAGGTTACAAACAGAGTTGTAATTACCGTATTGGGCCACACCGATGGAAACCGCCGTCCGGCCATACATGCTGTACCGGTCTCAACCGAATCCTTTAAACTTCCTTGTTGACCACTTTCTCATATGCCGCCACAGACAAGGGCAAGCATTTCACCCTGAACCAACCAATTCACAGAACCCCCTCTCTATCAATCACAATTATCCAATTACTCATAGCCAATTGCTATCTTCAATCTCTTACTTTCCAACTTCTTACTCTTCAACTTCCACTGCTAAATCTCCACTTCATAATATTCTCTGCTTAATCATTGCTTAATGTAAATTCTCTTAATCACTGCCTAATGTTCCAAAAATCCATTTTCCTCGGGATTTAACACATTTCCCCTCTCCAGCATTTCATTTCCTTCGATTCAAAGTATTTACCTTTCGACTTTGGGAGGAGACGTTCGCCCCACTCCAACGATATTTTGGGTAAAACACCATGTCTCGCCACATTTCAGGTTTCCCTAAATCCCAACGAGTTTATGAAACCCAGACCGGCGCCGAATTGTTAAGGATAATTACCCTGACTAACCTCTCTCAACGCACGCTACCTACCTATATTTAGTTGTGTTTTCCAATTACAAATAACATGAATTTTTGGACCGAGGAAATTTCGTGGTTCAGGACGATTGACGAAATTAGTCGATAGACTTAGAGGAGTGCAGGCAGTTTTAGATTTAATAGGCGCGGATAAGAAAGCAAGAGACGAGGAAAGGTGACGATAACAATTGAACAACATTATTCGATCCTTGACACTCGTATGTTTAACTAGGTCCGCGACTGAACTGAAATATAGAGGTTTAATTGATTCAACGAGTTGAAGAACTTAAAAATTAGTAATTAAATGTTTAAATATATTAAAAATAATTATTTTAAATTGTTTTCCGTCTTAAAATTATTTTGGTAATAAACATGAAGCCATTGTTGAGTTGCGTTTGAGAAAAATATACCAATAAAATCTAGTGAAGACGAGAAAACATACGTAATAGGATTTAAAAAATGGTTATTGGTTGCAATATTTTTGAAACTTATGTTTACTTTTCATTACAAAAGCCATCAAAATACAATTTCTGTGAATACTTATGTTTATTTTAAAAATTATACATTATATTCCAGTTATTTTGCATTATTACCATTCACCATACAGTAATTCTCTTCATAGTCATAGGTTTAATCAGGAAATTGTCATAATGGGAAACTAGTTTTGTATGCATTCGTCAAAGAAATACTTCGACTTTGATAAAAGTCAAGTCGGCACTTCCTGTTTCACATATTCATTGTCGCTGAAATATTTTCCACCAAGGTATTCCTGCACATGAAGAAATAGATTGAAATCGCCGCCACCAAGGTATTCTTGCGAATGAAGAAACAGATTGAAACCTCTTCGCCCCAGATCCATAATAAACCAATCTAAGAGATCAGATTTTTTGCTTCTATGGCGGTGTGTGGCCAGGCGTTGCCGTGATAGCATTTTAACGACCTTCGTTGAACTGTCTAATCCACATTATCACAATTACATCTGTCAGTATTGCTTCCCTGTACTCCTCACACAATTTTCGATGAACGTTTTGCTGGCGTAATATTTCTTGTGCTCAAGAAACTAATCTCTGATCTGTCTTCACAGTCAATCGCCAGTTTAATGATATCGAATATTTAGAAAAATTTGACAAAAGGAAAACAAAATGTGATGATGTTTCATAGCTACGTCTTGGTTCTTAATGAATGATCACGCATGCTTAAAATCGAATCAGCAGCGCTGCCGCGGAAAAATATTAATACTAAAAAGTATGTATCGTTATGTATCGTGTGAGTTACTGCATTTTCTGTACGTTATTACCTGATCTTGGACACGGATCCTGTAGTTTCGCTTGTAGTCTTCTAACTGGCTCCAAAAAGGCAGACTCCTAAACATTCAGCTTTTGGAAACTGTCCAACACCCAGGATCCTAATTTTCGGGAGTTTGGCTCGATTTCGGCAAGTTAATATTTCTGGAGTGCTTATTGTTGGAGAAACAATCGAGCGAATGACAGTGGACCGTCACTGTTGTGTGTGTGTTATTGTCAACTGTCCTGGTCGACTATAAATTATATTTTATTCTTTCCGTTGGCTACAATGGCAACCCTGCGTGCATTCGGCTGCGGGGACTCCCGCAATGTGTTGTTTGATTTATTGAAGTGAAAATTAATTATCTGCCTTTTATAAATTAATATTATTTGGAAGCGCTTTGTGCAATGTTGCGTTATAGACGAATTGTGCAGCGAAAATAACGCCTCTTCACTTTGACGATAAAAATAATTTTTTTTAAAAAAAAATTGTCAGTTACATGAATGGGACAGTAACGTGAAGATAAATCAGCGGGAAAACAGTTATTGATATCGCGGAAAGAATAGGAAAAAAATGAACACCAAAAATAAGAATGTGCCAAATGGAGGTAATAACCGCAATGCTGGTAATATACAAATTCATTGTCTCTACTGAAATTTGTCAGCTGCGATGTTTTATACAATGGTATCAAAATTCCACTAAAGTTTTGGACCTCCAATTAAAATGTATATAACTTCTGGTCAATTTATTTCATTCCAGTTAAAATAAAACATCTGCGAAATGAAGTGAAACGAACGTTCCGCAGAAAATATTTTCCGTAAGTGAGCGAAAATCGACTTGAGCAGATACTTGGATTCTATCAATAATATTTAAAGCCATCTTATATATTTGATTCAAGTGTCTCAGTTTTTATACTTCTATTAAATTAATAAAAACGTGAAGTCCCTAGAATTTACGTTTTATGGATGATACATTTTTCGAATTTCGAACTCTTCGATTCTTTAAACTATGCTACTGTCTATATCTACTTTCTTATGCTCTACTATAGTAATATTACATCCCATTTGCAAATTTGATTAATTAACTTATCAACACGAGGTAAGTTTTAATAATCGCTTTTAATCGAAAATATTAGATTTTCCCTCATATTTTTATGATCCTATTAACTCGTATACTATTTAATCTTACATACCCGGAAAATTAATATCAACTGTAACTACATATATATATATATAATCGTTATAGGTTTTTTAATTATTTTGTACCATTATTTCTTCTGTTAATTATTTGTCCTAATGAAGAGAAAAAATACTTCGTTTTACTAATTTTATTGATAAGTTATGACGAGACTTAAATTTTAGCAGGAACATGAGTTCATCTTAAACTCCGGAATATTTTCGGCGTACAGCAGAGGAAAATTGATTTTCAAAGACTGCCACAAGTTGAAAATGAAGTAATATAATTTTAGCAATTACTCTTCTTTGATCTTGTTTTTGGACGCTCCGTATTTAACATAGGCCGAACCCAAAGTTCTATTGAACTCTAATTTTGATGCTTGGCGTTGATATGACGTTTTCACATCGGTCGTCGGAGTTCTAATCACGTTATTTCCGTTTATCTAACTCTACTCCAATATTGTTCTCACACATCTTCATCTGCTGAAATTAATTCTCCTTACCCTCCCTTTATATCCCTTCAAGAAATCTAAGTTGTTCAAATTCTATTACAACACTTACCTTACTTCGAAAAAAATCTCCTTCCATGAACCTCTTATGCCAATAATTTCTAGTCTCGTGTTTTCACTGAATCTATGAAACAAATTGTGGTTCTTGACGTTTCTGATTCCGTTCTTACACAATTAGACTCGTTCAATGTCCTATTATTTTGATCAGAATCCCGTTTCTAATTGAACCCGTAAAAGAGGTGCGTTCTTATTTACAATATTTTTTAGTTAAATCAATGTCACGAACAACCGAGATTATACCTTTACTGACCGGAATACCTTTATTACATTGGTGCTGTTCCAGCAATCCAAAACGTTAGCCTGATACGATGCTCGAGTAGTATATTTGGAATTAAATTCATTCGATTGTAGTTGCGACAAGAAAATACTAGAAGCATTCGAAATGTGGTACTATAGGGGAATGCTGAAAATCATATGGATGGACAGGGTAAGTAACCAGGAAGTTCCAAGCAGAATAGGGGAAGAGAGAACAATTTGGAGGACTTTTTCCAAGACACGTGGTATATTAATAGGCCACGTTATGAGACATGAGGGTCTTGTAAAATTAATATTGGAGGGAAGTGTGTGGGGTAAGAACAGAAGAGGGAGGCGAAGGATGGAATATGCTAAGGAGATTAGGTAGTATGTGAGATGTGGTCACTATATAGAAATGATAAGGCTTGCACAGGATGGGTTATCATAAAGAGTTGCATCAGACCAGACTTAGAACTGATTGCCACAATAGCAACAACATATGCAACAGAAACATATCCTTTTTACATTTCTCAAACACTGTAAAAATCTCTGGGAAACATGTAATTGAAGGTCTTGCGTCTACCTGTCGAATTAAACATGGAATGTTTTTTTGCTAGTAACGACTATTCAGTATTGGGACGGCAGTGGATATAATTTAAGAATAGTTAAAACAATTATTTTATATATTTATAGAAATTACTGTTCTTGTACACTAGGCACGTACAAGAAGAGCGATTATAATATACTGAAATAAGTGATTTCGCTCTTCAGGCTACTTGAATGAGTGCGCAGTCGGTCATTGCGGCCAGTCAGCGGGTAAGGACGGTGATCCTTAGTATTGTGTGTCGGCGTATCCCTAAAATCAGGTCAAATGTTTTGAAGTTGCACGGTTATTGACCCGGGAGCGGTCCACGGCCATAGCGGAAGTCCCTCAGGAACTGGGGGCAAGTTTGCGATGCAATAAATAGAGCAGATTTACATGGATGATGAGACTTTTGCTGAGAGAGGGCAGTGTGTTTTTTGGGAGACAGAGTTATAAACCAGATCGATGTAAGCGTCGTAGGCGGATGGATGTAGAGAGGCGGTGAGATTTTGAGAAAACAGTGCATTGGAGATGAGTGACGGTCAAGGAGATCGCCAGGTTGTCGAGGCATGATACTTGGAGAGTCAGTCAACGCGGGGTTTAACAGCGAAGGAACCTGGCCGTATTGAGCTGCGTCGCTGTACCTAGGAACATGGACAACAATCGTCGGCAGCTGCACATAGAATTCTAACAGTAAGTCTTCCCCTCCCCTTTTTACTGAGTGTGATTTAGCTACAATGACCGGAAGTTACATTTCGGATATGCCGTTGAACTTTTAATGTTTCATATAAACTTCTTAAACTTTGTAAAATTTTAGTTAGCTCTAATTGTTTATTATACTACATAAAATGGCGTGTAACTATGAGTGTATGACAGCAATAATGAATGATTGTGGAGCCGCACGACTGAGCTTTGCCCATAATTCATTTATAAATTAATTTTTTGGAATAGTTAAATAAACCTTCCCGTCCGTAATCAATTAATTATAGCAAAGATGCCTGAGAGCCTCTCACTGGCCACCTCCCTCTGGATCACGTGTTTCGCGAATTCCGTTTTCTTCTTTGAGGATAGATATATTATTTATGCATATGCAGTGGAACCCTGGCCGGTGTTCGACGCGCAGAGAGAGAGGGAGAGCGTTACAATACGAGCTTTTTGGGAAAATCATGAAACCATAAAGTTATTTCTCGTTTTGCCTTGTTCGAATCTCAGACCGCTCGAAATATTACCATTATATTATGGTGTTCTAAATTAATTTTAATTGATTTTCTTTAAGTTTGGAACCTAAATGAAACTAGCACTGCACACGTATTATTTCCTGCTGCCCTAAAATATCTTCACCAGCAGCACAAACAACTTATTAGTCTAGCAGCCTGGTAGCGAGCTGCTGAAACTAATGGCCTTACTAAGCCTGTGGAAACCGCAAACAGCCAGCAACTCTGCAGCTGCGATTCCTTATTTGAAGATTCGTATGGGGGCAGAGAACACATTCCGCAGAATAATAGCATAAAAAGGCGTTGCTCTCTTTCATCAGGGTAGCAGCTGTTTGGACTTTTCCAAATGACCATAAAATGCTTGTAAAGAATTTTGATGATAGTGTAAATGATAGATTAAATAGATTGTAAACAATATTGACTTAACAAGAAGTTCTCGGGATTTCACCCGGGTTATGTCAATCATTGGATACGACGTTTCGAAGGCTATCTCCGCCATCGTCTTCAGTCTTCAGTCTTCAGTTACCTGAAGACGATGGCGGAGATAGCCTTCGAAACGTCGTATCCAATGATTGACATAACCCGGGTGAAATCCCGAGAACTTCTTGTTCAGTCTATCCACCGGGAAAGCCTACATTCTCTAATATTGACTTAATTTCTGAATTTTCCACAGTTGCATTTTTATTAGTACCCTATTTTCTAACTTATTAGGTCGGAGAAACTTAATTGGAGTTCAAGATTATTTGTCTGAGCCAAATGATGTTTCTTAAATAAAATTCGATAGAAATATCCTACATTGTGCGTTAACTTAGTCTGAATCACGTTCGGTATCACTACAGACTAATATGAAAATTACCTGAAATCCGATTCCAACTTTTTGTCATTAAATATATTTTTTATTGAGAAATGAAATATCTCACCATGAAGTTTGTCTTTTACACTTATATTAAACTCAAAATTGTTCATTAATTATAAAATATGTTCCAAATTATTATCATTTGTATAATAAAAGTGGTTAATTTGGGAAGAAATAGTCACGTCCTTCTGACAGTGTAATAATGTACCAAAACGAACTTGTTGCTATTGTGAACTGATTTTCGTTAAACAAATGCCTGTTATTAATCCTTAATTACATAAAAAATTAAATAAAAACTTTCAAAAGGCAAACTTTTGAAGAATAATTGTGTCAAATATTTTTCAAGTATTAAATATGATTATAATTATTTTATTAATAATTGTGGGAAGTATTCTTTTTGGACCAGAACAGAAATATATTTTTATCATTTAAACATAAAAACAGACGATAGGTTGATGAAACCACTGTTTTTAAATGAAATAAGTACGTTACAACGTTTCGTCCACATTTTTGTAACGTTAGGTATTAAAATATCTTCTGGTGTTAAATTTCTTAATGTATGCCAAAAATATCATTAGCAGAGGGCCAAAAGTGAACCTTTTGCGTCTTAAACTGCGTTTAATGATAATTTCAACAACAAAATTACCTCAATTTTCATTCTAGAAACCAAACCAACGTCACATTCCTCCATTAAAGTTAATGTAAGGAATAGATTTAAGACTTAAGAAGCCAATGCTCGTGACTACACCGTCTCCAAAATTAAGTTTTTACATTTTAACATTTATTGCACCAATAAAATATTTGTATCATCTGTGAACCTACCAATGGGGTTTGTCCTCAGGCCAAGGTTTGGCGCTAGGGAGGATGCAAGCGATGTCATAGCCTCTGCTCCTTCAAGGCGAGGGGAATGCCGCCTCGTGGCTCCCATGTTAAACCACCTTAGACAGAATTTCTCTGGTTCGATGAAGGGAGGTCGTGTGGTCAATCTAAGAAGCAGGCTTCCCGTCCTCCCGTTGACAGCAGCTGAGGTTGACTCAAGGAGGCCATCGAGTCATTCGTGCTTAAGGTGTCGGAAGTGTGGGGGCCGGTGCAATAACGGAGATTCTGGGATCGGTTTTGGCTTTCTCTGGCTCTAGGTCTGGAGTCACCCGGACCACTCCGTATCCCATATGAAACCGCCTGGCCATAAGCATCTGACAGCTTTGCTCACGCAGCTTGTAGACCTAGCTTGAAAGCTTATTCTGGTTGGCCGGAATGAGCAGACTACCTTCAAGAGCCATTTAATTGTAAGTGCAATTTCTCCCTGCGAGGTGACCCTGAACCGAAATGTGCGCGGACCAATGCCGTCCTTCAGGCCTTAAAGCCCACCTGGTGGTGGAATTTCCACGTCCCAGTGGAATTTGACTCGAGGGAGTAGTGGTTCGCGGACACAACCGTCTTCAGTCTTTCCAAAGGGACAGAACGCCTTTCCGCCCGCGTTTTTGGTATCTAGATATTCCCCGTTGCCTCCTTGGAGACTTCGAAGAAAGGCTTGATGGGAAACTAAGAAAATCAAATGTAAGCCTACCAACGCTCTCGCTTGTTATGTTAAGGATGTTAAAGACCATTTGACGCCCGGCTAGTAGTACATAATATAGAAGGGAACAACTTCAATTCTATTTATATCAAGCACACGAGGAGGTAAAGAAAACTAGGAGTAAGGAGCACATGGCAAATTAAAAATTTAAAGAAATTCGTTTATTACTAAAAATATAAATATATTCAATGTTGGTTTAACTTAAGAAATGCAACTATCCTTGACGTTTAACATATTTTTAAGCTAGGTTAAATTTGGACATTGGTAGAATTAAAATTAATAATAATTATATTTTTAACTACTTACTTTCTTCATGGCACCAAATCTCTCTGGCTTTTTATGTTAGGACTTGTTAGGCTGGTTAACACTCTTCCATATGTAGTTTTATATTGTACTTGAGAGGTTCAACCTTTTGCTTGGAAGAAGCGTGGTACTTTCAAATTACTATTATATCGGCGCCTGTAAAATTGGCCTACTTTTCTAAGAAATATATTCAACAAACAAATTTAATGCATTACATAACATTAAGCATATATATAGTGACGTTACGCTTGTTTACATGTCCACCTAGCCATCACTGTCCGCCTTTTATTATATCCAACTAACCTCGGATCCTCTAGTCCGCCACCATGATATTACACGGGAGTAGCGCTCTGGAGGCCGAAAGCCGAGATGCTCCGTGACGTAGCAGGGAAGAGACAAGGAAGCGAACGTGTGGCCTGAGAACAACCAAGATCTGAGCGTCGTTCTGGGTTTGGACGTCGGCCAGGACGGTTGGGTGTAGCCCTGGGTCGGAAGTGAACAGCGGTGCGATTCTGAAATTGTGTACCAGATTTTTACTAGTTTCTATGAACATTTAAATCATTATTTTCTTTTTTTTATTCACGTGAATAAACCTTTGTTATTTTTCTATTGTGGTTGTAGTTTTCGTTAATTTATCCTCTCCACGTGGCAACCAGAGAGGTCTGAACTAAATTAGACAACGAAAAGGACAACGAAAAGGCTGGCTGAGAGTGATCCTAAAAAAGGCAACTCCCCTTTAATAGCATATGAGGAGAAATTAAAAGGGGGGGATGTAGAAAGTAGAGCAAGATAGCTCAGTGCTGCCAAGACCCCCCGACTATAGTTTAAGGATCCTACCAGATATTCCACTTAAAAATGATACAAGGAAAACCGCAGTAAACCTGTATCAGGTAGGTCAAGCATATAACTAATTTCCGTCAGTATAAATATGACCTTCTATAATGCGATTGAAAGTGTAATTTAAAAAATTCGCTTTTACAGCAAAATATACATAAAAATACAGCCAATATGTTAGAAACCATTACATATACTTACCTAATATATGTATGACGTTTCATCTATATTTGAGGACTTCGTCTGCGAAATTTTAAATGGATGACATAAATGTACCTGTGGATAAATTTGCGTCATAGGCTGCGTTTTATTATGACTGTAACTGTAGCAGCACTCAGTCTACGAGGCAAAATTATCCACTAAACATCGTAAATATATTAAAGAAATATTGATTTTAGACAAATTGGTTGTATTGTTTATTTATTTATACTTAATTGTCAGATAATTGATTCACTCAACATTGCATTCGATACATATTCCCACTTTTGTATGAGGGAGGAAGTCTAGGGAGAATAAGACGCATTGCAATCAGCCAGTCTCGGAAGCACAGAGCTGAAGAAAAAGAGGTTCTTAATACTGCAAAGTAATTTAAATTTTGTTGGTAAAAGGTACGGAATGTCGCCGGCATTGCGTCGTTAATCACTGTAATTGATACGCCAAAGAAGTGAGCGGCTCAGAGGGGGCTCAGCGTCGGGCTCTAATGACGAGAGATAAGGGAAAGGGAGGAACGTGTCCCGAGCACTCATCCGCCGACGTGCCGTTTCCAAGTCTCTGCTAGCGACTTAGCAAAGCGCTGGTTCGTATTAGGTTCAACCTGTTTCTACGACTGAAATACTCATTCCGCACTATAATATTGTATGAGTATAGTGTTTGCCCTCGGGCTTAATTTTTATTGTATTCATGGTAAAATTACACACGGGAAAGTTCTTAGCAAGATAAATGGCGAGATAGCGGCTTATACATATGGGCAGTGTCCATGTGTCATCTGTCGTTAGGGTCATGAATACACCATTCTATTTACCAAATAAGCAGCCAAATTGGTGAAATACAGTTTGTGAAAATCTCATGAAACAGGAAAAGCCGTTTGCAGAGTGATAATTTATATCGGAGTTGTTTAACAATTAACGGGAAATACTACTCTGATCACCCTGACCTGTTGCTTAAGGCATATTGTTGTCCTTTCCTGGTTGTTCCTCTGCGCTAATCTCAAGTTTTCAATCCATACAACGCGGCCGAGGGAATTTGTAAAGATTTTGCTTGAAAAAATTTTTAATAAACAATAATTGTGATGAATAGGGGACTTTTCATAGGGAATATGGTTTTGTTAAAAAATTACTTCCTTATAATTTTTATTTAACTAAAATGTAGTTATTGTGTTTTGATTATCTGAATTATTTAATGAATTCAAATGAGGAAGGGTGCCAATGATTACTTTTTATTTATAATTAAAGTATTTTATACTTTCATATTTTACACCAAACTATATTACAATAATAAGACTCATAAATAATTCTTCTGTATTCACTTAACTTTACAATTATTATCTAGTATGGTGCACCTAGCTCACAATTATATTATTTGAAAAATTAAAATCGTTCTCTAGATAAAATATGGCTTTGTTTGTGAAAAGAAAAGCCCTTACAGTAACAGGCTTGGGGTTGTATATAAATAACTGTTTTCTTCTAACACAGTACCTTAATTACGTCAGACTAAGGAAAGTTAACTCGAGGGAGTTGCTGAAAGGTCAAGTGGATTAACTGGTCTCTGCATTACTCTAAAAAAGTTCTGTTCATCCTTGGTAAATGACTAATACCAAAAGACGCTCATGGAAGCTAAAAGTAAGGTTCTTTACCGAAAAGACTAATCCACTGCCAATTTTCGTGTGGATGTAGCGTACAGCTTAACCAAGATGCTCTCACCAAATCATTAAATCGGTAAATTAGTGTGCTGATTTTATCAAAGCCGCGACAAATTTCTATTACATCTTACTCTGTCTGACAGTCTCCCTTGCTGAAATATCTGCAATGTTTTGTAATGTAATAAAATTATGGTCAAATAGTTGATTTTTAAACAATTATCAATATAGAAAAAGAGTTCTGACATAAACTAATTGGTCCTCAAAAATTTAGAACATAATAAAATTGATAACATTGTGCACAAACAATAATTGATTCTAAATATTTCTAAAAGAACAATTAAACTAAGTAGATCTTTGTTATTGTTGTGGTATTCAGTCCTAAGACTGGTCTGATGCAACCCTCCATGCTAACCTATCTTACGCAAGCCTTTTCATTTCCTCATAACTGGCACATCCCATATCCTCCCTAATCTACTTAGCGAATCTCATCCTTGTTCTCCCTCACCTGCTCTTACCCCACACACTTCTTTCTAATGCTAATTTTACAAGATCATCGTGTCTTAAAATGTGCACTATTAATCTACCCCTTTTCTTGGTCAACGTCCTCAATATTGTTCGTTTTTCCCCCTAATATATTTAGAACTTCCTCGTTAGTGATTCTATCTACCCCTATTTTGTAGATATTCAAATATCAGCATTTTAATGCAGCACCACATTTCAAGGCTTCTTTTCCTTTCCCCAAGTCCTATCGTCCACGTTTCGCACCCATAAAACACGCCACGCTACATACGAAAATTTTTAGCAACGATTTCCTAATATTTACACTTAAATTACGAGTTATTAAATTCGTCTCTTTCGCGGAAGCCTTCCTTGCCTACTGTTTGTGTGTACTATACTTCTACCATCCCTTGTTATTACGCTTCCCAAGTAGCAGAATTCCTTAAGTTCCGTCAAAATATCCCTTTCCAATCTAACACCCTTAGTTGTTCCACTGTTTTCCAAACTACACTTCATTATCTTGGTTTCCCTCTATTAATCATCATATTGAACACTTCTCCAGGACCACGTTCATGCCATTTATTATGGTTACCAAGTCTTATTCTGATTCTCCTAATACTACAATATCGTCGGCAAAGCATAAAGTTTTTATTTCTTTTCCTTGCAGTATAATTCCTTTTCTATATTCCGTTTTAACATTGTTCATCGCCTGTTCTATACATAAGTTAAACAGCATGGGTGACAGACTGCATCTTTGGCCTACTCCTTTCCTGATTACCGCTTTCTTATCTTGATCTATTCTAATTACTGCTGCTTGTCTAGTGTTGAGGTTATGTATAAGCCTCCTTTCTCGATATTTTATTCCAGTGTCCTTCAAAACCCTTAATAGTGTGTTCCAGTTCACATTATCAAACGCTAATTCTAAATCTGTAAATGCCATAAACATAGGCTGGTTTTTTATTATCCTATCTTTTGAAATTAGTCGCAAAGCCACTATGCTTCTTTTTAAATTTCTTAAATGACTAAATCTAAAAGATTAAATAAAAAATAGTGTGTACGAAGTTGCATTAATGACGTAGTAGATGTTTTAATCTTATGAAAACATTTGGAATCTTTCCAACCGTTAGCTGAAGAAGCGCTAGAAGAAAGAATAAAATCGTGCGTTCTTTTAGGTCTTTATTGTAGTATATTTATTAAATTTGTTATTTCTAGATAAAATAGTGAGGTGCTAGAAACAGAATGGCATGAGTGCAATACGGGGCTGGCAAAACATTAAGCTGTAAGGCATATTTCATTTTTGGCACGTGTCTCCATGCAAAGGCCAAAGCAATGGTGAAAATGAGTGGGCAACTAGAGTAATGTGATTGTGTAAGAGGGACGCTGTTATGATTCCCTTGGAATATTAGTCCAACCCAATCATTGGAAGGGATGGAACGATGACCTATTATGTGCCGACAGTTAATCAATCAGGGTAGTACAGTAATAGTGTCCAAGAGAGAAAGTTGGATCTTGCTTAGACCATTTAGAGGGTGGGCGTTAAGTCCCTTTACTCAGAATGTGAACTATGTAGGTATATACAGCGTACCTCCTATGAGTTCAAAACGTTTGTGTGGATTTCTCCTTGTTTGCAGCATAATTTCATGATTTTAATGTCCGATTGTTCATCTAAAAAAGCGTATTAGTGGTCATTATTTTAAACGTCACACAAACTGCGTTTTTCAGCTGCTCATCGTTTAGGTATCGTCGTTTTCTCATATCTTCTTTCACAATACATTATCAGGTGTGTTGAGGTCTGGACATTAAAGTATGTTACGAATATGGAGGAAGGCACACAGACGTTTATGCCTCATAGAAGGAACGTTGTACATACCTATCTAGTACATACCTTTATAGTTTCAAGTTTCAAAACTTTCCAACCATCCAGTATATTAGGTCACATCAGGTGTTCTGGCAAATGTTCTAGTCCTTTGGTAAGTTGCTCTGGTCTTCGTGTGACGAGACTCCATTTTGTAACCCAATGATATCGGTTTACCGATTCTACGTTAGTGATGTAAAATTAATAAGAATACTAATAGTAACATATTTTTTATCGACTATTGTTATTTGGTTACTAAGTGATGTCATTACCAATATTGTCAATGACCACCTGCCAGTGTTCAGGTAAGAGTTTTAGATAGATAGATTTATTTCGTTACAATGGGATGAGCCCGGTGGCAACATACATTTAATATTCCAATAATGGAATATACGTTAAAAAAATTTATTCAAATATAAACATTCAATATACAAATACTTTAACACAAATTATAAGCCTGAATAAATTACGTTAAAGCATGTCCCTAAATAATTTTACACTTTTCGGTAAAATCGCTAATAGACCTGTAGCAAATCATTCCAGTCTTTTACGATCCTATTTACGAAGGAGTATTTACCCACTTCCGTTCGTTGTCTTCTCTGATTATTTTTAAATGAATGATGATTTCTCGCTCCATATGTCGGTAAATGAATACGAGTTTTAATATCACTCCAGGCCGGTTCATCTGTATACGCTTTGTACAGTGCACAAAGCATGGTCCTCTTTATCCTCCAGATTATCATACACGTGCCTCTAGAAATATTTTCTTTTTCTGCCCGGTTTTGAAGCCTGTCCAACGCGTGTATCTGATCGGTTCTGTAGGGATACCAACAAACAAAAGCCCCAAAAGACCTATAAGCGATGTCTTTTATCTTTGGGGTACTTTCAGCAATATTCAATTGACAAAGTGAAGTGCCTTCCACCCTTTCCCAGTTACTGAATTTATATGTTATTCCCAATTCATGTCTTTGATCAAAGTTATGCCCAGATATTTACAAGTGTCCACTTGTAATATATTTTCGTCCCCTAATTTATATTCAACTTGAAAAACGTTTCTTATCTTTGTCAATACAATCAATTTAATTTTTGCTGCGTTTACTTTAATCGTCCGACCAACGTTGAATTCTGTTTAGATCAGATTAAGGAATATTTACATCTTGGACGTTTCCAATTTTTCTATAAGTGATACAGTCATCGGCAAATAATCTTATCTGAGACTCAATGCTTATCGTCAAATCATTTATAATTGCTAAAAGTCATTAGTGGCCCGATTACGGTTCCCTGAGGCACCCCTGACGTGACTTCAACTGGCTCAAAAATTTCTCAGTTTATCCGAACACTGAGCTTTCTGTTATCCAGAAACTCGCGAATCAAGTTTAAAATGCTGTTCTCAATGCCAGATTTTTTCAATTTCACTAAAAGAATATGATGCGTTACAAGGTCAAAAGCCTTTGAAAAGTTAATTACAACAGCATTAATTCTTCCCCCGTCATCTATCACATGAGATATATCTTGACATACTGTCACTAACTGACTGTTGCAAGAATATCCTGGCCTAAAACCGTGCTGCCCACTGTGTAACCACCCCGTTTCGTCCCAATGTCTACGTAAATACTCGGTCAATAATCTCTCCAACAGTTTGCATATCACTGAAGTGAGACTAACCGGCCTCTAGTTACTAGTTACCTGCTTTGTATATAGCTACTACGATCTCATTTCTTGGTAGCATTTTGATGAGGAATGCCAGTTTGGATTCACTAAACGGACATAATTTCTTGAGAATCTGCACCATCCTTCGCACTTTTGGATTTTCTGATAGGCCAATCCATTCCTTCCTCTTCTTTTAGTTCACCTACTGGTAAAAAGTCATTTCTCGTCACCTGCAGCAGTGTCCCAAATGAATTGTTTGTGCCCTTGATGCGTCATACGGTAACGGACCAGCAAAAATGAACATACAGTTATTGCCTGGTTTTTGTTCGTATCGATTGTGCACCACTTGCAATGGTTCTTTCCACAGAAATAAAATAAAATAAATCAGGGGAATTAAAATAAGAGTTTATTTTATTAAAAGAACGGAAACGTAAAAATACAATTAAAGCATTTAATCTGTTTCTTTTGGTCTGAATGAACCAAATTTACCAATTGCGCGGGCTAAAAATGAGAGCTCCTTCTCACTAAATTATCCGTGGTGGTTTAGGTTGCAAAAACTCGTGCACGCCATAATATAAGGCCAACACTTACCAAAAAAACCGGAACGATCAGGAACTCTGGCTGATCGCTGGTCGAACCAACTCTTTCGTCGTCTTTCCGACAAGAGCCTATCGGCCAGTTCACCCCTTCCTCTCTCCTTCTGCAAAACGTTCATTGGCCAGCCTTCGTGCACGTGATTGGACCCAGCGGCCCCTCTTCATCCCTTTTCCGAGCCCGGGCCAAAAATAGTTGTTTTTGTATCCTTTGGGGATTTTCCAACTTCAGCCTTTGCCCCAAGGTTTCCTTTCTTGGCTTTGTGTTGGCCTATGTCTTTTTACCAAAAGTATTATTATAAAAATATAACTCACCATATGCGTAACACATATGGTACCACGGTACCCAATTCTAGAACCGTCCCCAATCGATGGAAAAACTCGTAGTGTACAATGGTTGTGTTACAGCATTCCATATTTTTTCCAATTTACAACATTGCTTGGAGACGATTATTTGAACCAACTGATTTAGGCATTTTATTAAAAAGAGAAGATCTTTCAGAGCTCTCTCAAGTTGAGTTACTCTTCTCGAAAATGTGAATAACATTTCTCCGGAAATGCTTCCCTTCCGAAAATATTTGAAATTCTTCTTAGAGGCGTACATGATCCTCGATTAAACTCGAAGAGTAAAATGTGTTGGAAATGTTATGTTTCAACTTGTTACTCCATTCTGATTAGCATTAAAAATGCCGTTAGCAGCATACAAGTTCCGTTCGCAGTGATCAAATTCCGAAGAAAAACAATTGAAGAACGAAAAGCAAAGACTTCACAGCACAGTGGTGCCAATCCAATCAAACACAGAATTACCAACGCATTACAAAACATTTAAAATTATAAAAACTCTAGAAGAAACTGGAGACATTACATTTTTAAATAGGAACTGAAAAGTTCAAATTAGGGATGTATGAAAAGATAGAGAAGTGTTTGTATACTAGATTTGAACCGATAGTCCCATATTTTTAATCCCATTAAAATAAATGAGAACTTAAAGTATCAGTTGACGCATTTCTAAGAGTGAAATCAATGCCGACTGTTTTGAAGCATAAATATTGAGGTCCATCCATAATTCAAACTGAGACACTTCGTTTAACCGACTCACAGAATTCGTGACATCGTATCTGGTCGAAAGAAATGGCGCCTGAACACTGACCGCCTCGTGCGAGGAACACAAAGCTTCCAATTATGTCGGCGCTTCTCATTAGTGTTAATTACTGTGCAACGCGACGGGTCTGTGGTGACGGTTAATTAGGATCGCGCCTGTCGACGGACGATCGCCAAGTAGGCGCTACAGGGCTGGAAGTCCCCGGGTAATCGAGTGCAAAGCTGCAATCATATACCCAGATTGCAACATCACAATGCGACAGGGAAAATAAATGAGAAACTCAGGGTGCGTTAACCACTAAGACGTAAAATATTTGTTTTACTGGGGTAAACGTTTAACTTTGTTAGAAAAAGGATACAGTATTTTGGGAAGTATTACCATTTGTTTTAGAGGAAAGATGAGGCGGCAGTGATAACATTCATTTTTGTAATTCGAAGGACAATCTTCGAACATTTAATAAAAATATTGGGTTCCAATTTGAGAGGCCAGGTGAGATAATCTCAATCTCGTTGAACATATTTATGAAGAACGACGAATTGTGACAGAAGTTCTAGGAAAGGAACGATATAGGCATTTAAGGGAAATCTTGGGCATATGTTAAAGCGAAAAAATATTTTTTCAAGTAATCACGTAAATGCATGGTTAATTCTATGCAACTTTCTACATTTGATTACAATAGATAAATGTATTCCTTCGTTTGTAATTTTGAGTTTAAATCATTTTTCAAACTGTTTTTTTTACATTTGTTGATATTTATATACTCGTATTTATTTGTTTGTAATCAATATTACCGTATTTCTGAAATACGTTTATGGTTTCAGTGATATCACTCAAGTGTAATAAATATACCTATTTAAAATTTTACTACATTAATTGTGAGCAAGGGTGCGATAGATTTTGGTCTGAAAAAATTAGCTGAAGGAATTTCGAATGCCAGCTGCATGAGGGTAAATGGCTGATATTCAGTATGCCCAACTGATTGACTAGTTTATGCACGTATCTGACGAAGATTCGGAGTATTTTTCAATTTGATACATATTAAATTTATCTACGAATAGAAAGTATTTTCTTTCTTTTAGTACATGATTTGTGGAAAATTCCGACGAAAACAATTAAGAAAATGTAGATGCAGTAGTCACTATAATAAAATATTCTCCTTAGCTGAGAAGGTTAACAATATCTGTAAAAACTGTGATACACTTAAATAGTTCTGATTTACACAATTTGTGCTGCATAATTATGCATGAGAACTTTTTGGACCATGGCTGACTGTACTCAATTATTAACGAAATATAACAGCATTAAAATTGAGAGCCATAACTCATCAATATCAAAGTGGAGAATTGAACTGCAAAGTTGAAGTGTCAAAGACATTTAATTTATCTCTTCATTGAAGGCAGAGAGGTAATATCTGTCATGTCCAGCGAAGAGCGCCATTGCCAGATCAATGTGGCTTCGACGGGCCACCACAACCGCATTGTTAAATATTGGACATGGTCCGTGGTTTATAGTCGAAAAAATATTGCTTTCCTGCGATAAGATTGCGTTTCCAAAAAAGTACGTACTGTACCATGGCGTCAGTGAGAGTTGGATTATGTGTTGTATATGATTGTAAAACTTTATAGTGAAAGAAATCAGAAATAAAATATCATTGTTTATAGAGGTATTTGAAGCAGATAATATGCTCGACGAATAAACGCGTTTCACGACAATGGCGTAGTACAATATCGAGGGATAAAATTCAATAATTTAAAAACGATTAACATGAAAAGTTTTAATTTATGTGAGAATCTTCGTGAGGCCTGAGAATATGAACACGGAAATTAATTCATCCCTATAGCGTTCTCTAACATAATAAATATATAATAAATAAATAGGAAAAAATTATTGTATGTGAATTTTTAATCGTACATTCAAACAAAATAAAATATGTACAAAAATGGAATTCATAAATAAATTTTAGCCCACTGCTCCAACATGAGAATGTATCGTACTTTACCTGTATTTCGGTACAGACAATTAAAATCCCCAAGCATTTGAACATAAAAAAATTTTAGCGTCGCAAAGCTCCAAGATAGAAAAACCCCGCCAGCTTGTCGGAAGAGCCATAGATATCCAAGAAATGTTAGGTTTATTTGGCCATGCGTTCGCCAATCTTCTGCGTCCCTTCTCACTGTCTTTCAAAAATCAACTGCTGTCCATCAATTCGATTTAAAAAATACTTCTCTCACTCTCTTTGCCTTTCCGACCTCGCTGCTCTCCCTTCTCTCAGTTTTCGTATATTTTTCCTCATTGGTGGAAATTAGTCTTTCCTGATTGGCCGCTGCGTTAGAGTACTGGCATAGTTTTGGAATTAACCTGTGGAGTATATTTAACCGGAAAGTTCTATTAGAGAATCCCCTGCCTGGGTCTTTCGACGCTTTTAATAGACAAAAATTTAAAGCGGTGGTCATATTGAATGTAAATTGAATAAAAAAGAAATGTTCTTGTGCTGTTTTCTTCACTTATGTTCCAAAGTCTTGGTTATTCTTTATTTTAGTTCCCAATTACTCCAATTTATGCTCAATGCTTCAGGGAAGAAAATTATTCTTTGGCAATATGCAACTGTTTCCTGTAAAAAGTTTACTGTCTCAAGATTTTATCATTACCTAGTACATGCATTGTAGAAACTAAAATTCGTAAAACGTAAAGTAAGTCTATTTGTTGCCAAAAAAGAATTCCATGAATATAATACCAGACAACGAGGAACTTTTCTGACAGCCAAAGATAACATTTCACTTTTAGAAAAAATGTATTATTCAGGAATAAAGCTATTTCATTGTATTCCTCTTAGTATGGAAAGCGTAAAGCGTTACAACGTATTTCCTAAATAGTGCAAAAGCCTGCGGCACATAATACTGGAAAATTTAAGGAATATATATCTCTGTTGTTTGTATGTCTAAATGACACTTCACAATTGTTTATTTCAGGGCCATCGCACGAAATTCCAGTTGCCGATACGAGTTGCCCGATAAATTCTGCCGGAGATGAAAACATTTTGAATTTTTAAATCGTCTTCTTGTATTAATGAAAGTGTTGTGTTATTAGTGCAGCGTTATTTACAAAAAGTGGTGTTTACATTACATATAAGAATTGTTCTCCTTAGTTTAAGTATACGCTTTGTTATTTTAGTTTTTGTATTCATCGTAATATTCTGTAATCCAATTAAATTCTCTCTTATGTATAATAATAAAATATGTAACTTTTTACTGTTCATGTCCTAAGTATCGATTGTATTTATATGGCATTCAATTTGTATTTTAATTAATATCAATTTGACTTGTTCTATTTCATCACTAGAGGATTAATGTAACTACGAAATCTAATATAATCTAGTCCATTTAAAACATCCAAACTTAATATACTTTGAATTAGTTTTTAATGACTTCATATGATAATAATGTGAAAAGAAACCCGAATGAGGTGTTATATGCACAGAAACGTCGAATGAACTAAATAAAACTTTTGTCTGTATCTGGTCGTTAATTTATTCAATTTACATTGAATTATCACTGCAATGATTTATTATTTTAGAATTAATATTTATAAAGTAATATGACGTCTGGTTTTCGAAGCGAGACTTAAGAAAGGTTCAGAAAAACTGATGAGGCTTCTAATGGTATTAACGGTAGAACGATACATTTTTAGTCAATACAACCTCATGTACAAAATTTATGATTTGCGAGATGGAGCAGCTAAGGAAGATTGTTTTAACCCTGACACCCGAACGTAACACACAGGAAGCGTAAATATAGAGTGGTGCTAGTGTTCTATAGAAGAGTCATATTACGAGGCGTTATAGAAAGGGCCAAGGGAGGGCTTTCCTACTGACGTCATCACTGCAGACGTCCGCCGTAGCGCCGTCGACATCCCTTTCGCCATCAACTATTTATGTTTAATCTGCTTCCGATTCAACCAATTGCCAGGAGGAAAGCGCGGCTACCATGAAATATAAAGCAGTCGGCGTCTCGTAGACCTATAAATACAGCACTACGCGCCAATGCGGAGCTGCGAGCGCTCATATTAAAAACCCAATAAGTGACTGCGACCGGTGAATTTATCGGACAAAGGGGGAGCATATTTAAGGGTGTGATACTGCCCCTCCCAATCGCATGGGCCTGCATCCGTCGAGTAACCGAACAAAAGTAGAAAATAGCAGGGGAGAAAAGTTAGTCCTGTTACGATATTTGCAAATCGAATTCATTACCCTTTGCGATGGTAACACAGTTCTTATTGTCTAAAACGCTTTCGGAATAAGTTGTTTTGTTTCATTGTATTATTTATTTAATATATTGTACCTATAGCCTAGTAGTGCATATTTGCTTCGTATTTTATCAGAATACGACGCGGAATAGGACGTCGATGACGTTTACTTTTAACTCCCAATATTCCCAGTGAGCCCAAAATATATCTCCGAGTTTGAAAATGTCCTACTTGAACTTACCATAATTTGTTCTGAAGCTCCAATGATTTAATATTTATGTAGCAATTATAATGATTTAAGATTCTATCTTTCTAAGAGTATTTTATTCAACTCTTCGTCTGATTTTACGATTCTCGTCAAGTTACAAAAATCTGCTTGGAAATCTGTGGTTAATGTTTCGTTCAAATTTTTTTTGAGTAACAGGCTACATTTTAAGAAAACTTCATACATACAAATAAATTTATGATAAATTCTTTGGAATGTTTAATTTATAAAACAATTTTTCAAATGTATTATTCAAATTATTGATGTCATTCTTAACAATAATTCTGTTTTTTATTCTAATGTCGCTCATTAGACTTAGAATTAAATTTTTATTCATCCTGAATTTTGGTGTTGAACCATGAAATATAATTCATGTATTGAGAATATAGTTAGTAAAATCAGTACTAAGCTTTTCCTCAAGTAACAAAAAGTATGGATGTACTAATTTTTTAATGTTAATTGTTGTGGTAATCTGTGTTTAGACTGTTCTGATGCAATCTGTTACTATTTGATTACATATTTTCTGAAATGAACTAACTGCCATAATTTATGAAAAATTAGTAATTAACATATATGCAATCAGTTCATATATAGATTAGGCCATTTCTTCATGCAGCATTACTCCACATTTCTGTCTCTAAAACTTCCACACATTTGTTTAGACTGCCAGTTTGAAGCAGTATGGAGAACATACTTGTCTAATCTACGTGTCTCAGGTGGCACAACAGTTTTCTTGTGTCATACTGGTCCTGGGAGCTCGGCAGAGAGCCACTTAAGGGTGGCTTATTATGCGACCCTCTCTCTCGTCTTCCATTAGACCTGGACGATAAACAGTGGAATTATTAAGGGTAAGTAGTCGCGTGCAGTAGCCAGAGGTTATGGAGTATTAAAGTAGAGCAACAAGAAGATAAACGGATGGGGTCCAACAATTACCATGGTACAGCGTAAATGGAGTGTACGCCATCTTGCCACATATGGAAGCCATTTACTATCCATCAAAATCAGGAGAATTACTAAAACTTCACATCTATTCAGCATCTGCAAATATATCTGGACTATTTTGACACCAAACCTACAATCCCTCAATAAGTTTTAATTAAACCACTGAAACTATTAACACAATATTGCAGAAACCTAATAACAGCTATATAAATATTTTATTAGTGTAGTTTATGTGTTATTTACTTTTAAAATTTTAACTACAAAAATTAAAATAATTTTGTCATTAAATACAGCTTATTACAACAGGATTTTTCGGTGATTTTATCACCACAATCATTGGTAATAATTTAGCAAATACATGCATAGAAAATTGTCTTATACATATCTGTTTCACATTTCTGATATTTAACTGTGTAATATAATTCTTTTGTAGTTAATTGACGACTAAATAAAGGCTTTAATCATTGAATATTCAAAAAAGTCCAGTATTAGAAAATTATGAGACTTTTAATGTAATTTTAGAACAGTCATCTCGTTGTGGGTTCTTATATAGTAGTTCAATCCTGAAAATTTAATGAAGGTAGCAGGGGGACACAATTGAAAATACAGTCGGATATAAGACACAGAGAATGATTAGCCTAGCTCAGGAGCATGGAAACAACGCGCTGAACGTTCAAGGAAATAGGAGGAAAACGTTGCTGCAGGATAAAGGACAGTGACGAATTATTTGTAATGGAACATTAAGATTGGAGTTGTGTGAATAGAGAGGCATTAGAAGAAATTTAGTGAAAGTATTAAAGCAGTCAGTGTATGTTATGAGAAATTTTTCGTGGAGATGAAAGTAAAATGATTTGAAGTTCAGGCGGAGCGCCTTTCATCGCCTCTGTCACATGACAGCACGACATTGTGCATAAGGAGTTGCATAATAGAAGACAGCTGCCATATTTTCATTTCAAAAATACATAGAATACATCTAAATTAGACTTCAGTTAAGCATGCATTTCTTAATTATATGTAATGTATTCTCAAAACCAAATCATGTTTGAACCAGGATTATTGTTCAGGTAATCACGGCCCATCATCCTCAAATTATGAGTAGGACTATTTTTCTGTATATAAAAATGAAAAAGACGTTTTCTATCATGTTTTAATTAGGCTTTTTATTATTTTTAATCGCTTACTAAACAAACTACAATAATTACTACTATTTTATATATTTCTCCGGTCAGATAGTACTCCAAAACAAAACATAGTGGCGAAAGGTAATTAATACGTGAATCTAACGTGAAAAGACCTTCCATTTCATCTAACTTGAAAAGGGAGTAAGTACTAAAATGAAGTAGTTTGTATACTTTTGAATAGTAACAGTATGTTAGTATTTTTATTCCAACGGCCAAGATCTCGATTGATCATTACTTGACTGTGTAACAAGAGCAAAAAGGAATGGTTCATATCTGGTGATACGTTCCCGGTATTAGAAAACACTAGTGTTTCAAATATATTAATAAATAAATATACATTGTATAAAATAATTTGGTCCCGTTTATATTTGAATTGACCTTTGTAAATAGGGCTGGAACCCTGTAACGGGTCAAGAAAGAAGTCCTGGCAGCCAACTTTACCACGTTTTGACTCTTCCTTGTGAATAAAATATAGCTTCGGCATCTTACATCGGTGAATTTATAATTTTTGCAGTATTTTAACGGAAGCTTGCATATGAAACTCCTTAATTTTAACTCTTAAATGGTATTCGTAAACTTGGTGTCTTTGGCTGCGTATAAGTTACGAATAATATTCAAATCTGCTTATGTTAAGGCTCGGCGAAAAACCTTAAACTGAAAGTAGTGTGTGGGGTGGAACGGGAACGGAAAAACTGGCACACTCGTCTTATAAAATGAGTTACAGGAATATTTACCAAACAAGAATAATACCAAAAAAGAAAAGTAACGGGAGAAAGGGAAAAATGTTAGTAGTTACAAAAATAAATTTCTGCGAAAGGATAAATTGATAAAGTGATCAAGCATACGCAAAATAAGTATAAGAAAGAAACCAAGAAAGGTGTTAAGATTTTTCTTAAATTAAGTTTTACTTTATTCCACTAATTGTAAATGCAAAACATCCTACCCTGGGGGACGGAGCTGGGATATTTGTTAGTTCCTTTTTAAAATTTCATCAAAAATCTAAATTCGTTGATTAAGTATATTGATATTAGATTTAGTAAGTAATAGAATAAAATAATGTTTTATACGTTTATGAAGTGATTTTTTTCCATAATTTTATGAAAATTGTTTCACAATGTGTGTCCCGTTCTGTCCCAACTTCAACTATATGAACACGAAAAAAATATATTAAATGACCTACCTACATTCAGAGAACATGTATCTTTCTTCTCCATAGTACTAACCGTGCTAGTATTAGGTTTCTATCCACCACATTACTCGGACACATGGCTTCGCGGCTTACCAATGCTGATTCTCCACGCGAACACTTGAAGTGACCTCAATAGCATGTGGATCCGCGTTCAAAGTCAGTCTGAGGTCTCGAGTGGATGGCTCTCCGATCCTCCTAACCACTGATTGATGATTGGTCACCAACCTCACGTGACTCCGCCGTTTATCAATACTTTCACTGGACTGTGGTCACCATGGTGCATTACATTCTTGGGTGATATTTCTGACCTTCGTTCCCACGGGACGACTTTTGTGCTAGTATTTACGGAGTCAGGGTTTTACCCGAAGTGTACATTGTCTTTGTGGCGGCAGTCTCTGGAAAACCACGCTCCCATGTATCCACTTAAATTCAAGTTAAATCTGAATTGTGCTAAAAGTACAGCATACACTGTTGTGACGAAACGTTTCACCTGAAAATAAAATGATAATGAACAGTTATATATAATTAAATTCAGTCACTCGATATTTACCACAGCATGCATTAAATAAATAGCTATTAAATTTCCCCCAAAATTTTTTTAATGATCCAGAAAAGGTGAGTTAGATATCAGACAATTCTAGAATCTCCTCCAAAATATATTGAATTGATGTAAAGTACTAATCATAAATACGTCATCAAACAGTAGAGTATAAGAACTATTTAAGATGATCATTACTTTTCATATTACGCCATTTTAACTGCAAATTACTGATTCTCAATAAGGAGAAACAGGAATTTGCAGTTTAAAAGGCGCAAATTGAGAAGTAATGATTTTGACACATTAATTATCCTTGAGAATTATACAGATTTATAAGTAAATCCAAACCTATTAAAAATTGGTCTTCAAATCGAATACGAGAAACGTCGGATAAAACTTTAATAAGAAGGCAAATTCAAGAATTTACCGGACAGTAATCTATAATATGTTTCGGCTTTAAGCATTTAGTTTCACTAACCAAAGTAAACCATAAAAATTTTAATTATATTAGTAAACGCCTCTAACAAAGTAACGAAATTATTCTACGAAAGTATAACATAAAACAGGGTTATATCTCATGTGTTACTCAACGTAATAAATTCTACCATTCCAAACTTTTATATTTTATTAAGTTTTACCAAATTAATATTTAATTTCTTATGAGAGGCAATTAGATTACCTAGAAATAGCGGTACTTCTTTCCTTTCCTCGTGAACATAAATAGACTTTTAAATCAGGAAGTATGAAAATTAATTTCTAACTCCTTTTGACCTTTGATGACTATTGAAAATATTCGATGGATATATTTTATATTTCAGTGTATTATTGTGGAAGTATTCATTGTGATACTGTTAAGAAAACAAGAATGTACCTAGCAAATACAACCAATACTCTTCGCGCTAATAATATGTGTGAATTTCCCTACTCATCAGTTCCGAATAAAACTTAACTTACGTAGAATTCCTTTCGTCCATTCCACTTCGCTGTATGCTAAGAAATAACTGCAATATCATTATTAAAAAAAACGCAACAAGATTAGAATAGCGGAGAATTATAATTATCTGTGTAACTTATTTCAATACAAAAATTCTCTATTTATATCTTAGAAGACGATGCTCGTATTGTCTGACATGATTTGAATAGGTTGCTATTTGCCATTCAAATGAAACCCGTATTATTTGAGACAGTTAAGTTGATTCATTGTTATATGATTTTTTAAATTTATCCGTCATATTCATAATTCAAATGCGCCGAAAATCCCTCTGGGAGGATGGATATATATACTCGAGAGACGCTGTCGTTTTTCAACTAGCGCTGAATGTTGACGCGGCAAAAACTGACTGCTTGAGATGTTTGTTTGCTCCTCCTTCTCCACGGAAGATGTCTTATTAATATTCATATCCGCCCAGAGCATAGCACAATCCTGCATCTTATTCCTAGCGTCGGCGAAGGTGGTGTGGATTGAGCAGTGGCAATAGCTCCAGCCAATGATTACTAATGGCAGAGCCAAACTTATGGAAATTAATGAAATGTAATTGTTACAAATATAGCGATTAACGAAAAAAGTAAGCAGAATAGTATTTGAACTAATTCATTATTCTTTCAGGTTTCATATAATATATCGAAGGAGCTACGAGGTCATTTACTATACTATATTTTAAATTTCACATGATATATTTTCATAAGTCCACTGTATGTTTTTCATAATGATACTTCAAACTTATTATTCTCTAAGAATTAACTTTTATGTAACGTTATCATATCCTTTTTCTACGTTTAAAACTGCATGTTTTTGTAATAAGATCTGTGTAGCAATTTCTTATGTGCATATTTTTTTCTTCTTTGCTTTATTTGGTTCTACATTATTTTCAGTTTAGCTTATAGTTTAAAACTTTCAGCTCTGCATATTATTACATTTACAAAATATACATCATTAAATTGTGTAAATCTTCTCAAAAAACGAGTGAGAAAATATCTCAATATTTAACAAAGACAACTGCTGCATATTTGAATATAAATCTTGTTCTACAAAATTTTGGTTTTCTTTAAAGAATAAGTATTTCAAATTCGGGAAAGTTCAGTTGCCGTGACTTTTTATCATTCCTCTCTTTTGTAAAAGTAAAGTGCTTGTTCATCATTATCATTCAGTAATTAATTTATAATTATAACAAGTTGTATGGTTCAGAAACATGGACATTGAGATAGAGGGAGCAAAAATACCTGAAATATTTAAATTGTGCTGTTGGAGATATATTGAAAAAAGGAGCGACATAAATAGTAAAAGTGAAGAGTTCAAAGAAAAGTGGTGTAGTAGAGATCCAGCGTGATTTTTAAGAAAAAGCAAATTGAACTGAGGAGGAATTGTATACTGATCGATTTTATGAAAGGACAAGTAAATCGAGTTTTAAATAATGGAACAAGAAGGGTACAGCTGATAGATGCCTAGAGATATATTTGAGAAAAAAAATTTCGGTTATAAACGTGGAAAATTTACAAGACGAAGTCCAAGCACCTTCCAGGAACATTTAATAATACAGTAACAAATAATTGGAATAAAAATTAATTTCTTGATAAAAATTAAGAATAAATAATTCAAAACTTATCCTACATCTAGGACTAATCAACGCTTAGGATTTTTAATGTTTCAGTACCTCTAATCATATTGGTTTCTGAGATAAATATTGTTGCGATCACGACTTAGTACATATTATTTTTACAAATTTTTACAGAACTCATAGGAAAACACTCTGATGCCGTTTCCTAAAATTCAGAGAATTCTGGCGAGGCGTCCGGAACAACGGATGTGCAAGTACACAATGAAAATCGGAAGATATTCTTCCTGACTCTCATTCCACTGTTTTACTACTCATACTTCTGAAAATATAACCTTTTTCCTCTTCAACGTATTTAGCTTATACTCGTACAACGTTGGCAAATAATTAATAATATTTTATAATTTTTTCTACAAGTGAATGACTCTCCAGATTTACGAACTCTTTCCACCGCTTCTTTTAAATAACTTAACTGACAATGAGGTAATATTTACGAATTTATTCTTTATGGTATATATTATGTAACTAATTCTGTCCAGATGTAAATTAGTTGCAATTGATAACTCCTCTTTCAACACTTAAGTTATTTTACCAAGTTTTATTTTACTACGCGAAAATAAATGCCAATAAACGACTCATTTTAACCACTTCAATTTAATTTATCAATTGATTACTATGGTTTCAATTATTAAATAAATCAGTATAATAATAAGAACAACCAGGACAGTCTCGGAAAACGTCTTTATTGTATTTATAACATTTTAAGGATCTTTCGACATTGTGCCTTATTGATATTATTGGCTAAATCGTTTATCAGACACACAGTGCCTCGTGTTTTAAAACACGGTCAAACTAAAAAATTTGTACATTCTAACCGGCTTTGTACACGGCAACCAAAAGATAGTCGACGACGTGCCATGATGGCGTAAGGGTGAAGTGGGTTTGCAAGAAGTCACGACGGTTGTCTAAGGTTTCGGGTCTTGAACACGCTAGCGGAATAGTGGTAGTGCGATGTCACAGTTTCTTTTATGAGTCAGTCTCCGGGGGAGGGGAGGCGGAGATTCCATTATATTAAAGAACACGCCCTGAATTGTTTTTCTCTCATTACTTGAAATAAATTTTGGTAATTTTAATTAAAAAATTACCTGGCGCCCAATCAATCTAAGCAACCAGCAATCAACGTCGGAGTTTAGCAGGTAACGTAGACACCGTCCACCCTGTTACCATTACTGTTAATTATATATATATATATATAGTAACATTAACTTCAGTAAATGAAGAACGCGTCCTAAAGCAAACTGTCAATAAGTAAACACTTTAGGAAGGTTGAGTTCGTCACCGTGCGCCATTCTTATGGTTCTCATGATATTTACCACCAGATAACTGAAACAAAAATTTCGGAAACGTTGTGTGCATTCATTTAATCAATTAATTGTTTCTGTTTATTTCCTAGTTCATTATCTACAAGCATGCATAAAGTATGTGTTGCAAAAAGCAATGTGTTATAGCATATAATGTCAAACAGACTTTACAGTACCTTTAATAAGTCTATTTAATTAAAAGTTGTCTTGTTCAGCTCAATTAGTCGTTAACTAGTTCATGGTAGTTGAGACACTAAGCTCATCTGCAGCAGAAATCACACTTGCAGCTTCACTTTGAATTTAGGAGCAGCGTACAGACACACCAGAAACCCGAACTTCAAACTTAGCGCACTTATCGTTTTACAAACGACGACAATATACTATTGCCGTAAGCTATCGCTTTGAAAAAAATGTTTGACTTGGATTCATGAGGAAACTCGGAGGTATGTTTTAGAGTGTATTAGTTTAGCTAAAATAAATAAAAATGAAAAAATACATTTAGCTTGTATTAAAGTAATATATCTGTCAAAGGAAGTAGAAATGCTTCAACCGAAGTTCAAGCAGGAGCGTACAATCAATTTATAAGAAAGACCCCTGTTTAATAAGAATTACAACATACATTACCTTTAAGTAGGTTTTAATACAATCTGTGCTACGTGAAGTAATTACATTAATGTGTCGTTCTACACTAAATATTATGAACTTAAAACACATTATCATCACTATATATAAAATAGGTTTTCGTAAAATGCTCGGTGAGAATACTGTTCAAACCAGTTTTCCATAATGACAATTACGTTATGTTACTTCTTCTTCTTCCATGTCGTCTTGCATGACACATTACAGATTTGGAGTGATACGTTGTCAGCGAATCGATTCTCCAGCAGTCTTAATCTCGGTGTCCGTGGCCAGAGTGGCACAAACATCCAAGCCCATGCCAGGATTCAAACCCGTGTCGTGAGGCAGCGACGCTAGCCACTAGACCACAGGTGGTCGGCAAACGTTGCGTAATGTTCATTATTTAATTTGGTTGTAGTGCTTCGAAGAAAAATATTTAATACTTTCCTTGCACATGGTAAGTTATAGGTTTCCATAAATTATAATGACATACCTACGTAGTATTTATTGTTCTGCTTATGGTGGTTGAAATTTGGTGTTACTTAATACTACTATAACCGTAACACATAGCAAAAGACGCATGGGTACTCCATAAAGTCCTTTTTAGGCCAAATAAATAAATATCAACCGTTTGCTTCCACTAAATATAGCAGTTTTTTCTCAATCGATTATTAATCTGTCTTAAATTGAGGATCGGGTGGAAAAAAGAAGACGTAATGAAGGCAGCCACTTCTGAGTTATATACCTGGAATTGAATTAATACATTGCGAATTATACGGTGCTCTGAAGTTAATTTTGGGATTTATATATATATATATATATATATATATGGTATGAAGATTGATATTTATTAAATTGTTTTATATAGTGCAAACGCTTCAGTAAGCTCATAATTATTAATCGTTGCCTGAGTTGATATTTTCTCATGAGACTTCATGTGATTCTTCCATTCATTTAGATATTAGAAAGTTTTCCTACCTTTAAAAAAGGGCTCATAAGTATCTGGATATATCTCAACAGTCTTCCCAATATATCTGATAATGTCCCAAGTAATGTACAGAAAACACGCTGTAATTATGGCCTCTTTGAGTTCCATTACATTACTTTATTGATTATAATTTCCTAGCTTTATCGTTCCTTGGCAAAACGTGAAGCTTCTGTAGGTTGTATCACATACCTTCGACGTAACATGCCAATGAAAAAGAAAAGAACAATATTCAAGCTTTCATCAAACCGTTGTTGTCGAAGTTAAAAAAATTTCTAATTGAACAGTTTGTTCCTGAATAATGGACAGAAATTACAATAAAATTATTCAGTATTACAACAGGCAATTACACCCATGAGAATGCTGACCACAATACATAAAGGCATTTGAGTCATCGATTTCTGTATTAATAAAATATTTTGATGTACTGACGTCATTTCTTATTAATATTACGTGATGTGAAATTTTATTCCGTATATAAAACTGTGTGGGGTGTCAAGTGGCGGTCACCTTTAAAGTTTGATTTGCAGCGGGGATGTATATTTTGGGCGGCGTCCTAGAAGGCCGCAGAGGCCTGCTTTATCTAGCTCGTGGTCAAGCGGACCCGGCGCAGCTAAGCGGTAAGCGGCTTACCACCAGCTTTCAAGGTCATTAGGCGTCCACGTCGTCCTCTTCCTGAATAATTCCTCTAATGTGAGCGAACGTGTGGCTTCTCTGTAAACATCCACCACCATAAAAACCTGTCTTGGTTGGCAATTTATCCGTTGGGAAAGAAATTGCATGCTCATATTAGGCTCTATTAAAAAGTTATCTAACCAAATAAATCTTAAAACCTTAAGGTTTTCTTATATAGACCTACATTAAACTACCTGAAAAATATTTCAAAATTATTAAAATGTGGTTAGAATATAATGTAACACGGAAAGTGTCATTCCAATTAATATTATTTTGTAAAAGACATAAATGTGTTTTAACATTACTTAAGTAATAGCAATTGTAGTTAATAATGCGAAAAATTTACAACTGCACATTTTTTGACGAATTTTGATGGCTTGTCAGTATTGTTCATAGTCACACTTCTCCGCCGTTTTTTGTAAGACGCACGTAAAATAATGGATATGAGAGTGTAATTAGATATTTTCAAAAGTTGAGACAGTACTGTTAATGAGCAATATTGTTATTAGCTACGAAGTATATTGAATTCTATAATTATAAATTATAATCGCGCTTTTACCAGATCATTTGGACAACATAATGAGATAGCGGTAGTTAAGTAATTATTGCCAACAGTGATTATTAAATTAATCATTTAAAATGTATCCATAACTGCTATGGTCACGAAATTGAAGAGAAAGCCCGCAGTTCCAAACCGTGTCAGTTCTACAGTCCATTGACGGCCTGGGCCTACCGAGTCGACTGCAGACTGTCATCTTGCATGACACATTCCGAATTTGGAGTGATACGTGGTCAGCGTATCCATTCTCCGGCAGAAAACAAACAATAAACTGTTCTATGTTCCCTGTATTCGAGCCACTTGCTAGTTCCTTCCCGCGATGCAGCACTTGCTACTTTAAATATTTTAATACCTTTTATGTTATTTGTGAAAATAAATTTGTAAATTAATTTTCAGTCAATGTTAATGATACTTGATTTGTTCAAATTTGATACTTAAGTTTTACTTTATAAACCAATACAACTTTATGGTGCCCAATTCTTTAAAGAGCATAAAAATTGTCGTATAAAATATTTACATTGTGTAATAAAACATTTTGTCATGGTATAAATCCACAGCGTGTTACGGGAACTATTTTGGTCCCATAATTTCACCAGAATGGCGTCAGAAATAGTTTTGCAATACTTTCTATCATTATTTACAAAGCAAGAGGTCCTTTTTTCATAGACAAGGCAAGCACCGGTCCTCTGTAGACGTATTCAGTTTATTAGTCCACAGCGGGACATAAATTTGTTATGTATTCCATCTGAATACGACATAATAACCAAGTCCTACGTTATTGTACATAGTCCTGGTGAACTATCTCTTCTTAAACGGTATGAAGAGAGACTGCAGCGAAGCAAAAGTGTGAACGCTGCAAATCCCTTGAGGTTCGAGTAAGGGAGATTTGTTAAAGCTTTCCGTTCAATGCTGTCGAGTCCGCCGTGGATGTTATTCTGGTGGCAAATCGTTTCGACGTTCTCTGGGAAGGAGTCAACTGAATCTATTCTGATAAAAAAGAAAAATACTAGTATTACTTACTTCAATTGAAGGTCCATGATGCGATAAACGCAATTGTAAAATATAATGAATATTTCTATGTAGCGGGCTGAAACCTGGCGCACCGCTATCAGTAGGCAATTAACTATGACGTAGTAGCCTGATGATGCCATTGTGATACGAAAACTATAATCAAACCAGACAAGTAGAATGGTGAAGGGTGGGGGTCAACTTGAAAAAAATTGTTAAAGAGCGTATCGACTAAGAAGATATTTATTAAATGGTCTTCGATAAAGGAAGACTGAAATTAATCTCAAAACATTATTACACCAGAAACTCATGGTAAACAGGCTCTGAAATAATGATAAACGTGCGCGTGGTTGACAATTTCAACAGCTTAGCCCGGTGTTTCGAAAATCGTTCCCGACGTCTCAAATGGAGGCAATTTGATTATTCAGGATAGAAATTCTAAAATGAGCTCGTGCAGAGTCCAGAAGTGTCCGACGTGTATAACGCATCATATATTTATTTATATATGTCTTTATACCATACGAATTTAAACATTTGGATAGAAATTCTGGAATGCCCAATGGCAAACCAACGCAAACAGAGTCGAAAAACCTGGGGTTTGGCAGGCGACTGCCGGCGTCTCAGCCCTTTTTCTAGAAAGATTATGCGAAAAATCCAGGTCAGCTTAGGTCAGAAGTGCCAAGATGGTGGCTAGTCCGGTGGGGTGTGGTGTTTCCTTCGTAGACATTTCAGCTTAGAGGAATATATTTGTTCTTAATTTTGTATGTTAGTATCGTACCAGGTGATAAGCCGACCACTTCAACAACTAGCCCTTCAGCAGCAACAGCTGATTTAACAATTGCAAATAACTCAACGACAGCATTTGCTTCAGCAGGGTATCGGCATTCAGCCGATGGTCCTGGCTCAAAGCGCAGGTATGACTTCAGAAATAGCTAATCCATGGAAAGACCCAGCCTGTGAAAGCCATGAGCCTCATCATAACACATCATCACACAAAAGTATACCTGGTCTTAATGGACTGTTAAACTCTATAGGATTAGGTCGCAGAGATGGAATGAATGGTGTTTCTTCATTGCCCGATGAGAAATTACTAGATAACTGTGGTGAGAAAATGCATCCATTATATGGGCATGGCGTTTGCAAATGGCCAGGGTGTGAAGTCATTTGTGATGATTTCCAGTCTTTCCTCAAACATTTGAATACTGAGCCTCACAGCAGCACCCACAGCAACCATCTCATGCACCTCCCCAGCAGCAGCAACATGGTCCACCACCTCAACAGCAGCATCAACAGCAAGCACCTCCCCAGCAGCAGCAACATGGTCCACCACCTCAACAGCAGCAGCAACATGGACCACCACAACAGCAACAGCAGCATGGACCTCCACAACAGCAACAGCAGCATGGACCTCCACAACAGCAACATCCACCATCTCAACAGCAGCAACACCCAGCCAGCCTACATGACAGAGGACGATGAGCAGCATCCTTCACCACCACAGCAGCATCAGCAACACCAACGGAAACAGAAACGGCAGCAGATAGAGGAACAACACCAACCCGAACAACGGCATCCTCAACAAGCCAACACGACAACTCGTTCTGGTCGAAGAGTGCGGTTTAACCGATGCTTCTGCTCCAGTCTCGCTATCGCTGGAGGGGGGCTACCTGTAGCGACATGCATTGAAGTGCAAAGAACTTCAGTGGCTGACGCGCGGTGTGGCAGTTCTTTTACCGCAACAATGACTCTAAGTTTTTAGTAGTAGTAGTCTCAGATAAGATGGATATGTGTAACATTGTACAAAAATGCGCGAGAGTTAAATAAAACGGAGGAGATATTATTGTGCGTTATTAATCACATAGCAATACGCTGTTGACCTAAATTACAGCTACGAATTTTCAAGAGAACGGTTGGAACGTCAATACCATTGGCTATTCTTCCACCTGTGGCAGAAGAGAAATGTGGGGAAACAACGGAGTCTTAGGAGAGTACAGTTCGGATGTGCAGAAACTCAAAAATGAGTAGTCGGAGGAAAGCTATCGAACCGAGAGTCCAGTACCCGGGTCTGAAAGTGAGAGAACCTGGCTTCAGTTCTCACTAGAAGGCAGAGTTGAGAGATGCTCCAGCTGATCAACACGACATCGGAGATGGACTTCCCCCTCTCAACCAGGAAGCTGCCTTTACAACTCCTCCTTGAATGCAAGACAATCGGAAAACCAGTAAAGAGTCAAAGGTAAGTGCACGTTAAACACATAATAGAGTCCGGAGCAGGGTAGATTCAATTTACCCTCGTTTCTTTCGATGATTCATTAGTTTCTTAATCTTACTTTTTAAGATTAAACGGGAATCAATAAACTTTTTAAATTTGTAGTTTAGTTTCACTAACGCCCACACATGTTAAAATCAGTATTTATTTAAATTATATTTCTCAATTCCTGTCAAAAGTGACCTCACATTAAGTGTAGGAATTATTAAAAAGTTAAAACTAATAGTAAAAAATAATTAATAAAAATTAAAATATTGATAAATTATTGTACTGAAAACTTTTGCTGAAAAAGATTGAGGAGCGAAGTATAAACATCTCAAACTCACATTTAAATACGAAATCCTACCAAAGATAGAGGGCATATCTTATATATACCAAACAACACACAAATAAACTTTTAGAAAACTCAATATTAAGGATGGTAATCGGATGCGTCAAAAGACACCCCAATAACTAGACTGCTAAAGTAAGAGAAAGTATATCCCCTAAGTATCAAAAGAAAATACTATTCAATCAAATACGCTATTAAGTCCATGGAAGATACCAACATTACAATAAGAATGTAGACATTCGGTCCACCTGGACAATTACAAACAAGACACTCAACTTATAATGCATTTATAAATGCTTTAGAAGAAATAATGCCTCTAAAAGTGAATGAATTATTTTTTTTATTCACAAAGTAAGACCTGCTTTGAAATAATTTTATTATTTATTATTTTTGTAATGCATACTGGATTTCATTGTACATTAAATAATGCCTCTAAAAGTGAATGAATTATTTTTCTTTATTCACAAAGTAAGACCTGCTTTGAAATAATTTTATTATTTATTATTTTTGTAATGCATACTGGATTTCATTGTACATTAAATAATTGTCTGTAAATTTTCAATCAAACATGTTTAGAAATTAATACGTACACAAACTTTTAACAAATGGTACTTTGCTGTTTTTATATTTTACTGAAAAATAGATTGATTGCACGATCAATTATAATTAGCATTACTTTTAATGTTTCTATTTTTATTTTACTTTTTATACATGCATTAGCATTTTAGTTTCGACCACCATTGCTTGAAATAAATATTAACTTAAGTAATTAACGGGGATACATGGCAGACCGCTGCGTTTCAGTCTCCTTGTTTCTTTAGTTGTTGACATCTGTTATCATGCAATGCCTCTCCAAGTCGGGTTCTATATTCACTCCATTCCTGTTATAGAATTGATCACATACGGCAACACGGCCGTATTTTCCAGCTCTCACTTCCAGTTTTTCTCGACAAGGCTTACCGTAGTTGAACGATGTTACCACGGGCACCTTCTTCCACACTTCCTACGGAATCGGATTAAATACATATGTAGTAAGCATAATTTAAATTAAAAAGATTTTATTTTACGTCGTTCAATCCTCTAATTTTTTATTCCAGCGGTAACTGTGCAGTAGTATACTGTAAGTAAAATTTGGCATATTCCATTTTTTATTGATACTTTGTATGGCGGAGAGGACATGGAACAGCTGTTTGTAAGTTAATTAGATATACTGTGACTGATACTGATTTTAAACACTTCATTTCATTATTCAATAAGATTGCGTTCCATATAATATCTTTCAAATTATGTATTTTTAAGATTTTAAAGAATATCTTTAAGGTTAATATCCGGGAAAGACTTCGGGGACTTTGTAGTAGTATTTTTTCTTACAATGTTTTGGAACGACCCCGGGTTCTTTGTTTTTCGTCATTGGGGACATCACTAAGGTAAAAGGTACAGCAAATTCTTAAGTTGTACATCTGGAGGGAAGCAGATGGTCGGGCCAAAAAGCGGTGCGGAGTAGTGTACTGCCTTGGAAATAGAGTAGGGCTAAGTCAAAGCTCACATTGAGTCTCCGTTGCGGCAACTTGCTCATATAAAATTATTTTGTAAACCTAAATGCAAAGATATGCAGTACATTGGAAAACACATTCTTAAAAATGAGGCACTATGTAAGCTATCCGTGTGCATTAGCGTGATAAGAATAAGAGTTATTGGCGTTCAATCTCTGAGGAGCAAAGAGTATATGTGAAGGGAATCTCTCTGGCGACGTTACATGAATATAAAGGAATTATATATGTATAAAGATATGAAACCTTATAAGAAAAATAAGATGTTCGTCAATAGTAAGTGAAATGGAAACTGGTGGAGTTATATTCAGCACGTATACAGCCCTATCTCATGATTGGTGATTGGTGAACAACAGTTTGGTAACGTGTCTACAATAAAGGAAAAATCCTGATGTATTTGTATGGAGGATCATATTCCCCTTTAGCCGCGAAATGTTGTTTTAATGTATATCAAATACAAATTATCATTATTTAAATCATAATTAATTGTCATACGAATACGCTCCGTTAGTGTATGAAACTCGTCTCAAAGAGGACTAGTTTAGCAACATTTTGCCACGTCGGCAGCTAGACCAGGCAAATATATATCATTTTAGTTCGAAGTGACGGAGGAGTTTCTTACAAATACTCGTCATCAACTTCTCGCTTTGCCATTTGGAAGTATGGGAACATATTAAAATCTAAAAAATAGTATAAGTGTCAAGCGAAACATGTAATTGAAAAAATGTTCTTTTCTAAGACAGGTATTGCTTGTAGAAATACAGGAAATGGTGGAGTCAAAACTCCACGTATACGCCATAACCTTGAACATAACTAGTAATTGGTGCATAACTATTGACGTTAGTCTGTGAAGTGATTAAATTTACATAAATTTTCTGGGAAATTGCGTAATTGCACTTGTCATAGAACACCACCAAAAATAATCTCGCAAAAAATAGTAATTTGAATAGCTCCGTACCTTACCGCATTTACGTATCACAATTGAAAGCAAATTTAAAATAACCCGAGTGGAAGAAGACAGGAATAAATCTGTCATTATCAGTTAAATAATATATTACTCTTCTTTTACCTTCGCCCTTGAATCACATAACTATCGTCGTCTTCCGAAAATTCCTCAAAAGGGCGAACTAAATTATATAAAAAAAATTACGCACTACAAATACAAACAATCGATTAACATCCTATTTACTCAGGTTATACGACATTTTATCAAAGTATTAAGCAAATTTTTCTTATATATAATAAATGGCATGAACGTGGTCTTGGAAAAAGAGTTCAATATGAGGATTATTAGATGGAAAAGCAAGGTACTGGAGTGTAGTACGGGAAACAGTGGAATAACAAAGGGTGTTAGATTGGGAAGGAATATTTTGACGGAAGTTAAGGAATTCTGCTACTTGGGAAGTGTTATAACGAGGAAGGCGAGTAGGCGAGGAAGGCTTCCGCGAAAGGGAGAAATTTAATAACTGGTAATATAAGTGTGAATATTACAAAATCGTTGCTAAAAATGTTCGTATGGAACATTATATGGTTGCGAAACGTGAACGATTGGAGTTGGGGAGAGGAAAAAAATAGAAGCCTTTGAAATGTTGTGCTGCAGTAGAATGCTGAAAATCATATGGGTGGATAGAATCACTAACGAGAAAGTTCTAAACAGAATAGGGGAAAAATGAACAATTGACCAAGAAAAGGGATAGATTAATAGGCCACGTTTTAAGATATGAGGCGCTTGTAAAGTTAGCATTAAGGGGACGTGTGTGGGATGAGAAAAGAAGAGAGAGACGTAGGATAGAATAAGAAAAGGACATTAGGGGGATGTGGTAGTTATACGCAAATTTAAAGTCTTAAGTAAGATAGGTTAGTATGGAGGGTTCCATCAGACCAGTCTTAGGACTGAATACCGCAACAACAACAATTAAAAGTATTTGAATGATAAAGTTTTAAAATCAAGTTGAAATATGTATTTGGAATGAAGGAAAATCTTTTACTGAATTTGAAATATAAGAATGAGTTTTTAAATTAATTTTTATATTTTACAAATTATAACATTTTTAAATGAAACATTCTTTCAAATTATCTAAAAGCCTTAAATAATGAAGGAAAATATTTTATTAAGCTTCAATTATTTGAAGAATAAAATGTTAAATTTAACTTGAAAAATGAATGTGAAATGAAAGAAAATCTTTTACTTAATTAAAATTAAAATCATTTCAAAGCTGTATAAAATTACAAATATTTGACTGAGAAAGTCTTTAATCTTTTCTTAAATTACAAATAGTTTAATGAATATTGAAGTCACAAATATTTTAATAATAAAATATTATGACAAAATATGCTCAACGCGTAAAGCTAATTATATTTGCGACGTCACCGTTAGTGGGCGTGTGCTATTCGGTGTGGGGACGCGCTAACTCGTATTACGTTTGGGGAATAGTGAAAAACGTAGTCTCTGAAAGTGAAGTGTTTCTCGTCTTCATAACGTTCTGAAAACTTCTTAACGATATGAGGACATGGTCATATGGGGACTCGATACAATGCAAAACAATTTTGGTTTTAATAAACGATTCCCAATTTATCGTCCCTTTAAATTATTTACTGTAAATAAACGTTTAGGGTGAGTTCAACTCACCATCGTCAGATGGCAATTATTGTCTATAACAGATTTACAGTAGAATTTTGTAAATGCAGTTTAATCACAGGGCGGCTAATTTAGACTTTATCTGTTGCGACTGGTCGAGTTACTCATCGCAGCACTTTTTGTGTTTGTGTTGCGTTGATCCGTTCGATTCCCTGTAATTTCCTGCTAATTTGGAACCCGACAAACCTGTAGCTAAGGTTTAAATGCCTCTTCGTTTCAATGTTTTCCATAAGGATCTAGAAATCCTATTGCGTGGTATTTTAAAATTGCATCTTGTGCTGTTACGACTCGACACAATTTCAATTTGAAAATACTAATATTCTTAATCAATCAAGACGTTGGCTCAATTGCGTCTTGATGGTAAATACAAAAGAGGATGAAATTAGTTGAACTTTGATTGAATGACACCGACAGAAGTCTACATGCACCTGACTAGAGGCGGAGATGTTCGCTGAAACGTTGTGCTTTAATAAGTAAATGATTGACCCTGTTGACCTGTTTATTAAATCAATACATCTGGAAAGCATACGTAATTTATGTTTTTACTTTGTCATTAAATAAAAGCAATAATGCTATGGTATACTTCTCCGGTCCTCAGGCCATAGAACTGGATAAAACTGATTATATTATAAGTAATACATTTTAACCGTATTACCTCTTGATGTTTACTACCAACGTGACCTCCTATAAATAATATTTATGAACGATTTTCGTTTGTATGTGTAAAACATAAAGAGAACTCTGTCAATCTGATTTTTATTCCCTTTCTCTACCAACTAATGTAGATTTTAAAATATCAGGCTATATGAGAAGTGTGGTCACGGTAGATATCTTTCAGAGTACCTCTTTGAAAATATTCTCACGGGTGATGTGGGGATTTCTGCGGTCACACCGTTGCGTTGCTTGATCCCAAACCTGATGCGGATGGTAAAGTCTGTCATATAGGGATATAGAAGATGTCTCCGTTTTCTTGTAGTTGTTGAAGTACGATATCGGATTAGGCAAGTCAGGGGGGAGGTCTATAACCTGAAATACAAAAAATGAAAACGTCTTATTCCCTGAACAAAATAATATAGTATTTGAATATCATACGATGTTTTTTTAATTTATGTCGTATTAATCGGCGGAAAGAAATTTATGAAGTCCGCCTAAACATTTGGCTCTTAGTCTGTTGTATTCTAGCCCTTTACTCAAAATTATAACCTTATTATTAATAAATTTCTGTAAATATTACATTTGAGGGTATTTTAATTATATATTGTTAAAATTATTAGTTAATAATATACTGAATAAAAATGTTTATTAAAAGTCTTAAAAATCTGTATTAATTTGATTTTTATAATTTATATTTAAAAAATGAATTGAAGTTTACATATCAGAATCTTTTATAGGGCATACGGAATGCGTAAAAAAGAATAATTATTCTACAGTAAGACGAAGCCAAAATCGTGTCGTATTAATTTTTAGGAACAAAATTTTTTTGACAAAAACATGATGTTGCAGAAGGCCTTGTAATTAAAGAAAATAAGTTGCTGATCAAGGATTTCTTCATTAACATAATAATGAGCCTACCCACAAAAGTTTTCAACTCACATTTTAAACGTAACCTATATACGCGTAAATATTTTCTATAATAACTTTATATTAATATTTCGGTGTTCTAGAAGACATAAAGAGAAACAGAAAAAAAAGATATAATTCTGTCAATATGAAATAACTTTGTAATCAAGTCCACGACATAAGGTGAACCAGTATTCATAAAGAAAATTTATTTTAAAATTTAGTCATAAAGTAAAATGATAAACATGCTGACATAACACTCTTATGTCACTTTTTTACATTATTTACTAAATTTCAGAACAGATCAATGACATTTTAAGGTCATAACTTTACCTGTAATATGGGAGTTCTTAGATTTAATCTGAGAACGATAGTAAAAGTACATTGATAACATTTGTAAATTATGAAAATAGTTGCTATTAATTTTAATCAAATCATTTATTGCCAGTCATTAGCAAAGTTGATTTGCCACACAATTAATTCAGGAAATCGTATAATTTTAGAATTTCAATTATATTGTAGCTATTTAATGTTTCTTAAAGTATATTATCACTGCACACTTTAATCAGTTTCGTTTTTACTAGCCATTCAGTAATAAGGACTACTTTCTAAGGATGTATTTTTTTTTCTCCAAATTAAGTAAGACAAATCCATCCATTTACTTACAGACACCGACTGTTCCAACTTCTGCCAAATCTCCATGGCGCTGGTTAACTGCTGAGGCGTCATGGACCCCATTTTGCTGTAACTGTAAAGAAAATTTAAAGACAAATCCAACCAAAATTAAATTTAATACGTTGCTATAGAAACAATTTGCTTTTTTGGAATCTTGAGTAAGCTCGACGTTTTCCGCATAATTTTGTTGTTACAAGTAGATATTTTTCTGTATACTAAATTTAATGCATACAATTTTCGTTCGCTAATAATTGTGATTAATTGCCGTAAATAACATTGTCCCTCTCAAATAACAATATATATCTTGTTGGACGAATATATATATATATATATATATATATTATAAAAGTTCAAAATCTAAACCGTTCTATACCAAAGTGTGGGTTGTTGAATGAAACAATTTTATATTACATATTTAATTGCAAAACATATTTCCATGAACGTTATTCCTCGATGACATAATTTATCTAGTACGTAGTTCTTTACCTGAAATTATCATTCGCAAAACTAGAAAGTATAGGGTAACTTGGGGTGGAACGTGATACATTTTTTTGATTGGATAGTGACGAAATTTAGTTAATATGGCTACATTTGGTCACTGGCCAAGGGAGAAGTCCCGGAAGCTGACTTGACCAATTTCTAACTCCTCTTTGTCAATGAAATATGGTTTTGGCGTCTTACATCTGTGTATTTATAACTGTTGCCGCATTACGACAGAAGGTAAGCTAAAAAACTGCCCGCTTTTATCTCTTTGATGCTATATATTCGTTAAATAGATGTATGTAGCTGCATATAAGTTACTTATTAGGTTTAAATCTGTGAAAACCTTAAACGAATATTTGGCTGCGGGGCGTGTGGGGAGGAACGAGATACTACTGTATAAACAAAGATGTAATGTGTTCCTCAAGAAAAGAAAAAGAAACACTGACATACTCACCTTATAAGAATGAGTTACAGGATGCTGCGCCCAAAAAAAAATAGATGAATAAAGGAAGGGATCAGGAAAAATGGAAAACTTCTAGCAAAGACTGTGCAATCGCAATACAAACTCTTTGCTAAAGGAAACCGAACGCAAAATAAATATAAGAAAGAAAACACAGAAGGTGTTATGATTTTTCTTAATTAAGATTTAATTTTCTTGTATAAATTGTATAAATTGTAATTACAATTGTAATATCCCGTCCCGTTCTACTGCCCGGTGAGGTGGATGGGGTCGCGGAGGAGGGGGGGGGGGCAAAATGGAAAATTTTTAAGTTTTTTTTAAAGTCACCAAAAATCTAAACGCGAGTTAGTTGAAAATTACTTTTACTATATCATTATTTTCTTTACGTGTAGATGAGTTCTGGAAAATTATTATTTATTATTGAATAAAATAATAATTATATATTATTTCCGCAATATTTGAATATCAATCAGGGGTGTGTTATTATCAATGACAGTTTTCGTAGTCTTTCTGAGCCAATTTACCTTCCGAGTTATATAAATTGATGCCTACTTTGTATATTAGTTTCAATCTCTTCTAGAGGTTCCAATTAATTTATGGAAACTGAAATAAGTTCCACACTGACTATAATCCTTATGCTTACGTACGCTGTGACGAAAATAAGAACAGACAGAATAAATATCATTGCGGAAAGTTTAAAACATTTCTGTGGCATTCCTAACGAACACTCAAAGTAAGTCAGTCAGTTTTGCCAAGTTTTAAACTTGGTCTATTGCCACCAGAGGGCTCTCAATTTAGACTAATGAAATAACTTTGCAAGGCAGAGAGAGCAAGGACGGCGGCTTATCTGATAGTGAAATTTCTCCGCCAAACAAACACTGCTGAGCTGAGCTGTTGCCGGAGAGTAATTTGCTAACCAGAGACACGGCAGGGTAATTATAATGGCCAAGTTGGCAGCTTAAGACACCAACACTCTAGATGACTTACTCTCTACTCCAAATTACCGCAGCATCGAACTACGAGAGCTGGAGCTACTATCGACTAAAATTGTAGTTTGGCACAGGGAACAAAATTTTACAATGTCATTCACTACGTAGCTCAGGTTATTCTCCAGATTTACTTAAAAGATCAAATGGTAAACCATGCATCCAGGCACAAAAGGCGGTTACATAATAAACAAATATGCGATAGTTTGATTAGTTTGGTTTTAGGAAGAATGTTGGGACAAGAGAAGCAATATTGACTTTGCGTCAATTTTAAAAGACGTGATAAGAAAAAACCGGCCTACGTTCATGGCATTTGTAGATATATAAAAAACGTTTAATAAAGTGAACTGAACTATTAAGTTTTTAGAAGAACACAGGAATATAATATCGATGAAGAAGGAGCATACATAACCCCTACAGAAGGCGGTCAGCGGTAATTAGAATTGAAGGGCAAGAAAATGAAGAATAAATGAAGAGTGGAGTAAGCCATGGATGCAATCTGTCTCCCATGTCTATATATAGAACAGGCTACAAAGAAGGTTAAAATGGAATATAGAAAAGGAATCGTACTGCAAAGAAAATAAATAAAAATCCTCCGCTTTTCCGACGATATTGTAGTGTTATAGGAATTAGAAGACAATTTGGATAACGTAATAAATGGCATGAACTTGGTCCTAGACAAAGAGTTCAATATGAGAATTCATAGAAGGAAAACAAAGCTAATGGAGTGTATTGTGGGAAACAGTTGAATAGCAAAGGGTGTTAGATTGGGAAGTGGTATTTTGAAGGAAGTTAAGGAATTCTGCTTCTTGGGAAGCGTAATAACTAAAGATAGTAGACTAAAGAGTAGGATATCACAAGCAAGAAATGCTTTCGCGAAAAAGAGGAATTTACTAACGGGTAAAATAAGTGTGAATATTAGGAAATCGTTGCTAAAAATATTAGAATGTAGCGTGGCGTTATATGGGTTAAACGTGGACGATAAGAGCTGCAGAAAAGAAAAGAACAGAAATCTTTGAAATGTGGTGCTATAGGAGAATTCTGAAAATCAGATGGGTGGATGGAATCACTAACGAGGAAGTTCTAAACAGAATAAGGAAAAAGCAAACAATATGGAGGACGTTTACTAAGAGAACGGATAGATCAATAGGTCACATTTTAAGACATGAGGGTCTTGTAAAATTAGCTTTAGGGGGATGTGTGTGGGATGAGAACAGAAGATAGAGGCGAAGGATAGAATACGAAAAGAATATTAGGGAGGATGTGGGATGTGGTAGTTATACGCAAATTAAAAGTCTTAAGCAAGATAGGTTAGTATGGAGGATTGCATCAGACCAGTCTTAGGACTGAATACCACAACAACAACAACATGCGTAAAAGTTTCTGTGATAATACTTTATAAAGAAAATTAATGCTTATCTTTTGTCCAAAAAATTTTCCTCCTTCACTTTCCTGTAAAATAAAGCACTCTACTCTGTTTTTGGATTCACTACACTTTCACTTCACGCATTCTTAATCTCGTCCTTCTTCCCGCATCAGGCACTATCACGACGATTATCAATCAGCGGCTGCTTGCAAAATTCTGTTGGTTTTATTTCTCTCCAAGGAGCTACGCAGAATTAACTTTTTGTTTTATTGTACTTATAATTTAGTCAGCTCGCACGCTCTGTGTCTACTTCTGCTACTGTTCTCGCTTTCACTGTCCATTCCTCTGAAAGGTCCACAGCCATAAATTACGTCAAACTTCAGCCTTCGACCTTCGAACAACCTTCTTTACACTGACAGTTCCACAAGACGTGGCAAATACGTCACTGTGCCTAGATTTTAAATCCTAAAATTATTTTGGGCCGTCTCGTAACATTGCCTCATTACAACCTTTTTTAATTCCCTTGATATGCTATTAAAGGGGAGTTGCCTGTTTCAGGATCATCCTCATGTACCCTGTTATCAAAAAAAAGAGTTTCTTTACCACGATATTTAATTTTAAAATTGTGGAGATTAATGCATGAAGGCTTTAACTCAAAATGTTGTCATTTTCAGTTATATAGTTAAAATGAGTTTTCTGGGAGTCTTCTATGATTTACATTACTACATTTCATGAGATACTTGATGTGGAAAATGTGCTAATTCATCACATGTAGGAAATGGTGTGTGAAAGAATGTGAAAGCAAGACAAGGTTAACTTAACAGTTTTCACTTTCTTGCACATGATCGTAAGCAGTAATAATAAAGAAAAATCAAATTTTCACCTCTGGACAGAAAATGTACGTCACAGTTTTTGATGACTTTTATAGAAGCAGCACCAAAGGGTTCTAGGACTGTTATTGCTTGGAATAACTGTGCGTCTGACCAAGATAAAAACTTTTTCACAATGTTTTGTTTCCAATGTTTGATTATGAAGTGTTTGTTTGACTGTATTCTATGAAACACAAGTTTCCAGAAGTAGGACATACTTGTATGGATGACGTGGAACAATATTTTGCTGCATTTGAAATAAAAATTCGTAAATATGGCATTATTTACAGCATTTTGCTTAAATGGCCTTAATAAATAGTGCCTGAAGGAATATACAGTTAATGTCAAAAGGAATGAGACAATTACATGCAAATTAAAGATTAGCCCAACCAGCTCAGCTTTTATATTAGGACCACTGATAATGAAACAAATCCAGCACATTCATCCAGTTTTTCGGATATTCCTTCAGACTTTGCAGAAACGATATTGATATGTAATATGAATTGTTATCATGAATAAAATTTGTTCTTTTATTTCTACCAAATACTTCAGACAAAATGAAGTTATACTTGTGTTAAAGAAAATGGTGTAAATAATTTGTGAATTGTATAACTTTTAAAGTATTATTTTATTGACAGAATAATAAATATAACCAGTTATTTCTTATTGCTAACCAATTTAGTTTTTATAATATATTTCATAAAAACTTCCTTAAAATGTTTCCATCGTGGTGTTAAAACCTTCTTGCACTTTGGTTAATAAATTAACACATTCTTGTATAAATAATGTCAATATTTTGTAGTTATATTAAAATTATGAGCTCAGATAATGCACCAATCTCATCAGATTGAAAATAGAAAGAGGGATATTTGGAAAGTTAGAAATGTTTTCGGATCAATATAAAGTTCGGAACAAGTTTACAAAATCTCTAATACCTCCTATGGCCATTTTTTTGAGTTAACACCTTATTGCACGAAGGCCTTCAATTATAATTCATGATTGATATTAGTTTTTTGTGCTGTACGTAAATTAATTATTTCTCCTAGTAACCATTCAAAGTAGATATTATTTAATTGATTTATGACCATAATTAATTGTCTGTGAATCTATAAACACCTATTAAGGTAAATAAATAAAGATTAAAGATAAAATAATTCATTGCTGAGAATTACCAAAATTTACTTCCAGATTTTTAGGTATTCCTAATAAAACAAGTATGAAAAAAATGTTTTTTTAATGTTACTATTAATTGTGCAAAAATATTTGTATTAATCATTGGGCAAATTAAATAATTCAAATATTTCTAATGCTACTGTTAGATACAAAACTAAAAAATTAAACTACTCAGTCCTTTTATCTCTCGTGCAAGAATGGAGACTCTTGATTTCGTGTCAGGACTATATTTCAATAAACCGAATTACGACTCCCTATATAAAAACGATGAAAATTTAAAAGCCCCCAGTTTAAAATTTTCAATTTTCCATCAAACGTTATGTCAATAAGTCCGTCGTGTTTTCTGCAGGGCAAATTAAATATTTCTGTACGCAGAGAGACTCTTGATTCAATCCATTATTTTTTGTTCTTCCACGGAAGTACACTTCCATGTTTTTTCTGCAGCATCACATAAATTTTTCCAGTGACCTCCGATTGCTGCTCTGATTTGATGAATTATAGCAAACTGAAACCGTGTTTAATTGTTTAGTCACAAACATACCCATAGTTTGTTTAAAAGACTTTTACTACAATCTGGTTGGATGAAAACAATATATATATATATATATATATATAAGAAATATTTTATTATTCTAGGAAGGTAATTTATCAACGATGGGTGTAATAATTTAAATCTAAATTTAAAATTAACCTGACACATTTTATTTCAGTTGAGAACAGTTGGGAGCAGAGTGTAAAATTTACTTTCAGGTATTAAAAAACAAATAAAATGTAATCTACTACAGAATAAAGCCAATTATGTCTAGGAGATCACAAATGTTTCATATGCAGAGTGATCGAAAAGACGGATATATTGTATAAGTATAGTGTGAATATAAAATTTATGTTCTAAAAGATTAAAAACCTCTATATTTCAGTCTCATAAATTTTACAACGTCTTCAAAGGGACGCATTAAGTAGCTGCTGTTCAATAATCATCTGTAAGTTAAAAGATTTTAATTAAATTAATAACTGCGCACATAACATCTTACAGAAATCTTAGACAACACTGTCTAACACCTGCTTGGCACAAAGGTTATTTACATAATTTACAGCTTCTGCCCATCATTTTGGACTTCTTATTAACAACATTTAAATTTGTCCATTCCAGGAACTGTTGTGAATAGAGTTAAGGACAAAATTCCAACACAAAATTTTAAAATGGCTTATATGAAATACTTATTAAATATTGTTATGTTGTTGGACATACCAGAACCAATATAAAAGGTGCATATATATAATCATGTTAATAACTTGAAAGAGAACGCAAAAACAAATACTGCATTATCACACCATGCTAAAAGAGAAAATCACTTGATAGACCACAATAAAGTGAAAATACTACATTCCGTAAGGAACACACAAAAGAGAAAAATTATGGAAGGCTTGTACATAAATAAAAACGTAGATAGATTCTTCAGTTATTGACTGGAATCTGGTGATATTGCCAAAAAATTTGTTAATATTATACAAATTTTAAATAAATAAATAATTGTATGTATTACAGTTCCATATCGATCATTGAATTTAGCTGTTTGTGATCAAGGCACTAGTACGTGCTAAACAGTCATATAAGCCAGTCGTATGACTGGACAAAATTTAAATGTTGTAAACAAGCAGTCCAAAATGATAGGAAGAAGCTGTAAATTATGTAAATAACCTTTGTTGATGCCATACTGTTGTGCGGGCATTTTTTAATTTAATTTTATTAAAATATTGTAACTATGGAACAACCGTTACGAATGCTACTGACAGCGTCCCTTTGAGGAGGTTGTAAATTTTATGAATCTGATATAAAGAGCTTTTTAATCTTTTAGACGCATCTATTTACATTAAATGCAACTGATCCATTTTCACGGAAAAGGTCGATTATCGACTATCGTTGAACTGTTAGGCATTTTTACATCCGGATATTTCACACAAAACTGGTGCAACAAAAGCATATGAATTACTGGCAAACTTATGTTCAATAATGAACACTCGTTTCTTTCGGAAAACTAGCATGATTACGGAGCTGACATCTTCTTATCAGTTAATGATGATTTATGGTAAAATATTTACCTGCCTTACATGCGTAATAGTAGTTGCTTATGTCTTTGTATACGAGATGCGGGAATATATTTGTATTTTACTTTTACTTCATGACGTATGTTCGAAGTTATGCACTTTACTTTCACAAGTGCTGACGTTTCGAGTGGTGGCGAAACTTTTCTGCTGGCGACCACAATGCATGTCGTTAGGAGATACTTGTGCTCGGTCAGGAATCTGCCGGCACTAGCGTAACGAGCAGACAAGAAGCGTACAAGGCAACGTTAATTAGCAGTCGAGCCCAGCCAAGGGGCTTTCACTTCGGAAAGTTGTCCAGAAGCCTGCTCAATAGCTATCACGTTAACTTGCCGAGATAGATAATGGATGCTCTATACAAATACGCTTATACTTCGCCACATCGCCCTTACCAGCGGCGCCTAAAATGATGCCACGCCGCAATACAAGCGTGAAAATCGGTTGCCTTGAAATTTTATTACAACGAGCATATTTAGACCCAAGAGTCTCTTTATGAGTAGATTTTATATAAACGATAGGAATGTATAGAACATCTAAGACTCAACAACGTAAAACTATTCACTTCTCTGGAGTCTTAAATTGGATATTACATATCGAAAACCGATAGTTGCGGAACATGATTCTTATATTTATAATTTCTGGAGCTTCTGTTTCTCTCACACTGTATTAATCACAAATAAGTGGAGCTCTAAAGAATCTGCGGGCGACTGGTTATCCTAAAATAGTCAACTAGTGTTTTGCACCGCACTTCCACTTACCTCGTGCACACTTTCCAATAAAAGTTACACCTATATTTCTCAAAATTATTTTAAACTTTTAAGGTTAGGAAACAACAACCGAGAAAATACAGAAATTTATTAACCTTCTTTGCCTTCTCTCTAAGAGAAGTCGGGGCAGAATGAGACCTATTCTTAAACAATTTTTGTAAAATTTCCTAAACCAAATATCACTTCATAAAGCCATAAAACATTAGTTTAGTCTATTGTTTCCTTAATCTAATATCAATGTAGCTTAAAACAACGATTTTACATTTTTGGTGAATTTTTGAAAAAACAAACCTTACAAATTTCCCGTTCTGCTCCATCCCTCGGGGCGTAACGGGATTCGATGTTTTGTAAATACATTTTATACAATGAAAATATTTTAAATTTAGAAAAATCATAATATCATTTCTGTTTTCTTTCTCATTTTTTTTGCATAAGGATGATCGCTTTATCAAATTTTCCTTTCGCAAAGAGATTTTATTGCAACTTTACATTTTTTTCCTTTTTCTCGATCCTTTTTTATATATATTCTTATTGAGCTCAGCATTTTGTATCTCATTCTTATAAGGCGATACTGTCGGTTTTTCCTTTTTTTTCTTAAGGAATACATTACAATTTGCCTTATAGAGGTAGTATCCCGTTCCGCCCCGCACACAAGTTTTAGTTTAAGGTTTTACACACAGCGTTAATAAAGTAGATTTCAACCTGATATGTAAATTATATGCAGCTAAATACGTCCACTTTACGAAGATATAGTATAAAAGACTTAAAAGCAAGCCGTTTCGTAGCTTCCTTTCTGTCAAAATTCTGCAAAAAGTATAGATCCGCAGATGAAAGACGCCAAAACAAGAGTTCATTCACTCGGAGCAGTCAGTACTTGCTCACGACGGGTGCTGGAATTTATTCCTTGCCCAATTACAAAGTTCCATTCCTATTTACTAAACTTCAGCGCTATATAGTCGAAAACAATTAGGTGTTCCTTTCTACGCCACTAACCTGTTTCACTCCGAGCTATCCTATAACAATAATTACAGTAATCCACCTTCATAGTTTATTATCAGGATCTTCACTCGAGGTCCACAAGCTAATGAAAACATTATGAAAATATCCTTTATTTCGGTAGTAGAATTTAACACTCATTTCTGACTAAATTTTTCCTGCAATATGTTTATTTTTCTAGCTCAAGTAATCGTTCTTCCTTCAAAGATTGTAGCTGAATTATGGTACTAAACACATGAAATTTACATGAGAATGGTATAAGTAATTAAGATTTGGAAAGTAACGGTCTTTAGTAAGAGGCATTTAGATGTGTCATTTAATCTGAATTTCAAATTTCTAAGAGTAAATAAACCGATTATATTGAAAATAATAAGTTCAAAAATTAACTTAATAGTTGATTACATTTCTCGAGTTACCATTTACTTAGAACTGAACGCTAAATAAATAAATATTTTTATTAAATAAAAGAAAGGAAAATCGTTAAAATATTTTTATATAAAGACTAACAGCATCGCACAGTCTCTTTCTTACCAAGGCTTGAACCTAGTGAAGAATTTTATAACTCCTAATTTGATCAATACAGCTGTAGTATATTACGTATTTTCATTATTAAGTAGGTAATACTTAAAAAATTGCAATAATTATATTATATTCATAAAATTTGTGCGATTTTTTTAGCTATTAACTTTCTTATTTTTTCGGTATTTTTTTAAAAGAACAAGAGTTATATATATATATGTATAGAGAGAGAGAGAGAGAGAGAGAGAGAATATAGAGAGAGAATTTTTCAATCTTATCAATAAGATGAGGTATATTTCAAATAATTTATTGATCACTTTTATTTACTAAACCTTATCTTCAATCTGTAATCCAAACTGGGGAAAAAAATTTGTTATGTTGTTTTTGAATTCAAATCATGTCGATAACAGAAGTCGCAACTTATTCCATATGATTATGAATCGTTCGCGCCTCCAGTTGCGTATGTGTCACATTTTACATATTCAGTCGTATTGGTTATTATCTGTATTTCAACAAAAAGTGATTATAGTAAACGCCAGCGATTTTAATGTTATAAAACCATTCCGTAGCAGTCATGTTTGACAGTGTCCTCCAATGCTGCAAGTTTTAACAATGCAAATGTACATTTTATATAACTGGTAGAGGGGTAAAATTATAAAATTATTTTATTCTAATCCATCAAAATTTTCATATTTGACATAAATGTAAAGGAAAAATAAATATTACGAAACTTTGTAATTTTAGTAACGAATAAATCTTATAGTGTGAAGAGAAACTCAGTTTAAATACTCATGTAACTTTATTTGGGGAAAATTAATTGGTAGACATTGATTAATCTTCTGCAGGCAGCCGAATAACAAATGGGAAAAATTATTTAACGTAAATATCTCTTAAATATATATATTTAAAATTTGTTATTCTGACAATATAGGTTCAGAAATAAGTTAAACAATATTTATTATCATGGAATATACTATAGAAATACCATTTATGGAGTCAATCGATGGAATCAATGGAATTTTTTCTGAATCACGTAATAAATAACATTAATTTGATGCAGAATTCCACTAATTTTGTTTTAGTCTCTTCGACGTATCATAGGTTGGTATGAAACACTCATAATAAATCAGTCCTACATTATAGTTTGGATATTCTTGAAAATGAATCTATGATTTTAATTATAGTAATAACAGTTTTGACCTGAATGAGATTTACATTTTATTTAATAAATGCGTAATATTGTAAGGAAATAAAACAGAAATAATGTAGACATATGAATAAGAAACAATTAATCGAAAAAGGAGAAGAATTTCTGTAAAATTCATTTTTGATTAATGATATAATAGACATAAGATTCATTTCTTTTCTTTTTCATTTCATTTCTTTAGTTATTGCGGGAAATAGTTCAGTTTATGTTCCTTTTATTTGCGACTCTTTTTAAATAGTCTTTCAATTTTTATTTTTACCGAAATTTATTAGTTATTATTTTTGTTATTTACTGTCACATTCAGGAATTGCTTTTTCAAATATATTATAAAAAATTATCAATTATATTGGTTCAACAGATTTCTGAATTCATACATATATTTTAATACCCTCCGTTACGGAGATATAATGTTCGTATTCTGAGAAGAGGCACAAGTATTTCATTGCCTTATTAATAGATACACGTGAGAAGTAAGAGGGTAATATTTCATCACGTTATTAATTTGGGACGATAACTATTTCAAAATTATACTCTTGCAATCAGGTTACAAAGTTCATATTCTCTTCTCATTATAGAATGAAATAACTTTGGCGAACTATTACGAGATGAGAGAGCTTAACAAGACGTTATGACTATGACTTTATAAAGTTGAACTCGCGATACACGCATTTTCATAATGCATGTCATAATTGGATAGTAGTAGGCAAGTCTGACGATATTAAATAATATTTTTTGTTTTATGTAGGCAGATTAACCTTCTCTTCATCAACAACAGACTCAAAAAAAGGCGAAATCTTCAAAAATGAGATAAAAATGTAATAAACAAAAAAGTAAATTAAATACACAGAAATTTATTCTCTAATCTGATAATATGTCCATCACTTACAAAAAAACATAATTTTTAATGTACACTATTCATTTTAGTTACTCATTTTTAAAATATCTCTTAAAAAGGGAATGCCGATATTTAAGAATTATATTCATGAACAACAATTAACGTCAATTCAAATTCTCCGTTTTATTTGTACTTCATCTTAATTTTTCCAGTAACCATATGGTTTAGCTCTCATTGACATTACTAATATTTCTATTTCTTATTTAGAGTAGCATTAACTGCTTAGGGTCATTAGCAACTGTCTACGATTATTTTTTCTTTGTATGGGTTTCACAGTACACGCGGTTACACACACACAACACCAGTCTCCATGCCAAGACTCGAACCAATCACCTCTGTTATACAATCAAGCGACACTAATCAATACACCACACGAAACCGGAAATACGTATTATTATATTGTGTATTAATTTCATTTAACCGTCTTCAACTTTGAATTACTCAATTAATTTAATGGTTTATCATTTGTCGATAAGATTCTTCATTGGCATTTCAACACTGCCAAGGAAAAAAGATATAAACTTCAAGCTTCTGGGTTTCATTAAGATTTCCAAATTTTAACTTCCCCGCAGTTTAACACATGTCCAATATATTAGCTACAATAAAATCTGTGAATTGAGTATTTTATATATAGTATTTCAAAATTCAGAACACTTCAGCTTAAATATCGTACGTCTTCGATTATATACACAAGCTTATTCGTCAGGACGGATGCCTTCAAGTGCAACTCTCGTACAAATAATATTTATAAAAATTGAGTATTATTTATACCACTTTCATATAATAGTGCGAAGAAGTTGCTACTTTGTTTCGCTATAATGAGTTTAATACCGCAGATTAAGTTACACTTTTAGAAACTTAAGACGCCTCTACTAACTTTCAACACGAACAGAAATCTCAATACATAGGATCGTTGTTACTTGTTTCCCTACTTTAACCTTAATTATTATTACTATGATAAGCTTTATTAATTCAATCTATGAGCGCAATCAAATTTAGAAAATTTATTCAGGTCAATTATAAAACCTGGAAATTAGTTTATTGGTCAAGGATCTCTTTAGTCTCAGAAATGAGTAAGTTTTTCCTACGTACATTCGCACAACGTTAATATTATTCATACTATTCAAACTTTACTCATCAAATACTCGAAATTCAACGTCTCTCCGTTTATACGCCCACTCTTTTTCAAACGAAATCAAAGAGTCCGTTACACTATGTTGGAATAGTTTTTAAAGAAATCTCTTGTCGCATAAGTTGATTTATTCTTTAGCCCAAACTAATCTGAATACATACGTATTTATCTTTCAGTACAAAACATTTGGCTGTAATGTAATCACATAAGAAATACTATATTTTAAGCTGAGGAATTTCGAAATTTGTTAATCCCGACAGTACTTTTGTTTAGAAATCATTTCACATACACAAAAAAATTATTTACATCTTCCAAATTTGCAACTGTTGGCTTCCATAAATTTCCTTAAATTTTGAATGAACTGCGTTAATTTATGAAAACGTATTTGAAATTGTCTGCTGTTCCTTGAATGTTGACTGTTTGATTCTACTAGTTTCGGCCAATGCGAATTCCGGTTACAAATATACTGTGTGAGTAACGATGATAATCGTTTTCTATTAATTATTTTTAGCTTTCAAATGGAGAGCCGTGGATTATTTGTTGAATACTTGAATGTTTCAGTATCTTAAGAAAGAAAATCTCATTAAAGCAATACTTAATTCAGAGTCATTGAAATGCGGCCTTCTTTTAGTGACAGACAGGATTGCACTCTTCTATCAACAGAATTGTCGTTACTTAATGAGATAAACTGCGAAATCAGAAAGGTCAAATGTTTTCGAAGCAGCGTAGAAATAACTTTTATTTCCACGCCACTAGGCCATTTAACACTCGCACTTCCGGACGCCTTCTGTCTTCAGTAAGCCAGGACACAGACTGCTGTCGCTAATAAATGCGTTTTTTTCCTCTCCCGGCAATGTTCTGCGGTCTTTGTGACACAGCTTCGCAGATTCATGACGCTTTCTCAGAGCAAGAGGAAATTTCCTTCCACGGATGCCGACGCCGTCGTTGTGTTTCTAATTACCTTAGAAAACCACGGCCATTATAGCAGGCAGGGGAAAGAGCAGCTTGAAATTTACTTTTATTTGATATTTTAAAGGTTCTCCTTTCTAATGCCTTTAATTTCTTGCTTTATTATGCTGCGAAATGGGGCAATTATTTACTTTAATGTAGGGTGGTTAAGAAGAGCAGCAGGCTTGAGCGTTCCACTCCTTTTACTCATTTTTTCGCAAGAATAGCTTTTATATTCATCGGTGGCGTTAGTACCACGTCACCAATAAAAATAGTCCTTCGGAAAGTTAAAGGAAGGATGCACCTTGTCACGAAATCAGGAAACGAATAAACCAGTTTTATAAAAATGAATAAATCTACAGTTTTTCCAGTAAATAATTTTGATTCACTTTATGAAACCATTACAAACTTTTCGGACATACAGTAACTATAAACATTTCGTTAGTTCTTATTCGAAGGTTTGCTACACCCAAGTGTCACTACGTGAAATTATTTTAAACTCAATTTTGTCTCATGCAACACGACGAACACTTCCGAAGAATGTTTATTCCAGACACATTCATGTATTCCTATTCTTTCAATACTATTATAGAGTAGTCGTTGTGTCTCTAATTCTCTTGAAGGGATTAAGTACCAAGAAAAAATTTTATAGTTAAAATTTTTGCCTTAGAGAAGAAATGGGTTGCTCTGTAAAATGTGTCCGTATCACGAGTTGCTCTAACTGAAAAGATAATTCAACCGTTAAAAGTATGACATTCAGAGGAATGTGCAGCTTATAGTTTTCAGGAAGACGTGAGACATTCTGTGCACGTTCAGTTCTCCACAATACCTAAACAGGATAGTTAATGTTTTTGGAAATAATACAAATGGTAACGCTTTTGTTAAAGGTTTTTAATATAGTGGTTTAAAACATTATAAGAATACAAATCTTCAACCTATTCTGATTTCTTTGTTAACTAACACGACTGCTTAATAAGTTTTGAAAATTGTTCTCCACAATTTATTATGTCATTTACAGTGGAAATAGCTCTTCTTTCCGACAAGCAACATTACTTCCATTCCAGCAGTTTCAGCCATTAGAGTCCAATATGTATTCCCATTATTTCATATTTAATGATCACATGCGTAAGCTTATTAAATTTTACTATTAAACTAATGATTTATTTTCTCTTATTTTTAAATCACTTTAAATGGGATACAAATTGAAATAAATATGTATATTCCATTATAATTGAAACAATTTAATATTTATTTAAATTCTAAAATTTTGTATTAATTGTATAAGGTTTAGGATTGGACTGTTTTCGTTTGATAGTTGGACCGATTATACACTTAAGATTCGCTTATCAAGTTGGTTTACTACACGCAAATTATATATGAAATAATGCAGTTTCTGTTCAGTACAATTCCTCACCACACAATTAGGACCTATATTGGCCAGCAACACAGCTCTCAGTTCGGCGACCCTCTAAAATATTCGAACTGCTGATGGCGAATGGTAAAATACAAGTAATTATTCCCCATTACTGTCTCTGAAACAACTCGACTGAGACGCAATAATACCGTAGCGCTTCTGATGTAATCCTAGCCTACAAAATAATAATAATAATATACTATCTAGAATTTTATGATTATGCCTTATCTACGAGATCCTCAATAGAAGGGATGATAGAACAGAACATTATTAAGGGGTCTGAACGTAATGTTTTTTCTATTTCCAAGATTTCCATTATGCGTGAAAAACAAACAAATTTCTAGGTTTAGTTGCTAATGTACAATATTTTCATGAATTACGCTGAAGATAAAACTAACTGAGATACCACGGTATTTTTGGGTTATTCTTTGAGTTATTTGAAATAGTTTGTGTTAGGATATAAATACGGTTATCATCAGTACGTAACTAATATGAATCACTGCTACGAGGGAACTACTTTCCTCAAACGAGTTTACGAAAAGCTAAAGCTATATTTCGATCGTTTCTGTCATCCTTTTGTGAAATAACATCTTTATGGAATAGTAAAGTATGAGTCGCGAATACGAGAGAGTATTGAAGATTCAGTCGAGTCAGATTTTGAAAGCTATAATGAAGTGCGCTGCAGTTTCATTTACGTATATGGTTTCCTATAAGTAATCACTGTATAGGTTTTTGCTCCAGACAGCAGAGATGACAAGTGCAATAACAAGTGAAAGGCACCCTAGGCGTAATTTCCGACGCACTAAAACATGTGGCGAAGTGCCTCCTTCCAAAGTGTTCCGGAAGAAGACGTATCGCTCCAGCGAGGGAATAAAAAAACGTCACAGCTATCTGCAGCATCTTGTGTGTTCCGCGCGCCTCTTTTTTTCCTATTTCCTTTTTTTCGCGGGGTGGCAGCAAATATGCGGCAGACAGACCGCATCTCGCGGCTCTCATTACGGGGCTTTTAGCAAATTGAACAGCACCACCAACACGTGGGTGGGGTAGCTTTCTGGCACCGCCGGGTTAAGAATAATGTCCACCCGCTACCGCTGCACTCGCTGTTCGGCCATATTCCAAAATAAAAGAAAAACATTCTTTCTACTGTCCTGTTTAGTGTACTTGTCAGCGTAACAAGTGAAAAACAGCAGCCAGAATGAGGATATTATGTCTTGTTTTACAAGGAAACAAAAAAAATCCTCTTTATAAACTGCGTGAGGTATGAACATGGATAACTTATCAAGGAATAGTTTCCCGGCTACGTTAGAGAAATTATACTATAATGAAAGCGGTTATTATAGTGAAAATAGCTATTGTTAAAAAAATATCGTTCCGGAATGCAAGTATGAGACCCTTATAAAGAACCTTGTCAAACGGAATGGTGGTAAACTCTTAATGCCTTCCGGGATCCATTATAAGTTCGAGATGGTTGGATGTTGTGATAATTCATCAATACAGTTGTGGATGCCCAATGAACTTGGGTTTGTTGTTATATTTAAACTGTTTTGTGGTGCAATTTATGGAATTGCTCCTCCCAGTAAATTCACGGAAATCAGCTCGGTATCAGTCAACAAGCATTGATTTATTTAACCCGATATACGCCAATCATCCATAATTTGTCTCTCATTAGTCAAAACCATTCAGATAGGGATTATTTTCTAATTTGTAACGTGTCGTCCAGATTTTCTCATCTAATTAAGTATTTGCAAGATGAAACTCGTGAAAATTACTAAATACACCTCGTAGACTATTTGTTTCATTGTCAAATTCTTAGCTAACGCTGACTATAAGGGTGGGCGAAAAGTTCATCTACATTGTTAAAGACAGCTGTGTGTTCAGTCGAAAGAATTAAACTATAGTGGATAAGCAACGTTAGTACTTCTCATCCCTCTAACAAACAAAGTGGCTTCTCGTCCATACTGAGCATTCCATTCAAAATGATGGAACAAATAATTCTAGCGTTTGCATGAGGTGGATTGTTGAAGTTTAATTCTTATGACAATCTTAAAACTGTATGAAACAGTAATGTTTATAAATATTATGTATTAAAATACACAAATATATATTATAGAAAATATCAATAAAAGAAGGAAAGCTATTCTTGGGATGCCAATTATTATTTTTTTATTTTGTAGGGATGGCCACACATTTTTACACAGGGGATTCTAACCACGACCTGCGCATTACATCTGCCCATAGTGATCTGATCTCTCCTCGCTGTCAATGCATTGACCACCTTGGTATTTCCAAAATCTTCATATTACATCCCTTTTTCCAACTGCGGCTTAGAAAAAAATTACTGAATTAGAGCAGTTGTTTCACATAGAAAAATTGACGGCCTTACTCTAACAACAGTTACAGAAGTTTCCCACTCCAAGTGAGTCCAATTTCAAAATGTAAAAAGAATAATTAACAAGTAATTAATGTGATTAATTACTTTCATTAGGAAAATGAATTAAATGAGTTCATTACAGTATATTACTTTAGGTATATTGGTTCAAAATATATTGGGGCGAAACAGGTACAGAGGAAACGTACGTACTCGTGCAATGATTATTCCAAACTAAAATATGTTGGAAGAGGCTTCTCTATGGTGATGTAATAGATAAATTATAATAAATAATAATCAGCACTTATTGTGTAAATTTAAACTTAAAATGTATTTTTTTACTGCATATAAAATTAGTGTTCCATAAGTTCCACTGGTTTTATTACTGCTGATTTTAAGTGTATTTATTTATACAATAAAAAGAAACGGCGCGCTTTTAAAAAAGTGAAAATAAGCCACTGGAGTGTATAACTGGATTACATTGGTACGTAGGCAACGAGTGCCGTGGTTACTTATCCACTGGCGTCCAGGCCAGTTCTTTAATTTGATTAATACTTTCGAAAAGTGGGGTTGTGCAGTCCACATTTATTGGTTCGTGGGTGGAGGAGTGGGGGGAAATCTTTCGGCTCACCGGCAATAAACAGAGCGTACACACACGAGGGGGTTGGACTGTAGAACCATTCACGTAAACCAACATTTCTAAGCGCCCATTCCGATATAACCGTACTCTCTCCTGCTGTATAAACCGTTTACCTGCAGCACCGCTTGTTAACGGTTTGTTTAGGAGAAATTATTTTAAATATTAATTAAAACGGCGTTCCGTTTTATGGGCTATGGGCCGTGTAATTTCCTGGTAGGGCTGCTCTAGTAATAGGCGGCCGACAAACACAATGTCCAATAGCGGTGCGTGGAGGTCGTTAAGGGCTGGTCGGGGAAGGGGATGGAGATTGGTACCTACCCCCACATCGTTCGCGGCTCCAATTCTTGCGAGAGACCTACATCATCAACAGCCTCGTTAACTGAAACGAAAGACTTCTCGTGCTGTGCGGTTTGGAATCAAGAAATCACTACTTTACTTCAAAATAAGTGAAATGAAAGCAGTTTTGTAGTTTTAATCAACTGCGAAGAAATTAATGGATACAATTCTGTCGATTTTTAGTATGACAGCTGAGAGCCATAGTTCTCTGCGAATGTGTCATTACCTTGTTAATATAAATTATGACAACAAGAAACCCGCGAAACAGAATCATCTGATAGACAGCTAGATAGTTTACAAATTATCCTGAAACGTTGGTTCTTTTCAGCACTTGATACTCCATAAATTTCCAGAAACCTTAATGTAATTTTTTTATTCGTCTTCAAACCACCGATTATTCGTAGTCCGGATCACGTAAGATATTGAAGAAACATTTCTCAATAAGTGTGTTTAAAGTAAAGAGTTTTTCTTTCCGTCATTAAGCATAATTTAATCCTCATTGCAATGATAAAACACAGCTGCATATGAAATTTGGTGGTACGACGCCTAAGGGAGTCTGCTTAAAAGGAGACTGAAACAAGTTAAAGATAAGGATTTCTGATGTGGCAATATTTCGTTAGCAGTTTGTAGTGGACCCTGCCTTGCATTTATTAACTGTCGGTGGTAAGTGAGATGAATGACTCTTCCAGGTTCAGGACGTGGATACTTTTAACTGGCGAGGACTTTGTCTCCGCCACCAATGGAAATAGTACGATTGAGTTGAGTCAAGTTTATAAAAAGGCATACTGATGAATATGTCGGACACTGATTCAGGGGAGGCAGGCAATGAACAGAGCAAGGCTGGAGAATGAGGGTGAGTACAATGGCCCTGCCAGGCAGGGATATTCTTGATCTCGGTGTCGTTTGAGAAATTTTAAATGAGAAAGGTGCTCATTTCCTACTCGGAAGTCCAGAGGGATACTTATGAAATTCTACATGAGCGTGAGACACTGCGGTGCCTAATGAGCAACTGCGATCTTCAAACTACACAGTAACAGGTATTGTCAGACACTGAAATAGCTCTGTTTGTAACATTATTCTAATTTCAACAAACTGCCGATTCAGAGTCAGATTTTTTTAAATTATCTACTTTTATGGGAAGCCCCTTAATCAATACTACCCTAGATTAATAAACCGTTACTTTACCTGTTGGTTATTAAGGAATTAATTATTGTGAAATTTGTTTTCATTGTAAATATTATTATTCATAAAAGTTGGCTAAATCAGTAATTAGTGAAATGAATGTTGCATAATATTTAATAATTTATTCATGCCAGTCTGGTTATATTCCTCATTAAATATCAAACCCCACCTATTCATTCACCATTTATTCATTGGAAAGTTGTGAACAAGGCTCTATTTATCTCAGCCCGATCAGCACAATATTTTTATCTTCTAAGGTACTGAAAACAATTATAATTAAATGAATATGCTAACACTTATGTGTTCCTTGGTTACACCAACAAAAATATTTTTGTACAATCAAACGAACAATAATAATAATAATGTATTTAATTTGAATAGAAATATAACTCAAATTAAGTTATAGTGGAAAAAATATAAATTTACGAATATCAATTTAATCATTGGCTCAGTCGGTAAAAGCAAAAAGAATAATCTACGCAGCTTCTAAATGGCTGCTCCCGGGAACGCGGGTGACGAACGATATAGTTGAAAATTAAAATCGCGAATCAGACGAGAATGGTTTGTGTGGAAAAACCGGGTAAAATGCCGTTACCAGATGTTAACAAGGGCCTGGCGACGCCGTTCCTCTTATGCCGTGCAGGATGTTCCTCTCTAGCGCCTCGACCTTCTCCGGAGAGCTCCCCGAACCAACTGTTGAATCTACAATGCACTCCAGGCCATCAACAATGTTGCAGACGGTGACGTTTCCCGCCGACATTTCCCGCCTATTCGGCCCCACCAAGCCATTCTCGTTTATGTCCTGTGTACGTAAATAACAAAAAATAAATTATTTTTACCCGATGAATGTAAGGTCATTTCATCGATGTAAATTCTTATTACTTTCTTATTCTATATATTTCATCAGAACGTATTGTTCAAAAGGCTAGACGTATTATTAAAATTTTGGACAAATCGATAGAAAATAGAGTAATTTATTTGTCGTTAGTTACATATTTTCTTAATTCCACTACTATTTACCAACGAAGCAGCACGGAAAAAGAGAACAAAAGCCTTGAAGAAAAGTTAAATATATTCTTCTACTTTCTTGTTTTGTGTTATTGCCTGTCTGACGTTTGTAATGTTCTATAAACCATTGAAGTATTTACAAAATTATATACTGGCCTCACAGCTCAAATTGTTGTTTTATAAAAATAAATTAAAACAGCATATTTATGACTGTTTTAGGCTAAATTTAACCAATTAATTAAATTCAATAACCTACCTTATTAAATATTATAAGCTTCTTTAGATGTTTCATGAAATATATATTCCTCAACAGTATTATAAACCAACTTTCGAAGTTTCATTTTGAAGAGAAAGACGTTCTTTAAATCTTTTTATTATACGATGTAATAAATGGTCGTGAAAAGGAATTTTAAATTTTTACTTTATTATAATAATACACATAAAAGTATTTTCAATAATTTCACCAATTGTATTAAACAAATTCATTTGTATTTTTTTACTTACTCGTGAAAGTCGAGACTAAATATAAATTTATCAATATATCACGTATGGAAATATGAACCATCCAAGAAAAATATTTCAAAGCTTTGACATACAGCTTGTCCTTAACCTGAGCACTAAAATATCCTACGTAATATTATTGTTTCGTTCAAGTTGTATTGTGGAATCGTCTCATGCAACTGACACGCGTATTACGTAATCCGATCACAAGCATACCCACCCATCTACGTGATATTATGCACATCAGATCAATTAGGAGCGGTAAGTATACAACGCGAGTGTGTGCAGATTCCAAACAAACAAAAATAACTGTTATGCATATCAGCCACTATTTAGCCTTATTGCAGGCGCCTTTTAAAATGATAAAGTTATAAAACTATTGATAATGAAAGTTGTCCACTTCAATCAATATTTACTACAATTAAATGTATGAAAAAATATATCTATCCTAATTCCGTAATAGTCGAATTAATTGTCAAGTAATAGATCTGCGTGATATTAAAAATTACGAGTTATTATGTTATACATTTATATATTGTGCTAAAGTTGGTTAAAACAGTAAGTCCTATATGTACTTGTCCAAGCAATATAAAACTCGGGGATAGAAACTTTCACAAATTTTTACTTCACCTTTTCTTGGTATTCTTGAATATAATTATTCAGCCAGTCTCCAAAAGAGACTAAATTACTATGTTCAGATGGCTGTCGAATGTTATAAATTAATGGAGTAGGTTTGAGGGACAGTTTTTAAAATTCAATGGTTAGCGATTGTTAATTTAAAGTTAAGAGAATTTTGAGCATTTCCTAATTCATTCCATGCATGCAAATTTGAATCAGTATTACATATGGGGTAAAAACAATTAAGCCATTCCCCGCAAACTAAGTCCATTTTCTTTGCTGTCAACAAATACATATATGTATAATATATATAATATACATATATATATACACGTATATTATTTAAAGTTCACTGAAGTTATTTCAGATTTCCTGAGGTCAGTTAGCCTTATTTCACCAACCCATCACGTGCAGATTCGAAGTTAGCTTGTCTTAACAATGGACGACCCGGACATCTGGTAGAGACTTGGCCATTTGCTTCTGAGAGCCACTCTTGGAAGGAACTGTCAGTTCAACGTACCAATGATTTGTTTCATTTCGGAAACTAGTAGACTTTTAAAACAACCCATAATTTCAAAGTAAGCCCCAAATTTGGAAATTGTCTCATGTTAAGTATTCATTTGGTATATTTAAATATTTACGTTTAATTTAAACTGTAATAAATAAATGAATAAATTGGCAACAAGTTAGAAATACATTCGTTTTTGGGTAATAGGCTATATGAGGGTCATCGTAAAACAGGTAACTCCTCTTAAATAGCATAGGAAGGGCAATGAAGAGGGGGATGTGAAAGGTAGAGCAAGGAAGCTAAGGATTGACGAGGAGTTTCCTTAAAGAGATGCAGGGAAAATCCTAGAAGTCTTGCATCAAGTAGGTCGGGCTATTTGATACTATTCTCACGCCCTTCCGAATAACGGCAGATGCGTTTGCTGTATGGTCGTAGCATTTCCTCCGTGTCAGAACCAGTTTTAGAAGGCAGTTGGCCTACTGATCCAATGCGACAATTTTTAACCGTATGCCCAAGGTCTTTGACCGAAAGAGATAAAGGTGTTTCGGCATGTGAGAACCTTGAAAAAATAACTAGAGAGAGTACGAGGCATTCTCAAAGATAAGCCTCGCAGTCGATCTGGGGAGAAATGCTTACGAGAGAAATCTCTCATATAATGACCGACTAGTCCAAAACGATAAACAGACAACTCTTTACCATATGTCACAGGTCTGCGACCTCGGAATATACACCTCCATTATGAGCAGAGGTGACTTGGCAACCTTATAATATAGAGAGGAAATGAGGAGTCCTCTAAGGTATAGCTCATTCTCACTCTGCTGGAAAACCACTACGGAGAAACACAACGACTTTGATTAGTAATGCAGTGCTTAAATATTTCACTAGACAATACTTTTGTTGAACGGATATCCACTCTTATTCTCGTATTTTCATGTTTAGTAATAATTTATGCAGTGTTTCTGAATATGTAAGTTGGCAAAGTTTATTATTCCATGCAATTTATCTCAGGCAATTTAAAGGCGTTTAGTAAAGTTGAATTCACAAATCTGCATTCAATATTCATTTGTTTAATTTACCAGCGGATTGGCTTTCCTCTTGACAAAAGTACTAACTTTAGGTTTCTTACTTGTTAAATTTTATTTAATAGCAATTAGTTAATTAATAACGTATGCTTTTGGGATAATGATTTAAGAGATGCATAACTTCAAATTTTTTCGTGAATTATGTAAAAAAATATTTAGAATATTAAGATTATTTAATTGTAACCATGCATTTCCTTACATAATTTATTTTATTAGAATAAATAATGAAGGTATAGGAATAATTTTTTTATTTCATTAAGTTCTTAATCTGGTTCATTCGAGTAGACGTTAGCAGTGAAACGGAGTAAAGTAATGAGAATCTTTTGTTGGACAGGCCAAAGACTTTACATTCTAGATAAGATGAACAACTCTTGAGTCTGTCACGCTTCGACTGCCTGTAATTTGTCACTGAAGCAAGGAAAGCAGCCCCAAGCTAGTCTCAGGCAGCTACAACGTGATTCGTTCCAGAATCGAGGAAAATCCTACGTGGAGTAAACTCTTGTTCTTCTACAATTAAGCGTAAACTTCCAAATAGAAAAATAGTATTTCACATGAATATATTTTTCCGCATGCGACTGAAGGTAAATTTATGGATTTCAAATTATTACATCAAAATGAAGTTCATTGATCAACAAATACTCTGTACTTGGAGTAAATAGGAGCGTTTAAGGGGATAATTCTCATATTTTTGATAAATGTATTCCGAATATTACACTGAAACTTGATAGAAAAGCTTTCAACCAGTGAATTACCTCTTAGCAAATAAAATGGAAGCTTATCAAATAAATACGTCCAAGCTACATATGAACATTGTGTAAAGGGAAGAAAGAATGTCTTACATCATAAACCTGGAATACAGAGAAAATCGTAAAAGAAATGAATGGCTAACAGCAGGACGTACATGACTAGAAACAAAGTAGTACATTCGACTGATATAGACAGCGGAAGAATATTTGACCTACAAAGTGGTCCTAAGAAGATAAATGGTAACAGACCAAGAAGGGGGCTCGTGAGTCATTTTAATGTATTTTTTAAGGTGTCTAAAAATTGTGACAAATTTAGAGCCTTTATAAGAATAAAATTATGGAACCTACGTCACAGGTTAACAATCATAGTACTATCAGTCAAAGTGGCTGTAATGTTTCTTGTTAAATAAGCGGATGTGAAGCAATTTTACAGAAATTAATGTGTCACGCATTTGCCTGAGATTGTAGATCCCCAGAGAGCCATTAACAAAAAACTAAGGAATCCTCTAAATCTTCTCGATGTAGTAGAATATGACCTTGACTCCTGACACCGATGCTTGTTACTAACGCGGAAAATAAATGAGATGTGTGGATTACCTTAAAGGCTTGTAGATAGGTCTGAGTCTGTTCATGGGAGAATCAGTCAAAACACAAAATGTGTAATTTTAGATACGTATGTAATCTACAGCCATTATTACACACTATAAGAACTGGGAAAGAAAGAGAAGACTGTCAGCTTGAAACACAACACTGCATTTCAGCAATGTTAAAATATAATAAAAAAAAATAAAAGAATTGTGCGCGTGTGGTTATTAAATGTGTGGTGCGGAGTTGGGAGGGCGGGGTGTGGGGGGGTGGAGGAATAGAGAGGGAGTGTGGTTGGGTGGGGAGGGGTGGGGTTAGGGGGGGGTGGGGGGTGTGGGTGGGGTGGTTTTGTATCTTTATATTTGTTGTTTGTAAGGGGGGCTTGATATAGGTGTATGTAGAGGTAAGTAAAATTGTAAAATAAGAATTTTGTGGATAGGACGTAATAGGAGAGGGAGAGAGAATTAAGGATTATTTGTAAGTATTTGGAGGTAATTTGGATTGATTGGGGTGTTATTTTATATCTGTGGTTGGAAAGTGGGTTTATTTTTGGTTTATATGTAAGGTTTGTGGTAGATGTGTTGGATTGGGGAGTTTTTTGAGTTGTTTGGTGTTTTTTGGATTGGGGGGGGTTTAGGATATGGGTGTGGTGGGTGGTTTTTGGGTTAATAGTGAAAGGAAAGATGTGGTGTAATTGGGGTGGGGGAATGAAATGAGATAGTAGAAGATGAGTGGGTGTAGGGTTAGGTTGTGTAGTGTTATGGATAAAGGATTTTTGGGAATTGTTAGAGGGGAATGTTTTGGTAAAAGGTATAGTTGATGTTGGGGAGGTTTAAAAAATAGTTGTTTATTTTAAATGTGTAGATTTAATGTTGAGATGGTTAAGTTTGTTGAGGGTGTGATTAATATATGAAGCATAGAAAGAGTAAGAGAATCGGTCTAGACGTTGAGAGGGGGAGGAGGTAGAGTTAGCGAGTTAATCAGGGCGTGAAAGGAAGGAGTAAGCTGGAGTGTTAAACAAGTTGAAAGTTAAAAGTGAATTGTTGCTCTTTAGTGAGAAGGTATTGAGGACAGGGAAGGCTAACGGGAAGAAGGTAGAAAAACAATTTCCTCAATCCCGGCAGTACGAGTTTCATCCCACTTTCCGCCGGTAGAGAGAAAATTTACAATTCAACCCAAATGAAGTAGGAATTTCCGGTCGCCTAGTAACCTGCATCAAGACTTGAAGGAAGTTAAAACAGATTCGTCAAGTGAACGAAATCTCTGCTGCGTGTGGTTACCCCAATGAGTAATTAACCATAATACTAAAACATCGTCCTCCTGAATTAATTTTTTTAATAGCATGCAGGACCCCTTTTAAGTGATTGTATTTTTATAAATAAAATTATTATATCATAACCTTAAATTGATTTCATTATATAATTAAAATAAAAATTTCCCCACAATCATTTACATAATCTACCAATTTGAACAATAAATTAATTGTGTAACAAAATATATAATAGACTCTAAATTACCATTCATAATTTCAAATCAATTTTACTGCTCATTTTTAATATTTTGGAAATTATTTCTCACTGTGGACGGTGGGCTCAATTTCTATGGACACTAATTTAACAATTAGTAACGTTCATTTTCTGAGAACTTAATATATTAATATATGTGTTTTAAATGTACAAATTATAAAAAGAAGTAGCCAAATTACAAACAGTAAGTAAGTGATGAAATAAAAACAACATTACCTTTCCGCTAATGTTGTAACTTCCGTCGTGTAATATATATTTCATCTCTAATTTAATGTCTGTATTTTGTCTAAGTCTTCCTGTCACGTTTGTTTTAATTTTATGGAGCCGTTTCTAAAGGTGTCGGTTTTATGCAACTGTGGGTCATTTGCTGCTAGAAGTTAAAGAAAGAGACATGGATTTTGCCAATTCCTTCTCTCGATACTACTACAACCATGCTCCATTTTACTTTTTTATTATCCAATAATCACAGATATGTATAAGTTTTTAATATATCGAGATTCAAGATCTGTTCAAACTTCCCGTACCTCTGCTAATTCTAGGCAGCTTGGTAAAAACGAATAGCTTAACCGTTTTGCGATTAATTTGTCATTCTTCTTGAAAAAGGTATATGGGGCATAATGCTTGTTTCCAAACAAATGCAGCTAATTCTTGATACACAGGACATGCAATTTGCTATAATTGTATCAAATTTTGCACATTCCCCCGCGATATGAATTTTTTGGATCAGAATGTTGAATTTTATCGCAAAGGAAGTCGTCGAAGGGTTAGAATGTGAGAGAGGTGGTGTATGGTATAGCAGGTACGGTTGGCCGGTCAGAGTCCCATCTGCTGGGAGAGCAACACAGCTGCGGCATGTACAGGGCGGGGAGTAATTTGATAATGGGGGTGGGGGCGATGTCGCTCCCAAGGGAGTGATTGACGCGTTCTGCAGGGCAAACACGCGGCCATCGAGAACTTCAGCTGGGGTGCACTTAGCGCCAGGGCGGGGAAAACTTCTGTCGGGAGCTAATTGGTCCGTCATTCGAAACGTTCAACTTCCCCGGACAGATCCACGTAAGGAACGAATGTCCGTTTATGACTGTTAGCTAATGACAGTTCTTCACATCAGTCTGATGATCGCTGTAAATCACTTAGAGAAAAATAGATTACAGTTTTTCAGTGGTGTAAGAAATAATTAATGGTTTGCTCAACAACAGAAACGTTACTAATAACATTTCAGCTTACACCAATCCGGCTTTCCAATGCTATAGTTTCAAAGAAACGAAAGTCTTCTACAAATTAAATAGTACAATTGAATAATAGCCTATAGTCAGCATATATTTATAGAACGTAAAGAAACATGTATCGACCCCCTTGATATAAATTTAAATGTAACTTAAATAAGTAGAAAGCGTTATCTTTAATTGAAAAATAAACTCTAATAATCAATAGTGACAGAAAACTGTACTCCTAACAGACACAAATTGTAGTATTACCTCTTACAGGAGGAGGCTAGCGTCTCTGAATTAGCAACGTAGGCTCTAAATTTCGGGTAAACGATACCAATTATTTTGGCAATGTCACATCATTATTCCTTACTTATAATTAGATTGTAATATTTTTAATGGGGAATTTCATTCTACTGTAATTAATGGTGCAGTGTGAATCAATAATAAAAAATACTAAAATTTTATAATATATTTAACAGAAAACAAATAAAAATTTGTCGTCCTGCTCTCTAAAAAATGCGTATTAAATAATCAATTTACAGTTAAAATTAAATAATAACAAACCAAAGTGATTCTTTCGGTAAGGCAACGGTGGGATCCGATACCTTCTGTCTTATATTACAAACACTAATTCTCGATGGCTAAGACCACTGTGGCATATAGTTTTCGGCTTTGAGGAATTTAAAGATTCATTCCTACGTTACTACCGACGCCCAAGAACTCGTTGGTTGAACATCACCGGAAACTTTGTCGTCATTGAAGTGACAAAACTTCTGGAACTGGATGACAGACACCGCCACCATTGTTCTCTGGTTGTTAAACAGTCTCCGATATCACCGGGTATTTCACGTTCGACAAACAACTCAACTGTATGAAATGTTTCCTGTAACTTATGAAAAACTGATGTGTCTGAAATAATAATCAACACTTCTCAACAACTGCTCTCTTTTCTGAAATTACATTAACAACTAACTTCATCAATCTTTGGCGCTGTTTTCAAAAAAGTCAAATCCCTCTAGATCTGAATAGCTCGCGTCTTTAGCCAATAATAATTCGTCTTACATTTCCAGAGTTTCAAATACGGGGTTCACATATCTTCCTTAAAAATCGTGAAACCACACGCACCACGATATTGAACTGCCGTGTGGGAAAGTTCAGACGTGTCAAAATGTTGAGATTGAAGCTTATACCACCCGAAGTATTTACAATCCTTAATTATCCAGCGGCTTTTAATCTCCTTCACAGGCGGTTTCTTAATTGTTTACTTCTTCGGCTCTTGTTACCTGGCGTGCATTGACCTCCATGGATTCCGGAGCTCGGATAATTTTGTTTCACAAAACTATTTACTTTAGATGAAATAAAGTGAACTTCCTAACAATTTAGTAAACATGTGTACACTACAAGATATTATAAACCTTCAATGTACTATTGGTATAAAAAATTCAAGTATATCCGAAATACAGTATTATGCATATTTTTGATCTTAACTTATTTGTTGCCGGATTTATTACTTATCATTTTTAATTATTTAACTATTTTCGCCGCTACTATTACAATAATAAAAGAAGTTGATAAATAATTTGAAAGTACATAACCTTTGTCTTCCGATAACTGTCGGGAAATTGTGGCTGATGACGCAGCCGTCGTGCTAGTCCATGTCTGCTTCCAGGTCGTAGCCTCTGGTTTCCAGGAAACACTCTTGTACTCCGGAACTAGTAGCACATCTGCCAACTATCAACTTCAATCTCGCATGAATAATATTTTACCAGTATCATGTATAACAGTACTACTCTGTGAAAATAATGTCTCCGCTCCTCTCATTACATATCTGTTTTACTCGCCGTTCTCTCGAACTATCGTCACCTAGGTGAGAAAAACTTTCTCCCTCCAGCTGTAGAATTCTCAATGATTATGGCCAATCAGAAACCAATACGTGTCCCCCAAAAATCAGAATTACAGGGCCATGGGAACTGACGTCCCTATTGACTACCATTTAGTCGGATGCTCAGAAATCTTGTACGTGGAGATTTTCTCTAGAAAGATATTTGCAACGTTTTAGCTGTCCACAGTTAATCCCCTCACAGGGGAACAGCTGAATGAATGTTCTTTGCGGTCATGTTTTACTGCGATAACGTAACTTCTACTGAATTATTAATTGTGATCAAATAAAAAGTAACCGCAAAATTATTTATTTCGCCTATGTACACCATAGCCTAGAGCGGACACCTTTAGACTTAAATATAGTGTGGAGAATTATTATTAAACCAATGAGTGATGGAACATTGCGTACACTTTTACCTGCATACTAAATTTATTTCTGACGTTTTTTTGTGGTAATGGGTCCTAAGATTTGTCTAATTCAGCCCTCCGTGCCTACTTATCTTACGCAAGTCTTCTCATTTAGACATTACTACCACAACAATCATCGTCCCTAATCTACTTAGCCTATTTTATTTTTGGTCTCCGTCTTCTGTTATTTCCCCACACACTTCCATCTAATTCTAATTTTACAAGACCCCATGTCGTAAATCGCGGCCTATTAATCTATCCCTACTCTTTGTCAATTTCCCACATATTTTTCTCTCTTCCCCTATTCTGTTTATACCATTCTGGTTAGTTACCCTATTCTCTCCTTTCATAGCAGTGCATTTCAAAGGCTTCTATTCTTTTCAATTCTGCAACTCCTACTGTCCAATTTTCGCACCCATACGCACTCCATACGAACGTTTTTAGGAATGATTTCCAAATATTTACACTCATATTACCCGTAATAAAATTTCTCTTCGGAAAACCTTCCTTGTCTGTACTATCCTACTCTTTATGTCTACTATAATTCTACCATCCCTAGTTATTATTCTTCGCAAGTAGCAGAATTCCTTAACTTCCTTATAATATAATATCCCTTCCCAATCTAACATCCTTTGTTATTCCACTGTTTCCCATACTACACTCCATTACCTTGATTTTCGCTCTTTAATTCTCATGTTGACCTTTTTTCTCCAGGTCTACGTTCGTGCCATTTATTATGTTTGGCAAATCTTCTGAGTCCCCTGAAGCCACGATATCATCGGTAACGTGTAGGGCTTTTATTTCTTCTCATTGCAGTATGATTCCTTTTCCATATTCAGTTTTAACTTTATTCATATTACGTTCCATATATAAGTTAAACAACATGGGCGACAGACTGAGTCCTTGTCTTACCCATTACTTGATTTATGCTTACGTAAGATAAATAACTTTAATAATTTTAATGTAATTATTTTTTACGCCTTATTAGACCTATTTTTTCTGCGTATGTTATTACATAAAACCAAAATAAGTTAAGAAGTGAGAAGCACATTTTTTTCTCTCTATATATTTTGTGAAATAATAGAAGAGTATAAATCATACTGCAGAACATTCCTAAAGTGGAAGTAATTTAGTTCAAAATACAATTGTGTTTAAACTCATTTAAAGGAGCATTAACACATTAGTACCACCAAATTTACTGACAATAAACACAAATGCGGCTGTAGGTCTGGCGGCGTCAGCAGTGTCGCAATTTCTTTGTCTAATCAGTTTTCTCTGGCGGCAATACTGGGAAGCACTTCTGTTAATCTACGCTACGACGCAGTTCATTTACTGTCTTCCATGTTACATAGCTCCCGCTGTTCCCAAAACAATGTCTTTCAAACTCGCCCACTGATTAAATGTTCAATATTTTCTATAAAAATATATCAGTATTAAGAAATAAAATAAAATCGAATACTAAGCAAAGATAATGATTATATTGAATATAGAGAATGAGCAATTCGAGGTATACTAGTGGAAATAAGTAAATTATTTCATATTATATTATTTATATATTAATTATTTATAATATCTACTTCTGTCATGTTGCCACTGAGGAATAGTTGTTAAGGTCTTAAATCTTCACAATGTTCGCTTCCTGTTTTATTCAAGTAGTTATTAACGCGCATTTATTTGGCCCCAAATACCTTCAGGACAATGATAGAGAAATTACAGTGCTAAATGCGAGGACGAACTATCTATTGCTCGAGCTGAACTGTTTGTGAGAGTAATAACATTCGCATTCGTAGAAGTAGTTCGCTAGTGGGAATAATTATGGAAGGTAAGCAATTACCCCAATTATTGAAGCTACGCGGTGGTGTCGGAGAAGCCAAGCTCCTAACCCTATCTACAGTCCCCTTCCCTTTCCCTCGGCACAAAACTCGAGAGAGATTTGAGTTGTGTGTGGATGCTGCTGAAACTGGAGGAAGGCCCAAAGTTTATTAATAATTCAGTTAACTCGGCAAGACGGCAGCAGACTGCCGCGGTGGGTCTCAAATTCAACGTCAAACTTTGCCCACATAAAGTAAATTTACTCCTGTTGTGTAGGTCCTTAAGGTAAAACGCAGTCGTCGAGATATTGCATAAATCTAATCTGCAAACTGAAGAAAGAGTCGCGAGCAGATGAATGGAAGAAGCCAAGAATCGTTTTAGCTGTATTGTCGCAGTTAAAGATCACTTTTGGTGGGGCTCAGATTACATATTTGGATAACCCGTTTACTGACCATAAGTGGAAATATATTTCATGATTCGCATTTTGCATAGGGATGGCATAGACGCTACAGTGGGCTGGAAGAGGAGGAGATTCGGTTTTGTACTGTGAAATGTTGGATTTCAGAAGTCGGTCCTGGTTGCTAATTTAAGGTTATTTCTCCCTTAAATATTTATATGTTACTTGCCTATGGTTAAGTGAGGTAATAAATTAAGTAATATTTTCACATGTGGTTCCACTATAACTGATGTGCAACTTTCTGTAAAATCTCTGCAACATCTGTAACTTCAAACAATACTTTGTCTGACATTTACTCTAAAAGCTAATCGCGTTTATAAATTAACTTGAAACGAATTTTACCGTCAATCAATTTTAACCTTCTTTCTTATAGAATGGCCATACAGGCTAACATGGGGAAATAGCGTTCCTTTCCCTATTTAGTTTCTAAAGTCTTATATTTACTAAAAGCGCCCGCTCTCACTCGCAGTATACGTTAACACAACAATGAACCCGCTTCTTCCCTGACGCTTTGTCAATCCAACAAAACAAAATAATTATAAGGGACATAAATTAATTATATTCTTGTGTAATTGCGTACAACTCACCAAACGTTCTTCGCATGATATTAGAATTAGAATAGACAGATTTCGATTGGACATAATGACGTAATAGTGAAGCGTTCAGAAGTGGAATAAGACTTGAACTTGAAACTCATTGTTGTTGTTGTGGTGTTTAGTCCTAGAACCGGTCTGATGCAACCCTAAATGCTAACTTATCTTGCGCAAGGCTTACATCTCCGCATAACTACCACATTCTCCCGAATCTGCTGAGCGTATTCCATCATTTCCACTCTCTTCTGTTCTTACCCCACACATTTCCTTCAAATGCTAATTTTACAAGACCCTCATGTTTTCAAACGTGGACTATTAATCTATCCCTTCTCCCGGTCAACGTCCTTCATATTGTTCGCTATTCCCCTATTCTGTTAAGAACTTTCTCGCTAGTGATTCCATACACCTATCTAATTTCCAGCATTCTCCTATAGCACCACATTTCAAAGCCTTCTATTCATTTCCTTTCTGCAACTCCTATCGTCCATGTTTCGCACCACTCCATACGAACATTTTTAGCAACGATATCTTAATATTCAGACTTAAATTACAAGTAAGTAATTTCCTCTTTTTACCGAAAGTCTTCCTTGGGAAGATCCTATCCTAGTTTTTATGTCTACTATACTTCTACCATCCTTAGTTATTACGCTTCCCAAGTAGCAAAATTCTTTAACCTCCATCAAAATATCCCTTCCGAATCTAACACCCTTTGTTATTCCACTGTTTTCCATACTACACTCCGTTACCTTGGTTTTCCCTCTATTAATCCTCATATTCAACTATTTCTGCAGGACCCCGTTCATGTCATTTATTATGGTTTCCAAGTCTTCTTCTGACTCCCCTAATATTACAATATCATCGGCAAAGCATAGGGTTTTTATTTCGTCTCATTGCAGTATGATTCCTAAACTCATTATAAAGTAAATTTATGAAGAAGGTTTAAGTAGTCTTACTATAAAGAGGCGAAATAACTTAAATAATAATGTGTTACAATATCTCTAATAATTGTGATTGATTACAAGTATAACCTTTCGTGGAAGAAAAACTACATCACCTGGCAAAATATTTTAGATTTCTTTGTATATTTTAGTTTGCAATAATTTAAATAAAAATATACAATTTTTTCTTGAATTATGATTGCCACCAATTGCAGTGGAATAATCTGTCCATCATTCAACACGTGACCAAGTCACATGTTTCATATTTATCATATATTCTCTATGTATTATTGTTTTAAGGTTAAAACTGCTGCATAACAAGAATAACTTTAATTTCCTTAGTTCTTAAAAAACGCGTTTCGACCGATTAAGTCTCAGATGAGAAACAAGAAGAATACCAGAAGATTAAACATAATCATACCCTTGCCGAAGAAAACTGGGGCGATAGATGCGAACAGCACAGGACAATTAGTTTAGTATCTCCTGCATGGAAAATATTAACGAAAATAGTATGTAGGAGGATGGAATGGAAAGTAGAATGCGAGCTAGGAGAAGATCAGTTTGGTCTGAGGAAGAATGTAGGAACAAAAGAAGCAATATTGATAACAGTATAAGAAAAAGTCGGCCTATGGTCATGCATTTGTAAATTTAGAAAAGGTGTTTAATGATGTGAAGTGGAACACACTATTGAAATGTATAGGAGTATATTAATTATTTAAGCGGGATATTAATATAATAATAAGTAGTTTTTGTAATATAAAAGACAGACAATAATAATTACATGATCCAAAAACATATTTTACATTAATTTTAAAATGTTGTAATTTTCAATCTTTATGCTGTAAACTCTTTCTTAATTGAAAACTACAAACATATTTACATAAAAAATGATACACATTAAATTCCTAAAACTAACCATTTTCTAACTCTACACTCAGGGTCGTATATTATGGGCCTCCTCATAGATCAGAATGTTAAACAAAAAATCTACTCGGACCTGGCACTTCAGAAAATCATAAAAAAGTGTTACAGGTTTAATTTACCGTGTCAGCTCAGTGAATATTCCAGCCCCTTCCTCGTAACAATATCTTCCTCAAAATCGCCGCCGCTATTGGTCCCTGGTTCAGGAATCCTGCTTATCTTGGACTACCAAATCTGTCTTGCCATCTCTTAGACTCTTTCTCCGTTTCACGCCCCCTAAAATTCCTCTCCGAATCTGTCACCAGATCTGTCTCGCCACTCTCGAAAAATCTGTGTCCAAAATCTCTCTGCCAGCCTTTTATAATCTCCTCCCCACATCTTTAGTTTATATCACTATGGTGACTGGGATGGATATTGACCAATAAAATTTATGGTTATTCTTGGGAAAACACACCAGCCGATGCCGCCAAATCTCACCTAAATAGGTAAACACCCCAGGCGCGACATGAATTCTGGGTTTTATTACCCCTGGCTCAAATGCTGTCTCTTTTCTTTTGACTCCACACCGCCAAAACTCCGAGCAGATGTGTCTGACCGTTGAAGAGCACAGGAATAAAATATCGACAAAGAAGCATTATAGATAACCTCTACAGAAGGCAGTAAGCTGTAATTAGAATTGAAGATCAAGAAACGATGCCCGGAATCAAGAAAGGAGTAAGCCAAAGATTCAATATGTCGCCCATGCTGTTTAACTTATGTATAGAACAGGCGATGAAAAATATTAATACGAAATATGGAAAAGGAATCATACTGCAAGGAGAAGAAATAAAAACCGTACGATTTTCCGATTACATTGTAATATTAAGGAAGTCAGAAGAAGACTTGGAAACAATAATAAATGGCGTGAAAGTGGTCCTGGAAAAAGAGTTCAATATGAGGATTAATAGTGGGAAAACCAAGATAATGGAGCGTAATATGGGAAACAGTGGAATAACAAAGGGTGTTAGATTGGGAAGGGATATTTCGAAGGAAGTTAAAGAATTCTGCTACTTGGGTAGCGTAATACCTAGAATTGATAGAAGTATAATAGAAATGAAGGGTAGAATATATACAGAGAAAACAAAATATGCTTCTCACTTCTTAACTTATTTCGGTTTTATGTAATAACATACGCAGAAAAAATAGGTCTAATAAGGCGTAAAAAATAATTACATTAAAATTATTAAAGTCATTTATCTTAAGTAAGCATGAATCAAGTAATGGGTAAGACAAGGACTCAGTCTGTCGCCCATGTTGTTTACCTTATATATGGAACGTAATATGAATAAAGTTAAAACTGAATATGGAAAAGGAATCATACTGCAATGAGAAGAAATAAAAGCCCTACACTTTGCCGATGATATCGTGGCTTCAGGGGTCTCAGAATAAGATTTGCGGAGCATAATAAATGGCACGAACGTAGACCTGGAGAAAAAGTTCAACATGAGAATTAAAGAGCGAAAATCAAGGTAATGGAGTGTAGCATTGGAAACAGTGGATTGACAAAGGGTGTTAGACTGGGAATGGATATTTTGACGGAAATTAAGGAAATAAGTTACTTGGGGAGCGTAATAACTAGACATAAAGAGTAGGATAGCACAGAAAAGGTAGGATTTCGCGAAAAAGAGTAATAAAAGTGGGAATATTAGGAAACCGTTGACGAAAATGTTCGTATGGAGAAAAAAGCTATATTTTAAACCTTAATCGTGATGAGAATAACAATATATGCGATATAAGTTTGAAAATTTCGTACGGAGTGTACGTTATATGGGTTCGAAAAGTGGACGGTAGGAGTTGCACAAAGGAAACGAATAGAAGCTTTTGAAATGTGGAGCTATAGGCGAATGCTGAAAATCAAATGTGTGGATAGAATCACTAACGAAGAAGATCTAAAGAATAGGGGAAGAGCGAACAATAGGAGGATCTTGACCAAGAGAAGGGATAGATTAATACGCCACGTTTTAAGACATGAGGGTCTTGTAAAATTATCATTAGAGGGAACTGCGTGGGGCAAAAAGAGAAAAGGGAAGCAAAGGATGGACTGCGTTAATGAGATTAGTGTGGATTTTGGTTGTGCTAGTTATGCGGAAATGGAATATTAGCGCAAGATATGTTAGCATGGATGTTGCATAAGACCAGTCTTCTGACTGAATACCACAACAACAACAACATGACATTATGCTTGTCTAAAATAATAACATCATCTTTAATATTCGTAACTAAGTTTCTTTTCAAGAAATGAAATATGGTATTTTATAGATGAATAAGAAGTTCTCGGGATTTCACCCGGATTATGTCGATTGTAAAATACAACGTTGTATTATACAAAAAACATAACCCGGGTGAAATTCCGAGAACGTCTTATTCAGTCTATCCACCGGCAAAGCCTTAATTATTTAATTTAATTCACGTTAAGATTAATGCGTTGTAAAATTTATTTAAAAATTAAAACCTATTTATAGATTTGTAAAATTATATTTATCAATCTAACAGAAACTGCTGATAGAGAAAGCAGTTATGAAATATAAGACTGAAGAGAAGCTAATGGATGAATATAAAGCAAGATTGCGTTATTGTAAGTCCCTCACCTCTCTACATTACTGCAATCTATATTTAAAATTTAGAAGCTATCCAATTAGGTTAAAGATGCAATTGTAATCTAATAATTAATTGTAATAAAAAAAGTAGACCTGGTAAATCATTTAAATTTGATTCAAAAGGAAGTAATAATGTTCTATATTATCGAGCGTAGTGTTTATAGGTTGCTCGTGTAAGTCTGAAATTCTGTCATAAAATTCACTTTTCTGACGATTCCGTACTTTACAATTATTAAACCATTTTTAAATGCCTTTATATATATATATATATATTATTTTTTTGAAATCTATTACAAACTTTAAAGAAACCAGTTTAAATGCCCGTAGCTTTTAATTCCAAACCAATTCATCGCTGCTTTTTCTTCGAGTCTATTTTGTTGCAAAACAGTTTTTCCAAATTAAATCATGAGTACATTTTGCAGCCCGCTTAATTTTCTGTAATAAACCTGATAATGACTTTTTATCTTAATAACTTTTCCCCGTTCCTGTAACATGTAAAGAGATTTCGAAATATAAAATCTAAAAGAAAAAAAAATTTCATGTGGTGATTTTGTAGAACAAATATTATGAATCCTGAACGAGATTATTAATTTCTACTAAAAACCTATTGTTCTTTAATTTTGTAGTGACCTTAGGCGTAATTTAAAATACGTATTTTTAATGCTTAAGTTGGCGGTGAAAATTAAAAAACTTTAATATTACATTTTTGTTTTTATTAGTGAAGTAATTTCTGGATCATGAGGTTCGACATGATGACACTTTATCTTTAATTTATTCTTCACTATTCCAGACTATATTTTATCCGAATTTATTGTGTACAAATTGACCAATTATGAAACTTATTTGTTCTTTCATACTAAAGACAATTAGAATTTTTGCCTATGGCCACTTAAATGTACAATATGTCATAAATATAAAACCTTAGCATTTATATTTACATGACATACGAATATGACATATATTTTCAGAAACCTACTGGCAATCTAAAAGCTGACCGTGGTGGTTACTGTATTAGAAATGTATTTACGTCACTACAATATGATTCAATATATGAAATGATTCTGAATTGGATTAGATACAAATTATCCCGTTGTAGCTCTACATCTTTCCAAATTTGGAAATTGTCATGCAGTCGTCCTCGTAGGCCAAGGCCCTTAATGGGCTGCAGAGCCAACGAAGAAGAAGAAACTCTTCTTCTGCTTACTCATGTTGTTTTCCAACTTTAACGTTTCGAAAGAATCGTCCTCTTAAAATATTGAACTTCTTTTTGCAGTTTTAATTTAAAGTGTAAAGAAAGTTTATTCATAAAATTTTAACTCAGATGAGCTACAAGTCTGCAGTATTTTGATACTGCAAGTAATAAGGTAATTGCTAGTAATGAGTAAGATGTAAATTAATAAATTATGGTCAGAAAAAAGATAATCTAAAATGAAAGCTATCAGAATCAAAATGAGTACTTGTAACATAGCAATGAACTGAATAGACTGAATTTCATTAAAAGGTGACTAATTATGTTTCCTCCTCCGAGTAAGGAGCCGGTTCATCATCGTCTACATTTTCCTCAGGCTCCGTATTCAACACTCGTTTTCAAAACATAACCCCTCAGCTCCAACGGCTCTAGATTTTCTTTTTTTTTCAGAGGGCTCCTTGTAATTAGACTCGCATCAATGGAAACCAATTACTGGATTAATTAATTCCGGAGAAAGAAAGCGAGCTACTCCTGCAGACGTAGAGTGATGTCAAATGTGACAAGAAAATGAGAATCGAAATGCGAAATCCGGCGGAGATAATTCAGGGAGTTTATTGCTTTAAACTGAGATAAGTTTTGAGTAGGTGTTCAATAACACTTTTGGATCAATATAATTTCGTTATTTACTGATAAATTTCATAACTCTATCCGTAACCATACATCATAGACAACCGATGAATATATTTAAATTGTTTTTTCATATGCTATATTATTGCGTCATGAATCAATAGCCGAATCAATAGCCTAACAAAACTGAATATAGGCTCAGAATGGTAATATCTTGCCCGGAACGGTATTGTATTACATTAAAATTACCCGAGAAAAAGTCTGAAGATTGGCGACGTATTCTTTGAGTGTGCGTGGTCAGCACTATGACCTTCCTCGGATATTTAGACCGACCTTTCTCACAATATACAAAGAGGGCCGTTACTAAAAATGGGTTACACTGTCTTACATAATGGAATCTGGTACTAATTCAATTTGCTTCCGTCAAATCAGAAGCTACGCGAAGATAATTTGAAACTGTGTAACTAATCAAAAACATTTTAGGACACTAGTACAAATCCGATGACTAAATATATTTCTTATTGGCTGCAAACATGGGTGCCGTATGAGATTGTTCCCTATTGCCTATTGGAAAATGTAAACAGAAAATTCGGGGTCATACGAGGCGAAATGGATGGAAGTTTGAGGCAGAAGCACACATTAAAAATTACGGGCAGCAGGTGAGAGAACAGTGAAGCTCTTGAGTCATGAGGAGATGTAAAATTTTAGTTGAAGTTTTCAATATTTTTAGCCTAAGGAGTCATCCATGCAGCGATTTCAACCTGACGCGGTCAACGCAACGAGAGGGGCCTCCAAATCCTCAACCCGAAGCAGACCGAAAAAAACCGCTACCAGAGAGTACGGCTGAAGTCTTCTGATGGTATCGTCGACATAAAATTCCTACAGTTCACATCGCTTGACTAATTTGCTATAGAAACTTTGCTTCTTTTGGTTCACCCCATATATCACCTGATTTTTAATGTTGCAGTATATAAATGTATACCGTTTTCATGTAAATCCATTTTGTTTTCAACTGTGTTATAGGAGTATCATTGATAAAAATTTATTCTTGCTAAAATACTTGTCTACTTAGATTTAAAGTCCATTTCTGTCATTATTTGTTTCTCCTTTAAAAATAATTTTGAAATATTACATTTTAATTCCACCAATTTGGGTCTATAATATTTAATAATAATAAACCTCCTATCCTTCATTTTTTACAGTATTCCAACCATGAAGCTCCACTTAGTTTGATTTTCTTTATTCTAAAGCAGCTATCTGAGTCCACTCCTGTTGAGGTACGAGATTTCTACATCCTGAGTTTGTCAAAGGTCCATTGTCAGATTCATGATCCGGCGAAGTTCTTCCATCCTGAAACTTCACGGCTGAGTTTCATTTGAATAATTTCTTCCGTTCTCCATTTAATCATGATGATATTTACTTCTAAATTTTTCTATTATTGGAGTTTAATGTTGCTTGAGCTCTGGTACCATTAGCGACACTGAAGACAACAAGGAATTACATGGTCAGGTTAAAATTAGATAGGCACAAACTGATGTTGAGAAAGCGAATAAGACCATGATAGCTGATGTACTGATTGGCGAACTGTAGAATGCATGCGTTCCTTCTGTCCAGTATTCATTACACAGCAATTTTTATTGTGTAAAGTTTTCCCCGTACGACAATACATTAATTATTTTTAATGAAACAAAAACTTTATAGGCCTACCAATAATTATCTAAAAATTAATTATAGTTACAAGTAATTCTGCAGATGTTTTATATTATACTTTTCGAATCTAAATTAATTTATGAGAAGAATACAATAACGTCAATTAATATAAGAATCTTAATTCTCTGTCCCATTTGATTGATATTAAAGTCTTTTTATTGTTTTTTAAAATATTTGTCAAAATGCAATGATCCATAATGTAGGCATTCGCTTCTTTCCTTTCCCTCTCTCTTAATGTCTATTCTGTCTTATTCCTTTAATAATCTTATTTTTTATCGTGACAGTTCTATACATTAATGTCTTCACGGAATCAAAACCCATTATGCATGAAATTTCACCCCCTTCACATTGACGGATGCCTTTCCCGAGCCGAAAATATTATTGCGGCGGTTTTTCTGTTACTGACCGCGAATAATCATTAGCGACCACAGTGACAATTATTTACAAATTATTTTATAATTGTTTATTTACACATTGCTTACAATTATGAATTTCCAAAATAAGATACTGGTAAAGTCCATTTTTCTGTTCGTTAACTACTAATTAATAATTTGCTCCATTACATTTGATTTTTAAATTGAAAAAATGCAATACATTTAAATTACACCAAAAATCTTATTGTCCTTACAAAGCATAATAATATCTTTTTGATATTCACGGGAGTTCAAAATGGATGAGTAGACGTTGTTTTCAGTTATGCTAAGACAACTTTTTTCAAAACCAATAAATATATAACGTATTTTTCATTTTAAATTGATGGCTCTTACTTTTAGTACTTAAATAAAATGTATGCATTAATTTGTAATGTAATTTTGATTCGTAATTTGTAAATAAATACAATAATTTTTGAGTAATTTGACACTTGGTTATAACGTTTCCAAATGTTTCGGTGAGTTTTAATTGCTGGAAAGCAATAATTAACTATTTCTTTGCTAAATTATTGGGAATGCTCAATTTCATATAGTTAATTTTTTAGAAGATAGACAAGAATGGAAAAATGTCAACCGGACCAGGGAATCGAACCCAGGACCTTGCGATATCCAGAGCATGCGGCTGGATATCGCAAGGTCCTGGGTTCGATTCCCTGGTCCGGTTGATATTTTTCCATTCTTGTCTATCTTCTAATAACTATTTCTTATGAAATTAAACACAATGAAATAACATTGAAGACAGTCTATTATGCATCTAATCAGTACAATATTATGCTAAGAGTTATAGTTCCAGGTAAAATTTTCAGTTACGATAAAATTATAGGCTGTAATCAATATAATTTGGGAACTACTTTTAATAATGTTTTATTTGTTTTTATATAGATAAAGGACAACCATACCATAAAACCTTACGATTATTGAACAGGAAGTGTGGTACAACATAATAGTACGTTATTTGATGTAGTAAAATAAACGAATAATTTAGTTTGTACTGTGATTGGAGCACTAAAAGTATACGAATGATATGTAACAAATACAATACAGGTTTTTAAATATTTTTAGCGTTAGTGTCCAATTTAGACGGACATAATGTTTTTGAAATTAAGGTTTCCCTTAAAGCTATTGTGGGTCGCACTTGAAACGAAGTGTCCGTTTAACTTTCTCGGCTTGTATAACGATTAAAGAGGTCCTGTCATTCCTGAGTAAAACATGAATGACACTGTCTACCTTCATGGAACATAATGTAACGGAGTTCAAGGCGTTGCTAAATATTAAGAGTTACTTCAGACGCTCTTGAAGAAATTCTCGAAATTTACTGTCAAGTCGAGAAAAATAAAGTGAAATGTGTCCTGATGGAAATATTAAAGACAAGAGTGGAGGAGTCGCGTGTTGTTGAGGAATATACGTCTGGGCGTCCGTTTCCTTGTCACACACGAAGCCGACGCCATTCCGAGTGATGGCTCGAGAACATTATTCGGAGTAAAACACCCGACCTCACACCACGTCCTTACGCGAGCCATTTTCTAGAAAGGTTTCGTTCGGATGCAGGAATACCACATTTGCGATCTCCTAATGTGGGCAACTGAGAATAATTTGCGTTTTTATTATTCAGTACGATTAGTACAGCCCTGGTCATTACCGAGCTCCTGAAAAGTGTAAATAATGAAGTGTACTAATTATTAAGAGGTCAGATACTTTTTACTTGTACGTACAGTTTTACATATAAATATTGCTTGAATTTCTTCATTGCAATAATAGTTAAAAATTAGAAATACATCTCGCCAATAAACGAAATTAAATATTGATAATACGACTGTAAAAAATACTTAGCTCATTTATCAAAACAAGACTTGCGATTCTGGTAATCTGTAACTGCGTCATGATATATGTGGTCTTGTCACGAGGAATTATTTTTTAAGAACAATGAATGGGAGTTATTGTAATGTAATTTTTTTGAAAACATTTTCCTGAGAGATGAATCAACACTTGAGAGAAAAGCGCGTCCCTTATCTGAATTCTTTGAGGGTAAGGGAATTCAGCTACTTGAAATGTAATTGAAAAGTAATACTACTTATTGACTTTATCGGCTGTAAAATCATTCAAAGACACATTTAAGGCTGTACCAAAGTCTTATTATTTTATTTCTCTCTAGTATTAAAATAAATTTCATAAAAGGAGATCGTATTGAATTGTATTTAAGGAAGGTATTCAACTACTTTCAATTAACAATTCTAAGGCACAATACTTATAAAATTGAATTTGTAAACTGCTGAAGAAAATAAAATATATTTCTTGCTAATGTGAGTTAGATAAAAACTGTAATAATACCAAGTCCTGTGGTTGTTACATTTCAAGCATTCTAAACAAGGGACGAGTGGAGACAAAGGGAAAGGTTAGTTAGGAAGGGAGTGGGGAAGTGGAAACTGCACAGGACATCGCTTTGCCTGGAGCTTAAGTAGGAATCTAGCTTGGAAAGGACGGAGCAAATCCGGAGGAATCTCACATAACTTCCACAACGGAATACTTTTCAGTACGTATAATATTATTACATTCTCCTTTAATGTTTTTAAAGCAGTTTAAAAATTATTTTAGAGGGGGAAAATATCTCAACAATCTTTTCTGTAATTGTTTGACATGGACTTATATTTCTACCACCCATTAATTTGAGAATAAAGTCCCGTTTTCAAGTTTTTATGGCTTTCATATTTATTTAATAAACTTCTACTTCAATTGTCATTCATTATCAAAACATTTCGATTGGTTTCAGTAATATAAGATTCAAGACTGAAATGATATATACACATTTATGATCATAAATTTCTGGATCCTCATCTTTTTTTTCTTTCTAATTAGTATTCCCCACTTATAAGTTACGTTTCAACTTTACTTTTCTTATTTGCTTAATTTATTTCTATCCATCATAAGATTTCATATTGAAAATTTTCATAACATTTTATTCTTTTGTGTTCTAAGCAGAATAGGAGACGAGATAACAATTTCGGGGACTCTGACCATGAAAAGGTATACATTAATAAGCCACGTTTTGAGACATGAGGGTCTTGTCAAATAGTATTCGAGGGAAGTGTGTAGGGTGAGAATAGAAGAGGGAGGCAAAGGATTGAATTCGTTTAGCAGATTATGGAGGATTTAATAGTTATGTAGAAATGAAAAGGCTTGCGAAGAATAGGTTAGCATGAAGGGTTGCGTCAGACCAGTTTTAGAACTGAAACCACAACAACATTATTTTTGTAAAAACTTGTTAAGTGAGCAAGTAACTTAAAGCATATGCTATTAATGTAAACACTAAGCAATGCATTTTTGATACTTATTTCATTTCTGTAATAGATGGATTTAATAATTACATATCTTGTCGAAATTTTTTTAAAACAGAACCATTCTCCAAATGACAAATGGAAATTTATTATTATCTTAATTTAATTTATCATCTCCATATCAGAGTTTTAGGAATTTATAATCCATAATTTTCATATTTCAGTATTTTATTTACTTACATAATTTATAAATGTGGTGGCTCGTGTCCCCCAAATTGTATCGGTAAAGCAATAATAAAACCACAAAATGGCGCCCGTGTATTGACACGAGTTGAAATCAGACGAAAGTGATAACTCAAATTAAATTTAAACTTGGACGAGAATGGTTAAAAAAAATTAATTTTTAAATACTCTCTAGTATGCATGGTGATATTAATTTAGTTCGTGGGCATCTGCGAACCTGATATGTATTTAAATTTTTGTTTTTTTCTGGATATTGTCTAATATTATATGTTACTAAGGTCAGGTCGAAGAAATGGAGCCTAATATTTATAATAATGTGGAAATCAAAGTACTAATGAGGAATGGAGCGTAAAGAATGTCAGCGAAGTGAAAGATAATATGTTGTCGAGATTTGAGGCTGCATTATTAAATATGGAAAAAAGAATGACGACGATTTTGTCAAGAGTTTGTGCAGAGAATTTTCGGAAAATTGGAGGGAAAGTTAGAGAGTACATCGAAACGTATTGTTGAAAGGGAATGTAAATCGAACGATTTGAGTCGGGAAGTTGATGATAGCAGTGAAATTAGGTTCCATTATTCAAAGGGAGTTTTGAGAAACGTAGAAGATGGAAAAGAAATACGATTGAATTGTACCCTGACAATGTACGGACGGAAACCGGATTTATTCAAAGAACTGGCATTGAGGTTCAAGAATGTGAGGAGAAAAGTATTTGCAAAGTAAAAAGTATTGAGTAATATGTGAACGTTGAGCACAGTGATGAGAAAGTAAATAAGAACATAAAGGGACAGGTCCGAGTGTTTCCAGGTGCTAGAAACACGATAACAAATGAAAAATTCACGGTACTTTCCTTGAAAGCAGAAAATGTTTTTCAAAATTCCCAATTCGGAAATTATCAATATAAGAGAAGGATAGATTGTTTCCAACATTGAGGTTTGAAGTGGAATCATAGAGCGCAGAAAATATATGCGAACGCTCGGATTAGTTTAGAAAGATGGAACGTGAAGAGGCTAAATTACGGCGAAAGAGGAAAGAAATTAGGTCAGATCCGCAGTTTCTTGTTTGTGTTAGACGTGCAGCCAAGAACCTCGGTCATTTTCAACAAATTCAAAGGACGAGCAGATATAACGTCTCGTAAGTAAACTGCACGCATACGAGAACAGGGGTGCACAAATTTGCATCATTCATTGATTTATATATACCCAAAAATCATTTTGTTTTTATAATCAATTTGCACAGTTTTAATAATAATATTTGTAATTAACTACAAAGAGTAGTATTATTTTGTTTTGAATTAGTTTATGTAAAAATTAGGATTTAGTTTTCCCATGGTTAATGTCAGTCCCCAGTATGAAAGCTGAATGAATGAGGGAAAGTATTAATGATATTGTTATGAGTAAATGAAAAGGGAACCGGAAATACCATTGTGTTATACGAACTGGAAAAAAAAAGAACAAATTGTGAAAGTGATAAAGTGTAAGGATAAGGTGAAGGACAGCTGATATTGTAAATAAAAGGACTTTTAAACAAAATAAATTTTCTTTTCAAACAGGGGGAATATGTGGTGGTTCATGTCCCCCACGTTTTATCGGTAAATAAATGTTATTATTTATTTACCGATACAATGTGGGGGACATAAAAGAAACAGTTATGAAATTATTTAAAATAATGAACTGTTAGAAATACACTATTGAATTATTTTAGTGACGTATTCATGATATGTTGGGCACCGAGTGAGATACTGACTGAATTTGGAGATAATGGTGTACGTCTTCGACTGATGAGTGTGTAGTCGGCAATGAAGATTTCTCCATTGCTGAATTGTGGTCTTACAGACAAGTCTTGTCTTTTAGGTGACCTGAATAAATATTTAAAAGGCTCCTCTCATCTTAGGATCTTTAACTTAACTGGCTTTAAAATTTAGTTTATCAACTTACAATTTCTTGAATTCACCTGAAAATGTCCAGTTTAACTATTGTATATGCTATAAAATAAGTCTCCCTTCCATTTTTCTATACATCCTACGAAATCCAGTGAACTCAGGAAAACTAAATAACCCTGAATTTATGTATTGTAGATATTGAGTTGTTCATCTCTTTATTAATTTAAAAAACACGTGGTTTTGCTTATCAGTTTAATAAAATCAAGTGTAACGTGTTTTATTGATTATGTAAATCGCCAGAAAGCCATTGGAAAGAAATGAAGCGATTCTTTGTGGCTCTCGGAAGTTGTTGCATCTTGATTCATTGATATATAGTTTTAATTAACGGACAATATACATTGTATGTAGCAGGAAAGGAATGGAAGGCTGTTAGGGGTGAAATCTAACAGGGATTTTGACGAATAACAACGGTAGACCTAAACGTTGCTCTCCAGTAACTGGTAGTGTGGGACAGGGTTTTTAAGACGTACGTAGAACAGGAGACTTGACGGTTCCTCTGTCGGCATTAAGTTGTGAAGCTGTTTGTGTGCCAGGCAATTAACTCTGTTGATAGAAGTATTGCATTCTCTTAAGTAATGCTTTCACCCATCAAGGCAATGACTTAAGTTTCAGGTATAGCAAAGAAAATGAGAATTCTCTTGCGTTTAAAAAGTTTCTTACTATATAGTATTTAGTTACTTAAAATTTTGGAAACATTAATAATTCCAATTCTCGGTGTCATATTTTACGTTTAACTACAATCTTTAGCGGGGAAGTACTTTAATATTGCTGCAAACTGTCGTTTTTAGATTTTAAATAGCAATACTTTAACACTAATTATTAGTTTGAATCAATTAAGTTCAACCATGTCCGTAATTCTGTCCCTAAATAATTTTGCACTCTTCGGAAAAGTCGCTAGTAGACTTGCAGGCAAATCATTCCAGTCTTTTACGGTCCGTTTTGCGAAGGAGTATTTACCCACGTCCAATCGTTGTCTTCTCTGATTAATTTTAAATGGATGATCATTTCTCGCTACATATGTTGGTATATGAATACGAGTTTTGATATGACTCCAGACCGGTTCGTCTGTATACGCTTTGTACAGTGCACAAAGCCTGGCCCTCTTTCTCCTCCAGATTACCATACACGTTCCTCTAGAAATATTTGCTTTTCCTGCCCTGTTTTGAAGCCTGTCCAACGCGTGTATCTGATCCCAACACACCGCCCCATACTGAAGGATAGGCCGAACCAAAGACCTATAAGCGATGTCATTTGTCTTTCGGGTACTTTTCCGCAGTGTTGTATTGACAAAAGAAGCGCCTTCCACCCTTTCCCAGTTACTGAATTTATATGTTATCCCCAATCTAAGTCTTTGCTCAAAGTTATGCCCAGATATTTACAAGTGTCTACTTGTAATATATTTTCATCCCCTAATTCTATTCAACTTGAAAAACGTTTCTCATTTTTGTAAATTCAATCGATTTACTTTTTGCCGCGTTTACTTACATCCCATTTTCGTCCGACCAACGTTGAATTCTGTTTAGATCAAATTGAAGAATATTTTCATCTTGTACGTTTCCAATTTTCCTGTAAATGATAGTCATCGGCAAATAATCTTATCTGAGACTAAATGCCTATCGCCGTATCATTTATAAATGCTACAAACAATAGTGGCCCGATTACGCTTCCCTGGGCCACCCCTTACGTGACTTCAACTGGTTCAGATATATATATATATATATATATATATATATATATATATATATATATATCCAAAGTTATTATATACTGGTATTTCTGGATTTTTCACTACGATAAACTGCGGACGTAACAATAACTGAGCTACCTTCTTTATTTGTCAATTCTTCTTGTAGAGTAAATATGTTTGATATCAACGCACTGCTTCTTTCGGAGGGAAATCCTTCGACACGACCACCAAATTCTAGAAAACAAATAAATAGTAATAACTCAAACGAATTTGTTTTGCGCAGAATATAAACGAGCAAAAAGGAAAAACGACAAGCTGAACTAAAAAATGGAATTTCAGCAAACGTCTTAATTCACTTGTAATGGTGCATTTAAAGCTCGTGTCGGAAACTTTGTACCCTTTCTAAAGTAAGAGAAACATCTGGAAAGAAATCTTTGGTGACGGCGGAGATGACAAGTCCAGAGTGCAAAGTTTACTCCCAGTCTTTATTATCAAAGTTTCCGAGCGGAATAGCTAATCCCCGTCCTCTTCACATCACCTTTCTGAACTAGTTATTCCTGCATTAACGTTAACGATGTTACAGTTAAAAAGACGTCTCTTCGCCCCCCTCGATCCCCAGGTAAGTATTAAGCGTCCCGTAAGTGTATAAAAACTTTTAAAACGTATTTAGACAAGAGCGACGAGGGATTATAAACCAAAGGCTGATTGGCGTCGGGCGTCGTGAAAGTACAGAACAGACCTCAGTGACTGACTTCGAATATTCACATTACTTTCTCTCATATTTCACGACGCAAGATTTACTATACTTATACAATTAATTTCAATCGCTTTCCAATTCTCATTCATTTCAGAATTATGACAAGATGACAAACAGAAATTAACTTCAGGGCCAAAGTTTTCGTACTCAATTATACAGAGACTGTAAATGATTACGGGGATTATATTAATTATTTAATGAATTTACGTTTAGAATATAATATATACATTTATTTTTTTAAAACACATAATTTTAAATGGGGCCCTGCGCGTAGATTACAAATACATAATAAATAATGAAAGTATTCAGAGTTATATTATTATTTGGGTAACGACGTGTAACAGTTTCCGTTCATTTAATGAACCTGTATTGTTTGCCTGTGCGTCTTGGTGTATACTAAGATGAAGTCGTGCTGTCGGAATTGAGGAATACTCAACTTTTCCGCCTTCTACCCTCGTTGTTTTCCTCGTCGTTAACACCTTACTCCTTTGCTGTTTCCTCGAATGATTTAACCATGCTCTTCTCTGGTTCCTCCAGTTTTCAATGTCTCACCTCAACTGTTCACTGCTTCCTCGGCTGATCAAAACATACTTTCATTCTCCGCTGCTTACTTGACTTCAGTGTCTCACACTATACTTCTCCGCTAGCTCCGACGGTGTATCATCTTTATTCTGTCCATTTTCCCGAGTTTCACCTTCGCAGGTAAATTTCGTATATGCTTCCTCCAAAAGGGGTAACGCCAACTCAAATAACGTTTTCCTGCCAGTCTTCGTGAGTTCTCCGTCAAGCGCAGGAGATTTTTGATGACACAGGTAACAGTGACAGTGTCCCTAGGAATTTCCGAAGGTGAACGCTCTTTCAGCGAAAAACAAGCTTACCGTAATATTCACGCAGACAGCCGCCATCTCGGCGCCGGGAAGACCCCTTTTACCTAGCCAGCGACATGCTCTTGCAGAAATTTTATTTAAACTAAAATTCCATAAATTGAAATTAAGGAGGGTTCTACTGCGCTACAAAACTGTCTATAAATATAGTGAAACATAAATCAATGATTTATCCACAAACTATACCTACTAATGTTATTAAAGTTCACTTTGGTTAAATTAAAATATAGCGGTCTTGGATTTAGATTGATGTTTACTTCCATTATTCCTCAGTTGAGGAAATAGGATACGTCTACATAAAATCAATTAATTATAAGAGCAAAATAAAATAACATACAATTGACTACAAATTCCTTATTTACGTAACCAGAACAAATAAAATATCTTAAAACACGACACGCTCACTAAAAATTACAAGAATAAACGTATGAACAATGCAAATGTTAGTTCTTAGAACTGCAAGACGAGCAATCTAACATTCTATAGTAGCTACAGGCAATATATGAAACAAACAAAAGAGAAAAAAACCAAACAGAATGTTTAATACAATATTTTTACACTGATTCATATTTTGTAGATATTTTTTTCAACCTCTGGAGGAAGGCTGTTACATAAAATGATCCCCCCACAAGCGATGCTTGACCGATCTTAGAGTTGAGCGATTTCTAGACGCGTATTCGTGAAAATAGCCATTCGTTTCAAAATAATTAATGTTCTATTCTATAAACTTTAAGACTTCGTGAATGTTTACGCTAGGTAAAGGAAGTATTTGCAAGCTTTTAAAGTACGGCTTACAGTTCGATTTAAGACCGCACTAGAAAGTATTCTAGTGGCAAGTTTTTGCAACTTTAATATTTCATGCTCCAAAAGAAATTTTCCCAATTAGCGACGCCGTAGCACATAATTAAATGTAGTACACCATATTTACGCATTCTGTCAAGTTGTTGCGTTAAATTTCTGAGAGAGCAACAAGCAAAATTCAGTTTCCCAGCAAGCACATATATATAGCCAATCCATTTTAATTTATCATAAATCCTAAGGCCTAGGAAAGGCGTATTGGCTGAAAATTTATCTATGCTAACATTAGCATCAAACTGAACTTAGTCTTTTATAGGTATAGATATTTAGAAGGCCCAGAGTGCTGTCAACTTTCTTAATAAGATTTCATTGTCATCCATGTAGAGAACAGATTTTATGTTTAGAACAAAATGAAAAGATCCAAGAATTGATCATTGAGGTACTCCGCTTGTTATAAACTTCCAATCATAAATGAAGGTGGCCACTTTTAGTTTCATCCACTAGTTGTTGTCGGTTTGTAAGTTTCTGTAATGAATGGGGGAAATTTTACCTTAATAGCACTATATATATGTATAAATATGTTTTAAACAATAACACAAATTAATTTCCTTATATCTAAATCCACGAGCTCTATTCTAAGGGTCGTATTATATAATCAGTCTCATATAGCGGAAATATTTAACACATATTCTACTCGGACTTGGCAGTACCAGGAAATCGGCAAAAGGGTACAGAGGTATTTACCGTGTCAGCGTATTTGGACGTTTCTGTGTATTCCAGTTGCCACTTCCTCCTCTCTGCGTCTGTCTCGATCAAGACTTGCTGTCATTGTTATTGTCTGTGGTCCGACAATTGCCAGTTTTAGCCTCAGGTCATAACCTCCACTCCTCGTCTCCTCAATCTGTCTGTATTATAATGTGATCATCAGTTTCTGCAGGGGATTTTAATGATCCTCCCCCACTTCCTTAGTTCATATTCCGCCGGTGGCGGGGCTGGATATTCACCAATCAAATTTACTGCCTCTCCTCTCTGGGAGGAATCATTTGACCCTGTCAAACATCGTTTTTGGAAAAAAAACCACGCTCCTTTCCAGTCTTGGTCACCACATTCCAGAGGCTGTGGGACAAACTCCGCTAGAGATTAAATGCCTGACTTTCATTACCCTTGTCTTGCCTTTTTACTTGGTACTGCCGACGTCCGAGTAGATGTGTTTTACCGCAACAATACGATCCTAGTAAAAGTGATGCATTTGCCCATTTGTCATATTACTCCAACATTTTTTGTAATATTTGGTGATCGACGGTGTCGAATGCCTCAGTCCTTCATCCAATGAATTCTGGATATTTTGAATGAACTCATACATTACGCTATTTGTGGACTTGTTTTTAAGGAAACCATGTTCTGATGACGTTATAATATTAATATATTTATTCAATAAATTGTGTTATCTGGTATGTATTATGCTTTTCAAATATTTTAGAAATGATAGAAACGAGAGAAATGGGCCTATAATTTGATATTTCGTGTGACGATTCTTTTTTAAATAGGAGCATTACTTTCGAGCTTTTCAGAGCATCGGGAAATATTCCAGTGGCAAGACATTTAAACAATATGATTTAAAGTGGAAAAACGTAGAAAATAATTATTTTACATTTTACTTGTTATCGCATATATATCTACTGCTGAGGAACACTTAAAGTTACGGTAATTATTTCAGCTTTATTTATCGGTTGGATAAATATAGTATTCGTAAGTTCTGGATCGTAGTTTTGCAATAGATTGCAAAAATACTTATTTTGCGCACAGGATTATGTTTAACCAGAAAGTTAGCAACATTTAAGAAATACGAGTTGAATTTTCAAGCCGCGTCTCTACCAGAAAAATTTAAACTTTTATCTACGAGTGCAGTTTCATGTAGCTTATCTGTTAGGTTTCGATGTATAAAGATCAATTTACCGAACCGATATTAGAGAAATGACTATAATCGGAACTATTTCACTACTAAATAATTACAGGAGCTGACTATTTGAAAGATAACAATCGTGTTGTATTGTCGAAGCAATTGTCGCCCGTGTGGGTGGGGCGACGCGTACGCCATCCATTGGGCCATGACGTGAAACTAATGCTCGGTGGCTCGACCCTTGAAAACTGCGAGATAAATCACTACAAAGCCGCGCGACACCTAGCCACTCACAAAAACAACATTCAGCTCCACTCTCACTCAAATAAAAGCCTACCTCTTTGTTGGACAAGAACGACAACACTGCATGACCGGAAGGGGAAAAAAGTCACGGTAATACACAATTTGTTACACTCATATTTCCGAGACCTGCTTCATGAGACAATTGAGATTTTACGGACACAAAAAAAATATTATATCCTTTTCCGGATATCCTCATTTCGGGGAACGTTTATGCATTGGACTCAATCTTCATGGTAAATATGGAAGCTATCATTAATAAAATAACAGTCTATTAAACTCTTTTACGTGCCTAAGCTTTATTCGATTATGAAAATCATACTTCTATTTTACGTAATATTAAGCTCTACACTAAATTTTAATATTTTATTAGGTTTGTTGCATACCAATCAAATATTTAATATATTTGTTTTCAGATTTCAACTCTTCCATTTTTATTTTCTAACCTTCAACGTCTTAGAAAGATAGTAAACTATATCCGTGGAAACAAGGCTTTGTATTGTATTTGCTAATAATCTACAATTGGGCGCAAGCCCGGTGGCAGATACATAATTAAATATACATAATTATAAACTAAAGAAAGATAAACATGTTCTGTGGATGCCCTGAAAGAGAACAGAGAAACACTTCCATTTCACTTCCTTTAGTTTTTTGTATATTCTCGGAAACACATTTATATTAAAAAATATCACACTTCACTTCGCACGTTTTTTTTAGATTTGACCTAAATTTTATTTTTTGAAGAGGATTTCCTCCAAACACCTTCCTCTAGGTATATTATTCCAGTGTTGGATAGATCCTATTTAGGAATGTGAATTTGCCAACATTCTGTTTTTTGCTTTTTCTTTATTTCACTTTGAATTGGTGATCCCCATCTACCTATATAACTGGGCTTTTGCATTTTGTGCTATTCCTTATCCATGGTCTTTTGCCCCGTATAAGCTTTGAATAGCAAATGAATGTCTTGCTTTCCCACCCTCTTTCTGACTATACCTCCCAACCTAGCTGTTTACTTTTTCCTTCCTATGAAACTGCACAAAATTAGCAGCCCCTTTTCTGAACTTTCTTAATGATTTCTATTTGATTTAATTCCATAAGGGATACCAACAAGCCGCCCCATATTCCAAAATGCGTCTAAATGAGATAAGTTGCACCTCCCTTTGTTTTTGAAACTTCCCTTTTTAAAGTTCCTCATAATGAAAATGTTAAGAATTCCACGTTTTCGGGCCGCGAATTCACTTGTTTTCCTACCACCCAAGTATGTTGTTGAAAATTTTTCCACAGATAATTTGCAGCTCGTTACCCTTGGAATTAGATCCCCACCTTTTCTCATATTCTGTCTCATTTAAACCAAGGTGCGTTTAGTAAACGAGACTTGAGCTGCTGTTCTTTCCATTAATTTTCATTTTATTTTCAGAACCCAGCTTTAACATTATCTAGATCTTCTGTGTAATAAAAATGTCTTCCTCGTTTGTTATCTTTTGTATTTGATACGTCGTCAGCGAAAAGTCTTACCATGACTTCAAGTAATTCGGTAAGTTATTATATGAAAATATTAAAAAACAGTAAGGGGCCGATACAGAAGTTGCCTTGGGGAAACTCCCGATGTTACAGCGCCTGTATACTAAAATTGTTCCCCGATTTGACCTTTTTGCGATCTGTCGGCTTAAGAATTTTTCTATCCATAGTAAAAACTTTTTATCTATACCTGTTTTATTTAATTTATCCAATAGGAGTATTTGCTTCATGAAGGCTTTACTACATCAAATGCCATAGCGAAGTCTATATAACCACATCTATTCTACCCCATTATACTATTCCATCTGCTAACTCCTGAATAGATTGATCATTTGACTTTCGCACGAGTACCCTTCCCGAAAACCATTGCTGACCATTAAAAATAACACCCTTTTCTATCGAGTTCAGATCTAACGTTAGGTGCTAATAAGTGCTACCATAAATCTTACACCATCTACTGAAGTAAGACTGATGGGTTATAGTTTAATGACGTCTGTTCTTTCCAGGATTTATAAATTGGTATAATTAATTGCTGTTTTCCATCCGCCGGAAGAGACGAGATTATTTATTGTACGTTGAAAATTCTTTGTAATAAGGAATTATTGCCTCCCCACCAAGTTTTACTAATTCTGTGGATATATCATCTGGAACCCTGTGAACTTGTTGTTTTTTAATGTACGTAATTTTTGTCTCCAATTGCTTTCGCCTTGATCTCAAAAAGTACCGCACGTCCATCATTTTCCTCTAATTGAAATTTGTCTAGACACTAAACGTTAAATACTGTAATAAAGTATGAATTTAGTAGATTTGACTTTTTCCCTAACCGATGTTACTTGTAGCCCTGTCTATTCTCCAAGACCACCAGTGAATCATTGTTTTGCTTCCGCTTGCGACACGAATTTGTAAAGTTTCCCCTGTTGTTCTGATGGCTTAACCGCCTTATTATTTTGCATAAGAACTTCTCTTGCGCCCTTTTCTTTTCTATATTACGGCCTTTTTAACTGTTTTTATATGATCTGGCTGTACGTATTCATGGAATCGTTATTTATTTTAATATTTTCTGTGGAACGAACCTATTTCTAGATCCTTTATTATGTATTTGAAAGTATTTCCAGAATGATATTATTATATCTTTCCCACTACCATTGAATTTTAGATAATTGTTCACATAGTAATGCTTAGTTAGTTGATGCATCCTCACAGCCCCGTCGGTTTTGTGATTTGCCAAATTTTTCGTATTTCCTTACCCGAGACTTTTACCCTTGAGCATTTTATTTCTAAAAGTACGGTTTTTGTGGTCACTCATACCTGGAAGAATTTCACAATTAATAACACAGTCCTCCGGCCTTAACAGGAAAACATGGGTGGAAGTATATCTTTAAAAGAATTTTTCACGCTCCCTTAGTTTTCATATTACTAACTAAAAAATACTAGTCTTGTTTAACCTCACGATGAAAACATTTTGGTGCATTACAAATACATAAAATAATTGATAGTAGTATTTTAACCATGTTCAGAACTTCTACAGATTTTTCTTATTAGTTGTTTAAATTTAGAATAACGAAGAAATATGATCTATTTTTTCGTAACTTTAAAATCTTTCTAGTTTTGGCCTCAGGGGACCGAAAATACTGACAAGGAAGGCACAATATAATATAAAGAATAGTTTAAAACGATAAAACCTTTGAAATTTTGGTCGCAGTAAAATATATTGTTTAATTCAACGGAAATCAATATAAATCCACAAGTCGTTTTTTGCACAATAACTTCAAAAGGCAAGTTCAATGGATCCAGAAAGATACAATATGTCATAGTGATGACCAATCTTTTCCCTTTTCGTAATTTTCCGTATTCAAACGTCTGTAAATTTTCATTAGACAGATAGCAGGATGTGGCTGTCTGGAAATAACGACATGATAAACAACAAAGGCGTCTTGTTTCAGGATGATATTTGCATAAATAAGGTCGCGCTCGGTTGCAAAGATTCACTTGCATAAAATCGGATTTAACTAGTAATGTAGGGCACATGTCCACGCGTGACTAAATTTTACATTGTGATTAGTTATTATCCCACCTTTGCCAAAGAGGCTTGGCTACAAGTGAAATACAAAGCCGTTGAAGATTTCATGGTGAAAGGGAAAATAGATACAGCTTATATGAAATATTCGGCGAGAGGAAAAATATTAGCAAGAACATCAGGAGAGCGAACAGGAAGCCAATTATGGAAAAAGAAGAAAAAGCAGAAAGGTGAAAGGAATATTTAGAAGAGATGCATCATGGTGGAAATCTAGATCAGTCAGTAATAGAAGAAGAAGAGGAGGTGGATGATGAAGAGTTGGTGGACAAAATTTTAAGATCAGAGTTTGACAGGGCGCTGAAAGAACTGAGTTATGGTAAAGCGCCAAGAATTGATCATTTTCCAGTAGTGTTGATAAGATCATCGGGCGAAGAAGCATATCACGGCTGTTCAGGATATTTTGCGAAATCTACGAAACAGGAATAATACCAGAAGATTTTAGTAACAACATAATTCTACCCATACCGAAGAAAACTAGGGCTCATAGATGCGAACAGCACTGGACAATTAGTTTAGTATCCCATACATGCAAAATATTAACGAAAATAGATTATAGGATAATGGAACGTCAAATAGAATGCGTGTTAGGAGAAGATCAGTTTTGTTTTAGGAAGAGAAGCAATATTGACTTTGCGACTAATTTAAGACAGGATACGAAAAAACCGGCAGACGATTAAGGCATTTGTAAATTTAGAAAAAGAGTTTGATAATGTGGACTGGAACATACTGTTAAGGATTTTGAAGAGCACTGGAATAAAATATCGTGAAAGGAGGCATATCCATAACCTATACAGAAGACAGGCAGCAATAATTTTAAAAAAAAGATCAAGAAAATATAGCCGTAATCAAGAAAGGAGTAAGACAAGAATGCAGTCTGTTTTTTTTGGTTAACAGGCTACATGAGGGTGATCCTGAAACAGGCAACTCCCCTTTAATAGCATAGGAAGGGAATTGAAAAGGGGGATGCGGAAGGTAGAGCAAGGTAGCCAAGGGTTAACTAGGGCCCCCGGGCTATGGTTTAAGGATCCTACCCGGTGTTTCACCTAAAGAGATGCAGGGAAAAACCCTAGAAAACCTGCATCAGGTAGGTCGGGCATTGGGTACTATTCTCACGCCCTTCCGAATGACGGGAGACGAGTTTGCTGTGGGGACGCAGCATTCCCTTCTCCGTGTCTCCACCAGTTTCAGGAGGCAGTTGGCCGACTGATCCAATGGGATCAGCGGACAGCTCTTGCCATATGCCCAAGGTCTTTGACCCCGGTACATATACCCCCTAAAATAGGTGAAGGTGTCTCGCCATATGAGAACTTTGATAAAAAGTACCCAGAGAGAGTGCAGGAGGCATTCCCGACATGATCAGGTGAGCCCCGCAGTCACTCTGGGCTGCTTATAAGTATGCAGTCTGTATTTTACAGCAAGTTAAAACGGAATATGGAGATGAATCTAACTGCAAGAACAAGAAATATAAACCTTACTCTTTGTCGACGATATTGTAGTATTAGGGGAGTCGGGAGAAGACTTGGAAACCATAATAAATGGCATGAACGTGGTCCTTAATATGAGTTTAATATGAGGATTAATAGAGGGAAAACCACGGTAATGGAGTGTAGTATGGGAAACAGTGGAATAACAAGGGGTGTTAGATTGGGAAGGGAGATTTTGACGGAAGTTGGAAATCTGCTACTTAGGAAGCGTAATAACTAGGGATGGTAGATATAAAAAGTATAGTAGCACAGGCAAGGAAGGCTTTCGCGAAAAAGAGGAATTTACGTACGGGTAATATAAATGTGAATATATGGAGGACGTTGACTAAGAGACGGGATAGATTAATAGGCAACGTTTTAAGACACGACGGTCTTGTAAAATTAAAATTAGGGGGAAGTGTGTGGGGTAAGAACAGAAGAGGCAGGCGAAGGAAGGAATACGCTAAGCAAATTACGGAGGATGTGGGTTGTGCTAGTTATAAGAAAATGAAAAGACTTGCTAGATAGGTTAGCATGGAGGGTTGCAACAGACCAGTCTTAGGGCAGAATACCACCACAGCAAAAAACATTGAATTGACAGGTTGGAGGAGGAATGGGGGGTAGCCGCAGAAGCTTTTCAGAAGAAGCCAGTCAATTTTGAAAACCATTCCAGCGTCTTTGATTCCCTTCCGGTTTGGACGGTCTAGTAAAAAATTCTCATGCACCGAGTCTTTTCTATTATCTATCCTGAATTCTCCTTACTTCGATCGCTGAAGAAAAGACGACGATGAATATATCCAAAGTCCAACTCCTCGCAGTCTGATCAGTTCCCACCACTCAAATTTCAACATCTATCTTATTTTGGCTTTTAATCCAGGAACAACATATTAAATCGTTGCATCGTAACAGTTACAAATACGTAGATAATTATAGTAAAGCTCCCAAGACACCGTAATCTGGTCTTCACAGTGTTTACATTTTCCCGCAAAGAAAGGACGGTTGTATTTTTATGAGATACTGAATCAATATAGGTGATACATCGAATGCTATAACTGGATTACGTTCATCATACCATCTGTATGACTGTTAATATCATATACGTGGCTGGTTTCTCGGTAAAGCTTTCATTGACATTGTTTTGGTATTGGCATTTCGGGGAACTACTCTCTTTCTGTTTAAATATTTCAGTTACCATAGCGGACAGCGTTAATGTTACCCGTGAGATTTGTTATAGCTGTTTCTACCTACGCTGCAGCAAAATCAACAATAGTGGACTTGTGATTTATAAAACTAACGTTGCATATAACAAGTTGAAAAAAAATGGCACAGAAACAGTGCTATGTTCTTGGAGGTAATAAATATATTTGTTAAAGTTATTATTTTTCTTTTAGACTAAGGGGTGATTAAAATGACATAATTTAACGCCTGGAATATTAGCTCTACCTAGTTAATATATTTGAGTAATATTCAAGTTAAACTGATAATTCCACGAGTATGAGGTTACTAATTTCGTGAGTCTTACAGCATACGAAAATCGGATTAAACATATTAAATCCAGTATATGTTATCGTGCAATAAAGCTGCTTATCTGACTACAGACGAGAATGAAAGCCACTTATAGTCGTGGAATATTTATTGGAAATGTCTTAAAGCATATCCCGAAATACTCAGATTAATGAACTTTTTTGAAAAATGTTTATTTTATACGTTCATTTATGTATTTATATGTAATTTTACATTATTATTTAAAAGGAAATTTTGAAAAATTCAATTAAAGAACTGAGGAGGTCCCTAAAGTTCCATTTCTGGCAGTTAGAAATTCTTTGTGTTTTATTTATTTTAAATTTTTATTTGGCCCCGGATGTTGCAGAAGCAGCAGTAAATTTTGTAAATATTTAACTAAGAACTGAGGAGGTTGCTAAAGTTGGAGGACAAAATGTATGCTAATTCAATTATACCGTTTCTGACTTTTGGCCATTTTTGTGTTTTATTTTTAATATTAAGTCAGGTAATATAATTACTTGACATTGTTCTATTTGGCTAATGCATAGCGCTCTAATTCTAATTTATGATTTTTCATAATTTTGTATGTTTTTTTTATTTCGTTATAAATATATACATATAATGGTACTATTACGCGTAGTTGAAATGTTCCCTCAGAATAGAACTAATAGAATAAATAAATATAAATAAGACACGTGTAAATAATTGGTTATTTTTAAGAATGGCCATTCGCAGGGATGAAATATTTCCATTAGACATACAGACCAATTCAAGTGCAAATATCAACATTAATTAGTAACTGATAATTTTCAGTTTTCATTTTGTAACACTTATCATTATTCAGGAACATTGTATCGAAAAACGATTGAGGGAAAAGCTAGACCTTTTACAAAAGAAGGTATTCCAAAATACGAACGACGGAATCAATAAATCGAATCCAACCTGTTGTAGTACAGCACTGAACGTCACCGTCTAACTTCACGGAGGTCTCGGACTCAAATCCTGACTTGGACGTTTGTGGTTGCTATCGTCATGAAAACTGGGATTGAGGCTTAAGGAGAAACACTACGATGATCTCTAAACAATCCGGAACGTGTCGTGACAGACGAATCTGGCTGTCGTCCCGGTCGGCCAAGGTCCTATATAGGGGAGCAATGTCAATAAAAAAGAAGAAGAGAATTACAATAATACTAATATTCCGTATTAAGGAGAGGAATAACCATTTTTACTGGCATACTAATTCCTCGTTGCTTGACGAGGCAAAAAAAGTGCAAGTTCTAAATTTATTCACAACGGCATAGATCTACAGTCCACTGATTGAAGAATGTCAGGGTAAAATTATTAATTTAGGTAGATTAATATTAACCTGTCTTTAATCTTTTTTTACGACGTTTATTTGATTTCTTTTTTGATATTTTCAGCCTTTAAGTTTTATTACTAGGAAAATATATTTTATTTTTTGAAATCACGAATTTATAAGTTTGAATGCCAGGTATTGGAATTGGGAGAAAATGCGTACTTCGGTTCTCGTGGGTGTTACGCAGCTGCCCTGCATGTATGTTCGCGAAATTCAACGAAAGCTGTTGAGTGTAAGGCACGAGGGGCGCCGGGTAACGTTGGTTCGGGGTGGCGATACATCATCATTGCACAATCCGGCGAGTACTAAATCCCCCGCCGCACCATTGTGATCTGCTCATACATACTCATGCGCAGTAAATCTAAAGACAAAGGCACAGTGTCGGAAGTCGGACCGCACAATGGCCACTGCTAAGGTTCCACAACAACGACGACAACAACACAGCAGCGGCGGAGGCGTCGGCAGGCGTCGTAAAGTTGCGGCGATATTAGATCCGGGTCGCTAGCTGGCGTCCGTGTTTTTGTGACCACGCATAATCTGTACAAATACTCAAAGTTGGAAATTCACGTGTAACTGAGCAAATTCCCCACACAGCCGTTACCAGACAATGCTGTATTTGATTACAACCTCATACTTTCCTCTTAACGACTGTTACATAATTGTGATAATTTACTTCAGCGACAAATTTAAAACAAAAACAATAACTATAAAAAAAGAAAAAAAATAGTTTCACCATTATGTCATTAAAATTAAATACAAAATTTATTTTTCGATACAAGGCCTTCTATATTTGTGGTCGTACACTTGCTATAAATACATCATCATTCACGTGTAATTAGGCAATTTGTTTCACATGCATCTATTATTATTAAATGCATAATTTTCATCAATATATATATATATATAATACAAGAACACTTTAAAACCTTGATCGGTTATGTACTAAGATCCAAACGAATTTAAAATGCAATAATTACAAAAAATTACATTTTAAGGAAGAAATTGATCACATATTTAGTATTTAAACTAACATTTTATATGCTATTCATAATTAATATCCATTGTTTTTTCCATCTTTTCTCTCCTTATTAGATATAAAATCAATAATTATTCCTTAAATTTACTTTGCAATATTTAAAGGACCTGTAGTTAAATAACGTCCCTTTTTCTCGTATAACTGTTGGTGAGGTTCTACGCGACGTGTTTATACGCGCAGTAAGGAAAGGAGAAGGGAAGTATTGTCGTTTAAGGAAGAACTACCCCTCGAAGCAGCCTAGCGAAACGCTACTATCATTGTTAAAAACATTAATTGTATTCATACTAACTGGACATGGAGATTACGACAGCGACTTTTTAACAGATTTCTAATAAGAAAAGGCTTAAAGATGTTGGAAAATCTGAGGATGGGACATGACACTGTTGTTTAGAAGAAGAAATGCGACTTATGGGCGAGGACAACACCACATTATTGAGTAACGAAAATCTTTGCAAAATCTACGGAAGGAACTAAAAATAATTGAAGAAATGAAAAGAATAAGAGAGGGGCAATTGACATAAAGGAAGGGTTTTTGGAGTGTTGAAAATCCAAAATTGGAGACACAGTTTAGAGACTAACGTCTCTAGAGGGCAGAATGATTTAACCAAAGTAGCTTCTGAAACCTCTATGGATAACAAGAAGCAAGGATTTTTTCCTTTCCTGGACCGGAGAGACAAAATGAGAAAATGGACTAAGAAATCCTGAAAATTTAAAGAAAGAAGCATAAAGAGAAAAAGATGAACAGCAAAGTAATAGAAAAAGCTTCTCACGAAACCAACTGGTATAGACGGGATACAAGGATAAAAATGGAGATTAAAAAATGTCGACACCATATAGTTATCTATTAAATTTTACTGATGTGTTTCTTGACGTACAACATGCCCTGAACTGACAGTAATTTATTTCATTGTGCCAATATTTTCAGAATTTATTTTACAGTTGCGTCAGCACAATCCAGAGTGTGAGCTTCTGTCATCTTTACTACAATATGGGTGAATTTCTCCACTGCGCATCGTCTTGACACATCTAAATCTCCCGAATAATACCTATGATAATTTATACGTTCTGAATGCCTCAAAATATGAAAAGATTGTATTCTTGCCAAAATTAAAAACTGCTTCTCTAGCATAGTTTTATACCTTAGTAGCATAATCTTATTAAATATCATGTATGAATATTTTTATCGGTTTTCATTATTTTATAACACAATGTACCTGTTTCGATTGTTCGTTGCAATTGATCGATTCGGACATTGGGATTTTATCGTAATTAATTCAAAGGTGAAATTTAAGCTGCATACGAGTTTCTACATTCGTTCATTGATTCGAAAATATGTCGGAAATATAAAATCACAAAATCTATGGAGTGCATTAGTGAAGTACTTTAATGATCAATACTTTGAGCAGCCAATAATGAAAACTCCTCTAATTACCTAATTAAAAACATATATTGTAATAGCCTAAAATAAAAAAACGCAGAACTGTATTGTAAGACAGAGAGCCATCTGAAATAAAATATTTGTATGTTAGAAGGCAGAATTAGCAAAAAAAATACATGCTGCAGTTCGCTTTGCTTAGAGTAGCTTTTAATAGTAATAGTAATATAATTAATTAATTTAGCATACATTTAAATGTATTTTGCAGCCACAGATCAAAATAACAAATCATATCGTAGCTGACAAACCAAGGCTGTCAAGCACGTGCCTTTCGTCCTGAAACCCATAAGTATGGTTTTATTTTTCTCTTTATGTCTATTGAAGATAATCATCGTTTAGCGTGCAAGCTTCTATATTTTAGTTGTACCATTAATACTTATCACACACACAACCAACGGAAAAGAATTGAGTTTATTGTGAAATTATCAAATATTCCACTTTTCGTATAGCAAAGAACTTTTTAGGGTCGTAAAAAACAAAACATATTCATTTGAGATATTTTAAACTACTTTATTAAGAATCTATTGATTTTTTCACTATACCTTTCCAAATATGAAACGAATGATAAGAGTTTTGAAACAAGCGATGATCTTCATCGTTACCCTTTTCTTTTTTAATTTAATCTGTTTCAATATTTTTAATTGAACCAACACACCCTAATAGAATAATAAAGTTACCTTTCGATTTTTCCTTATTTCATATATCGATCTGTTGAAATTTAAATCCTTCATCCAAATTTATAAATAACCACCAACTGTCATTTTTCTATAGAAAAAAACTGTAGCTACAGATAATTTAAATACATAAATTGTTATTTCTCTTCTAAATTTATAGTTCTCTCGTCTACTATTACGACCTGAGTCCCTGGATTGACGTAGAAACCCAATATATGTCAATATTACAAGTCTTTTTTTAACACAAAATAAAGTTCAGTATTGCGTAAAAAACGTGAAACGATGATTAGCTAGAAAATTTCAAGTAGACCAAAGATAAACAGCACCAACCTGTCATTATCGAAAATATACTTGATGAAACTTGGGAAACCGCGTAATAAGTTCGCAAATATTTTCAACAAGGGCTCTAAACCAAATAGTTTCCACAGTAAACCTAATGCACAGTCCTTTACAAGTGTCGCAAACACGCCTAGTTAAGCAAGCCGTAACGTGTTAGGGATAAGTACATTACATATTAATGAGAGGCTAATGGCATGCGAGTAGGGTCAGACTTTGTCACAGGCTGGATGGGGTACCTTCTAGGTTGGAGCACCTCTCGTGGATAAGACTTGGTTTTACTAAGCTGGAAGACATTTAATAAGCATCCTGAAGAAGGAAACAAAGCATATGTCAAATTTAATAAATTCAAGAGATGGAGCACGCTGGATTTAATATTTTTTTTAATGAGACGCAGTAACCGGCATTTTCGATTAACGTCAGTTTAAATAGACATTAGGATACTCAAATATATATAGAATTATAAGTTTAACTAGATTTTTTAAATTAAAATTTCTAAAAAAAAGTATTTTGATCAGACATACATAATGAATCTAACATTTTTACGAAGTTATTATTATTTATTCTGTCTAAACCAAATTGGGTTTTAGTTGTATGAATGTACGGGAATCATATTTATGAATGAGAAAATTTGTTAGTTTGCTAATTGAGACTAGAATTATTTCATTGACTAATAAATAAAGTGATTTAAATTACAAATTAATAAATTACTTCATTACTTTATCCAAAGTAACGTGTCCATAATGGAACGTTCAAGATGTATAAAAGTTAACAGTATTAAGTGTAAGCGTCGTAGAGTTATTTACTAAAGGCCACATTTAAATATAACCTCAAAAAGTTTTAGATAAGCACATGCGCAAGTGAAATGAGCAATTTTATTTTATTTTATTGCACCATGGGCTTTTGGTGACGATACATTAGCATTGTAAGTTAAGGCCTACATTAAATGTGACAAACATCTATAAGGAAGGTTCATTTCCCAAAATTAGTTTGTTCACTACCATGTTTTGATATGTGGTTTTATAAAGATTTTATTTTCCGTCACTACCTAATGAGTTGCCAGAATAGAGACACAATTGAAATGGTTATATGTTCCATTACTCCGGACTTCTTAAGAGGGAAAAAATGTATTTCAAGTTGATGTCTTCTGTATAAACAAAAGTGCACGAATTGAACATTTCTAAGATAATATTAAATAAGTTTAGTTTACCTTCAATTTAATGTATGGTTTGTTGAAAATATTAAACTGTTATAATACCCCATTAAAACTGGTACATTGTTTTGTGGACACCTTGTATATGAAAATACATTTCTAGCATTTATCAAGTGATCAATGTCTTTTTTCTACTAAAAAAGTCTGTCATCAAGCATACTTCTTTTTTATGTGAGTGGATGAATTATAAAATATATTTTATTGTCATTAAAGTTCTTACTCTCAAACTGTTATGAGGCGAACATATTCTATTGACTGATGTCAACAGGAACTTTACACAAACCAATTTGATTTTGGTTAAATATTTGTATTGAATAAAGGCGTTGGAGATTCTAACTGTTCTAACAGTCCAACAACATTGCATGTTGATGATGCCATACTGTAAAATCTTAACTGATAAAATTGTTTTTTTTATCGTGCTTTTTTTCAACATTATTGATGAGGGAGGGGCGAGTTATGCAACCAGGAGGACGAGTCATTCGTCGCCATGAAAACTATCGAAACCTAGCTATAATCCATTTTGTGCTGCATATGGCTACGAAAACGTTAATCCTTCCTTCTAATCTGAAGAACTTTCGTTCCATCTCAGTTCAATTTATGATATTATATATATGTCTTCACGACTACTCTTGCCCCCAATAAATCAGTTATTAACACTTAATTTAAAGTTAAAAAATTTCAAATGTTTTATGTCAATTCAGGAAAGTCCCAAACATAATTACTATTTCTTATGTAAAGTGTAAGGACTTCAACATTAAAAGATGTCTCTCCTTCCATATTTGTCAGCATTCACAGGTGAAGTGCAGTCGTAGACAAGCTTTATTGTTACAAAAACTGGAAGATTGAGTCTAAATGAAAACCTGATTGTCATTTAGTGTATTCATACGTTGTTTTATAGAAAAAACATAAAATAACTTAAGGTATTCGAGACAAACAGTTAATTCGAAATTACGTCCAATATCGTTACTCTTTAACATATATACATATGGAACAAGCGATGAAGAAAGTTAAACGGAATATGGAAAATAAATCTTACTGCAAGAAAAAGAAATAAATACCCCACGGTTTGCCGATGTTATTGCAGCATTAGGGAAGTCAGAAGACTTCGAAACTATAATAAAAGGCATGAACGTGGTCCTGGAGAAAGAGTTCAATATGAGGATTAATAGATGGAAAAACAAGGTCATGGGGTATGGTATGGGAAATAGTAGAATACGAAAGGGAGTTAGATTGGGAAAGGATATTTTGAAGTAGGTTAACGAATTCTACTTCTTGGGCAGCATAATAACTAAGAATGATAGAAGTATAGTAGACATAAAGGTTTGGATAGCACAGGTAAGGAAATCTTTCACAAAAAAGAGAAATTTATTAACAGCTAATATAAATATGAATATTAAGAAAGAATTACTAAAAATGTTGATGGAGTGTGGCGTTATATGGGTGTGTAACGTGGACGGTAGGAGTTACGGAAAGGAAAGAGAATAGAAGCCTTCGAAATGTGGTTCTATAAGAGAATGCCGAAAATCATATGGATGGAGTTACTAACAAGAAAGTTCTGAAGGGGAAGAGCGAACAATACGCAGGACATTGGCCGAGAGAAGTGATGGATTAGTAAGCCACGATTTGAGACATTAGGCTGTTGTAAGAACTGCATTAGAGGAAAGTGTGTGGGGTATGAATAGAAGAGGGAGGCCTAAATATTAGGGAGAATGTGGGATGTGGTAGTTAAGTTGAAATGAAAAGGCTTGTGGATGTAAGCATGGAGGGTAGCATGAGACCAGTCGTAAAGTGAATACCACAACGAAAACACAGCAGCACACGCAAATGTTTCTGTAGCGATTGAAAACACACCAAAAATGAACTTTATTAACCAAAAGAACTTTTATTGTTTACTGTCAGACCCGACAAGTGTAACATGGGCTGATTATTGCGACATGTAACGAAGATGTGAATTCATCTGAACTGACGGTCTGTAGCATTACGTTATTATTCTACTACACAAATGTCTGGAAGCTCGTTCCCTGGTGCCAATATCCGTGACGTAATTATGGTTGTTCTCCATTGGCGTTGAACCTGCAAAGCTTGGTACATGATCAAATGCTCGTCTCCTCGGCATGTATGCGCTCCGCCAGAAGCTCCATCTTTCCCATACACATACATTGGATAGAAAGTAAACCGGCTTTGGTGAATGCTCCTTTGATAACGTGCAACGGTAATTTTAACTAAAATTATCAAATAGTAGATACTTTTAGATGTTCAGATTAAAGTTCTGCCTTCCACCTTCCAGAACGTAGTTTCCATCTCCATCAATTCCCCGTTGATCGTCTACCAATTATGATCCACCAAATGCGTAAATTCATAGACAATTTCACTGTCCGGGCGCTTGATACACGTAGTGTTTGTAACAATTGAAGAAGACGTTAAAAAACTTTCTGATACGTGCAATCAACAATGTTGTCCGGCTCGCCGATGATTAATTTAATTCCAACATGTAATAATAAAAATTAATTATTTGCCTTCAAATGAAAAGTAACTAATCGACTAAAATAGAGCAAGATTAATTCAAAACAAATGAATCCACTCCACTGTATTACAGTACACGGAACAAAAATACATACCACTAAATTATAATAAATGTATAAGTAGGAAAACCTATTTTCTTATCTATATTGATTTGCATTTGAAAATATTTAAAACTACCGATTAAGAAAAACGCCGAAGTAATACTGTAATTTTTTTACTCAAAATCATTCCACATTTTTAAAGCAGGTTCCACGAAATATGACTGATAAACTGTTATTTTTAAAAAACTCTTTGATTACTGTAACGTGAATTTATTTACATATCATTATTTATTTATTGTTTAATTTTTTTTCGCGTAATTATTCTACTTGATTGTTTAATAACTCGCAAATTAATTTCAAAGTTTTTACAATAATTTTGTTTTACATGGAGCGACTGATATTACAATGGTTGTGTAATACGACACTAAGCAAAAGAGAAGACAGTAAGGCGAAGGTTTTCTTTATCTTGTTTAAAGAGCGGCTTTGTTGTGGCGATTTATCTCTGGCGGCCATGTTACAATGTCAGCGGGATTCTCCTAATATTCCACCCAGGCGCTTCTCACAGCTAGTCGTAAAAGCACCTCAAACATTTGCTGATTCAAAGAAACCTTGGCTCAACTGGTGCCCGAACGTCGTAATGGAAGAATTATTATTGGAAATAATGTATTCTAATATGTAGTGGGACTAATAGAACAAAATTTATACGACGTTTCTTTGTGTTCAATGGGAGTTTAGAATGATATGAAATTAATATACCAGAAGTAATAACAACAAAGGTACAATTACATAAATAAATTGGACAGTATATAGGGTTTTTAAATAAGGGTGGATCGAGTCTGTTTGAGAAGAGAAAACATTCACAAATATACGTGACCATGGCGTATAACACGGTCTTCTTAAATTTGTATTGTATAATTTTTTAATTATTTATAAATGATAACAAAAACTGTAGTAATTATACGTGGTCCTACTTGCCGACAAATGAAATTATTATCCTCGAACACTGGTCGTGGGTATTTTCCCTCTGAATAGTATCTAATATTTAAAGCATACGAAAACTCTAACTTCCATATGAAATATATAAAACTATATGACCTTAAGATAAAAAATCTTTACAATAAATAAAAACAGACATATAGTCAGCATTAAATATTAACTATTTATTAACAAAAGCGACGTTTCACTCCATTTTGAGACTTCTTCATGCTTACTACAAAGATAATATTACAATAAATTAATTCTGCGTTCTATGTTACAATTTTGAATTTATATCTAAAAAACATGGTTAAAAACTTACAAATTTTGCTATACACTCCTTGACTCCCTCAGTCTAAAATATTATTGAATTTACATGTGAAGAATTTGGTGCCTCGCTGGACCTGCTCGAGCGACGGTAACTTTTTAATATCCTTCTCAATTGTTAAATTTAACTGCCGAAAGCACTCATTGTTACACATCATTTATAAACTACTACAACTAAAGAGTATCGTAAATTTTGTTCAAATTATTCGTGTGACTTTTAACATTGATTGCTTGAGAGTTGCTCCTGATATACGACATTTCATTCATAATTCTTGAGAAGTAATTATTTTCTTCGTCTAAAATTTCCACATTTTGCCAATATAAATAGTGATTATTAACATTTAAGTATCTGGACACAACTGTGTACTTTTGAATATCTATTTTTATGTTGCTTCATGTTCTTTAATGCGAGTTTTAAAGTTCTTTTAGTTTGCCCAATATACAATGCGTTACAATCTAAACCATTAATTTTGTAGATAACATTGTCCTTCTAGAAACTTAATTTGTCTTTAATATTTTGAACGCAATTTAAATTATTTATTGATTTAAAAACAACATCTACACCGTAATTATTAAACAAGTCAATTAGTTTATATTGTACGTAAGCTATAGAAGTTCATTTTTTTGTCATTAATCTTCTTAACAAATAAATTTTTGTTTGGATTACCTGATTTTATTAAATCTTATGATATAAAAAAACTTCTTCACGCTAGCAGAAAGACCACATTCTATTCATGACGCAAAAATATGTAACTTAAGCAAGAAAGACATTTACTATTCATGACGCAAGAATACCCCTAAACGTCTTTCCATAAATTAGCCGGATGTCGCTTTATGTTTTCACATACAAAATATTCTACCTTCCTCGTCGAAACTTGTATGACCACAGGCATTATCTCGATGTTCAGTATACCTTGTACTTGGAGAATGTAATTAAAGTATTTCCATATATAATAATTTTTTCCCCAATAATACTGAACGCGTATTCAGGAATGAGAAATATTTCCACGGTTACGATTCTAATATAATTACTTATTAGAAAGTCAATTGAATGTGAACTGAGCATTTTCCTTAAAATTGGAAATAAACCCGTTGAGACATAAGATAATAAAGTAGCAGAGAAACTGACTAGGTGTTATTAGCGCGGATATGGTCGAGATGAACGCGGAGGAGAATTAGCAGCGTTCTTTATGGCTGTTTCTCGATAGGCGTCCCTCCGCAGATGGCCAACCAGTTTCTGGAGCTCCGTAATGATAACAAACGGCGGTCGTTGGGCTCCGTGCCAATAAGAAGCTCCCACGACGTGACTGCAGCACAACTTGGGCCCTAAAACTAAAATAAATGTTATTAATAAAAGATGGTCGCCCCCATTATTACGTCTCATCTCACACCCCACATAATATATTAGGAAAATTACGACCTTCTACCATAACGATCGTCCCTCCTTGATTATGTCTTTATCTGCGGGCTAACTTCCTTTCCACTTTTAATATTTCAGAGGTCTGTGGGGTAGTTCAATTATCCAAGAAGTAATTTTCTTCTGAGAACAGACAAAACACCCAGGTGTCTAAGTGAGGAATTCACCATCGACGGTGCTTTTTTGACGAGAAAAATGGCACTTATCCGTCTGTATATTGAACTGTGCATCATAATTTGAGCCTAAAATGTTGGCATGTTGCCGCAATTTAGATCGGTGGAGAATAAAGACAACGTTTGGTTGATTCAGTGGTAATTTGGCGAGATTCTCCTTTGATACATACTGATAAAACACACGCTCAATACGACAATCAAGAAGCCCATTAATTTAAACCGTGGACTTTGTTGTATGACTACAAAGGAAAGGTATCTTTGCCTAGGACGGTGGAAGACAGATATACCCTTTGGCGGGGAGTCGTGTCGTCTTTGGATATCAGCAGGCGGATATTGAAACGAAGCTTATCTGATTTGAAACAAAAATATATGAAGAGAGACGAGTCTTAAAGGGCAGAGATTTATGAAAATACTTTGGTTGGGGAGCATATATCAGTGAATATTAAATAACAATCACTTCACTAAGGGTAAAAACGTTTAATTTGAATAGTGTGAAGTTTGTGTTCGTTTATTCAAACTTGTTTATATGTTGTTGTTTTGGTTTTCAGTCCTAAGACTGTACTGATGCAACCCTCCGCAAGCCTTTTCATTTCCGCATACCTAGCACATCCCATATCCTCATAAATATTCTTAGAGTATTCCATGTTGGCTTCCCTCTTCTGTTTTATCCCACACACTTTCCTATAATGCTAATTTTACAAGACCCTCGTGTCTTAATACGTGACCTATTAATCTATCCCTTCTCTTAGTCAACGTCCTCCATATTGCCCGCTTTTCTCCTATCCTGTTTAGAACTTCCTCGTTTGTGATTCTATCCACCCATCTGATTTTCAGTATTCGCCTTCTATTCTTTTCCTTTCCCAACTCCTATCGTCCACTTTTCGCACCCATATAACACCAAGCTCCATACGAAAATTTTTATCAACGATTTCCTCATATTCACACTTATATTACCCGTATGTAAATTCCTCTTTTTCGCGAAAGCCTTTCTTGCCTGTGTTATTAAACTTCCCAAGTAGCAGCATTCCTTAACTTCCGCAAAAATATTCCTTCCCTATCCAACACCTTATGTTATTCCACTGTTTCCCATACTCCACTTCATTACCTTGGTTTTCTCTCTATTAATCCTCATATTAAACTCTTTTACCTGTGAAAATTCATTTAAACCTTATTCATTTGGTAGCATTTGTATGGTATCAAATGAAACCACTATTTTGAACCATGTGAACGAGAGTAGAAATTTAATTTGGGATTTGTGATGTATTATGACGTCATCCGCGTTTAGTTTATCGATATATATATATATTGGTTAACCGCGGAGATGAAACAGGCAACTCCCCTTGAATATCTTTGGGAGGGAATTGAAAGGGGGGATGTGGAATGTAGAGGAAGGTTGATTAGGGTCCCAGGGCTATATTTTAAGGATCCTTCCCAGTGTTTCACCAAGAGGTGCAGGGAAAACCCTAGAAAACCTGCACCCGGTTGGTTCGGCTATTCTCACGACCTTCCCAATGACGAAGGACGATTTTAATTCTCTTCTCCGTGTCTGTACAAGCTTTAGGAGGATCAGCGGTGAACTCAAACCGTATGCCCAAGGCCTTCGACCCCAGTACATACACCTCCCAAAGTAGGTGAACGTGCCTCAGCATGTAAGAACCTTGAAGAAAACAGAGAGTGCGCGAGGAATTCCCAACGCAGTCAGGTGAGCCCCGCAGTAAACTTTGGGAGAAATGCTTTCGAGAGAAACTCCCACAGGAGTTTTGTTTATCGAGCTGGGCATAAGGATACAATAAGTAAACTCGTAATATAGCTGCGAATATAAAATTTATTACAGTTTGTTTAGAAGAATCATATTTGAATGATGTGAATACTTTGAAGTCGTTTGGGAAGAAAGAGGGGTCTTTTGGGAGTTGCTCACAAAATTATATACATCAAATATTTTAAAACGCAGACAATTTTGAGTTGTTATTATACTGCTTGCATCAGGAAAGGCAAACAGATACAATAATTTTCAAAAGTTAGTATTGTTGTTTCACAAAGTAAAGTGAGAGGGGTTTCGATCTAATGTATGTTAGAACTTCAACAGGATTTGCAATCTGCAATATTTTTCAATTTACGGTTTACTTACGTTGAAATTATAAAAACTTATTTTTCGGAGGTTTTGAATAATACGGAGAAACGCTGGGCAAGGTGGAGTTAAAATATAAAAATGAATCAAAACAAAGTAGTATGTTTTCTGCAGTCTGTCAAGTAGGGACCTAGCCATTAGAGAATTTGTACTTGAACAGTTTGACCCTCACATGAACATCGCATGATGAAGAATGTACGCGTGAATCTCTGAACCTTCCTTACCTTTCCAGCATATCCAGCTGCAACAGCTGAGTGTGTGCAGCGCCGCGTGTATTTTTTAATTACGAGTGCGCCTGCACAGGTGGCGGCAGCGCGCTGCAATAACGACGACGTATTCGGTCGGGCTTCTCCTCTCTTTATATTCTTTCCTTTTCTGCCCCCTCTTCTTTTTTATATTCATTTGCGCCGAGTGTTACACCGGATTCCAGTAGCTAATAAACGGCCTCGGACAAGCAGCAAAGCGCTGTCGTATATCTTGAGTGGTGCTGCTGCATGTAAATCAGACGTTTATAATTAAAATTCGTTCTCTAGTGAACTGTATGAGCTTAAAACAAATGAGTTTATTAACTATAGAAAGAATTAACGGTCAACAATACGAAATAATTTCACTTATATTTTTTCTTATAGTTGGTGACAAAATTGTAGATAATGATTATTTTATTTCCAAGGCCTGTTTACTAAGAAGATTTTACATTTAAACTAGTTATATATATTTATTATATATAATATATATTATTGATTTGTTTATCAAAGGTAAACAGGATACTTTTGTTTGATTATTCCCTTCACTGTGAAATGAATTCGTGTCCAGTGATGGAGAGCTGACAAAAGAAGCATTGTAGTTTTAATGCTTTGTCAACAACTATACCGAGAACGGAAATGGCGCGCGGAGTTGGACGTTCACGTGATCGCGATGTTGGGATCACCTGAAATTGTTTTAGAACTTTCTAACCCATAGATGACGGCGATAATAGTTCATGCTGGTTGGTGAATTTTTCAGTTTACGGGAAACGAAGGAGGGCGAAGAAATCGCTCCGAGTCAGAAAGTGGTTGGAGAAATAGGCAGAATGTTATTATTATTACTTAGCTGCTACTGGGCATTCGCCCGGTGGCAGCTACATACAAACAAAACACGATTACAATTACAAAGAAAAAACAATTCACACTAAGGAACAAATTTGAATTGTAGGTTTTGATCTGAAAAAGAAAAGAGAAGTCAGGAGTCACACAGAAATCACTTCACTGCACTTCACTTATTCAAAAAACTGCTCACTTGTTTCCATAGTCAATTTCTAAACTTATTTACGCTACCCAGAAAAGTGGTATTTCTGCAGGTAATTAATTCCAGTCACGTATTAATCTATTAACAAATGAAAATTTTCCTACGTTTGTGCGTTGCCCTTTTTCTTTAATTTTGAACGTGTGATCAGTTTTAGAGATATAATTCGGCGCCGTAAGATGGTTTGTTATTTCTTTCCAGGCCCTGTGGTTCACCCTTATAAGCTTTATATATTGCGCACAACCTCGCATGTTTCCTTCTATTACTGAGAGCTTCTAAATTCTGGTGATGATTGTTCGCGAATCGACCCCCAAACACCTTTTCAGCCCGTTTTTGATTTTTTCCAACGCTAGAGTGCGTTAATTTCGATACGGATCCCAGTACGTACTCCATATTCTAAAATTGGCTTGGCCAGCGTTTTGTACGCATAATTCTTGGCTTTTCTCATGCTTTTCATTGGTACATTTTGTCCAAGTCGGTCTTCAGAATTTGTGCATCCTCAACGTTTACGATTTCCCTATAAACCATACAATCATCGGCAAAAAGTTTGATCCGTGATTTTATACCGATTGTTTAGTCATTTATGAATGCAAGGAACATGATGACACTTCCATTCGGAACTCCTGACGTGATTTTGACAGTCAGAAAATTTGTCATTCACGCGAACTCTGAGTGAACGATCATTTAAAAATTCCCGAATCCACTTCAGTACTCGAAAATATATACCAGTATATTTTTAACTTACTTAATAATAGATCGTGCGGCACGACGAAGAAAGTAAGCTTTAGAAAAATCAATAATTATAGTCTATTCTCCCTCCCTGATCAACTCTGTCCGACAGATCTTGACAGACCGTTGTCAGTTGCCATTTGGCTCTGACAAGAGAATCTAGGTCTGGCAGGTCACTACATTTTGTCTTAGAGCATGTTACAGCTTCCTGGTGTTGTAGCTGGACAATTACAATCTGGACTTCTGGTGAAATGTGGGCTGCTAACCCAGACGTTGCCGGACAGAGTAATACATAAAAAATGGCCATGGCTCAATTGCTCAAATTATGAGAGTAGAAGAAACGGCCAGACAGCGACACGTGCAAGGGAATGATCTGTATATAGCCAGAGGGAAGAATTGCTTGCAAAATCGTGAAAGTAAAAATCGAAAGGTGGAGGTTCTCTAAGTATATATGTGTATTCCTGTAAAGACAGTTTACTATTTACTATAATTTACAGACATTGTGGAATCACTCAGGAAAAGCACACAGTATTGGTGCTCTAAAGTTTGAAGATGTGAAGTTTGTAAAAAAGGGACCATTTTAATAGGATGTGCTCTTATTCATTTGTAATATTTTGGCACCGTGTTTTCAACAGGTTGCACAGGCGGGCATTGCAGGTTAAAAGGCAATATAACTTAAAGGAATATTTTTGGTATAAAAGAAATTCAATAAATCTACGTAAAACTAGCATATCTGAAGTTTTTACAAACGGTACAAAGTTAGTAGGTTCTCCAGTGATTAAGACTAATGTTTTTTGCTTAAATTTGTGTGTATAAATTTCAACATGTATTTTTGTCAGATTTATTTTGCTTAGATCTTGTCTCATAAATACTATTTCAAGAAAAATATATAGTTCAATATAATGGTGTTTGAATAAATATGTTTTGTTCCTTTTTATAAAATACTAAAACGTTTCTGTTCTTTTCGTTATTCTTTTGAAAGTATGGAATCAGAAAATTTTATTTAAATAGGGTAAAGAGCGGACTTCCTTCCTTCCTCCTCTCGTGTATCGATTGACTATCGATTAGAAAGAAAAGGAAGAATTTAAAGGAAAGGAAGATAGGGAACATTTTTGGGTTCGTGATTGCCTTGACAATCAGATCAGAGACAGGTGTTATAAGTAATAACGCAACACTCAGAGGTAATTAAAATATATTACAAGAAAAAGTTTGGAGTAGACCAGGACCTCCACCCTAGACGACAATCAAAGGAAGACTGTCCAGATTCTCCCGAACTTTCCAAGGAGGGGGTAAATCTTCATTCATCAAACCCACCTAGTTTTGAAGTGGGGATCCAATTAGAAATTACAAATGGCTGCCAAAAGTAGTTGACTTGCATTCTCACGCAAGGGACAGTAGAGTTTTCGATGAGCTAAGCCAGACATTCGTCGCCACACACTGGCCGCATGCATAGTATTGCATCTTGTCTGTGCTTAAGATACTTCTTGAATAAATACTTATTTAGGTTCTCTCAAAATTATATTACACTCCTTGGCTCTACAGCCCATTGAGGGCCTGGGCCTACCGGTCGACTGCGGACTGTCATCTTGCATGACACATTCCGAATTTGGAGTGACACGTGGTCACTGTGTCGATCCTCAAACAGTCTTAATCCCGGTCTCCGCGACCATGACGACACAAACAACCAAGCCCATGCCAGGATTCGAACCCGGGACTTCCGGGTTGTGAGTCAGCAAAGAGCGGACTACATTTTTTAAAAATGTAGAAATTTATGGTCTAGTCAAGAAAACGGATAAAAACAAATTGTGACAAATGTTTTGTGTAGCCTATTACTAGGCATATATAATATTTTTGTATCTAATAGGTAAAATAGCATATAAAATTGGTAACTGAATTATTTGAAATCTTGAACTCATCGTTACATACGTGAGAAAAAAATTGAATTGAGTTGAAAGAGGGCTGCATTCCTCATATGAGCAATGTAAAGGAGACTCTGTTGCTTATGCGACTAAAAAGGAAAGGAAATTGAAAAAGGCTAAATAGGATGTAAGCAACGATGCAACATAACATGGACAAATATGATAAATGGACACTGGTAAAAAAGTGGATTTTTGAGTGTAAATAAAAGAACAGTACACGAGTTTGCAGGGCACAGTGAAATAATGTAGCACGCAAACTGTCAAATTTTCCAGTATTAACTAAACATTATTGATTAGATTGATAAATAATATGTACAGGTTTATGATATAAGAATAATCAATTAATTTTAACTGTTTTTAGGAATCGTCAGCTGTAGAGCAAGGGCTACGGGTTATAAATGCTGTCTTTTGTTGCGATCTAATGACTAAATTCGTAAAAGCGCGGATCGCACTTTCAGTAATATGTTCAAGGGGCTATTGGAATGATAAAACATAACTACATGCGGAATTTGGCGGTACGGAATCAAATGAAAGTGGCGTGAAGGAATTTGCATACAGGGGAAATCTAACTTCAACACGATGGCGTGACGTGGGTTTTTCCCAGTCTTTGAGATTTTGCATCGGGTGGTGAACGAAGAAGGTGTTTCCCCCAAAAAACCGTAGCTCCTCCCAGAGAGGACAGATAATAATTTTTATTGGAGAGTATCGGGACCCGCCACCGACAGAATATGAAATAATGAAGAGGGGAAAATTATTTCAAACCCAAGAAAAATTTATTTTGGGGACACTTTCAGGGACGTTATGATTAAAGACATTTTGATTAATACAGGACTTTAAAGATTATTGTGATCGGGGCTTTAAGAGTGAGGATACTACTCATCATTAATTTTTGGACATCAAGATTAGTCGTTAGAGATATTAAGATTGAATTTGAGGAAGATGTGAAACTGAATATTTAGAGTGGACAGTTAGAATTTGGAGATTGTCCTGGCACCGAACATTTTCTAGTCTGGGGCGCCAAGGTACCATTATTGTTCAACGCGGAAGTTTGGATTGGCCCAGCGACAAGTTCCATGCTAAGCTGAGACGAAAAGGAAATTACATTATTTGTAATATTTTTGATGATTTCCTGTACTGCCAATTCCGAATAGGATTTGTTTTTGTCCATGAGAAGGCCCATTTAGACGACCCCTAGAATAGAATTTGTTTTTAGTTTAAAAGCTATTTAGTGTGTATATAGTATTATTCTAAAAAAAGGCTGGCTTTGTCACTTCACACTGATCAAATTGCAGTGTATTATAAATTAAATAATATAGAGTAAATGAATTTGTCATTTTTATATAATAATTTTTCACTGTAAAGTAATAGCTCCCTATTCTTTTTAAGTTGAATATTAGCAAAAAGATAATGAATTAGAGAATGAACAAAAAAGTAAATTAATGAAATTTCCCACAACTTTTACACAATCATTTTTGCTTTCATCAGGTGAAGAAGGAACGAAAAACATATAAGAAAGATACGCCACATAAACTGAGTAACGAAATGTAAAGCTAAAATTAAGAACATGTGATTATGTTTTGATCACGTGTTTTGGATTTGCGTCAATCGTTCAAGGGGTTTAAGCTGGCGTTTCAAGAAAGCAGCTATACTTTTATTATCACTTTATATTAGTGTAGGAGACGTCGTTTCTCAGTTTCATCACAAGGTCTGAAATCGCTTAAGGATATTTCCGACTAACTCAAAAGTCGAATTGAATCCAATTATACAAAGTGTTTTCCTTCATTATTAATTTTATCCTTCTTTCAGTTACCCTACCGACATTCAATCCTATTCTTACAGAAGTGTAGGAAGAATTGAAATACTTGTTTAAGTGTGCGAAGGGTAATATTAGTCGGAGGAAGCAAGTAAACTTCTTTCATCGGAAGATGAGAGTTAGACTAGCTGCTTACTTTGAGAAAGAAATTTGTTTTAATGAAAGTCGTCACGAGTTACTTTCGCAACTTCAATATGAGACATTAGACAAGCACCGGTGGCTTTTTAATTTCGACTGCCCCCGCCTTGTTTATAACCGCTCCGCCTTGACTATTTGTAGAAGGAGCGGTGTCAAAGGCGAATGGAATAAAACTTGTCCCGAGTAATTACCGCTGACGGAAGTGCTGGCAATATTCTCCAGCCCCTAACACGGACACTTGAACGATTTCTTGGGCTCAATCAGCGCCTTTGTTCCTCTGCGTTACGACTGCAACTGATAATACCTGACGAGATACCATCTGTAAAGCATCTTACGTGGACGTCGACGTAAATTGGATACAGTAAATAAACTGTAACTAAATCAGATAAGAGGTTATCAATATTAATGTTTCAGCTTATCCGAACTAAATTTCACCAATCTTGCCGATCGAGTGTTGTGTCAGAGGAGAGATTTAATTTATTCGACGAAGACCTTCAATGGGTTTGATTGATTGACGATGCCGTGAAGACAAGAATTTTGTAGTGAAACAGTTTTTCCGGAAATGGTTGAAACAACAAATAGTGTATGAAGAAATTTTATGAACCTATATTCATGAAAACCTTCAGGTTATTATTTATAAACACGTAATAATAAAAAATGTTAACTTTATTCTGTTTGTCCATTGATAATGTTTGGTAGAGTTCATATTTGAAACATCGCCTTAAAATAGTGGTCGAATTTCTTTCCTACAGGTTCAGTATACTTTGTGATTAAAACATTTCAGCCACTAATTTCATATTTGATGTCGTATAATTGCGATGCATATCAGGCATAGCGATAAATATTTCAACATTAGTTTATCATTAGCAACGAATAAAGATGGTGTTTTCACTTCTATGAATTTAGGTTTTTTAAGGCTATAGGTTGCTATGTTTCATAAAGATACATAGTTGTGTATGTAAATTATGCCCACTTATTCGAATTTTACTCGTCTCTCAAGGAATCATAGCCAGACAGTATTTTTAATGGTTGTTGTTTCCATTATTCATTCTGGTAAATTGAAACCTAAGCTATTGTGTACTCCAAAAGCATTAAACTGGAGGCAAACAGTAAATTATCAAAACTGTAGATTATTTTGAGTCTCATATTGAAGAATGCAAGAAATTTTTATCAGTGCTAGTAAGAGTATTTCTGGTCAAAATTCAACAAACCAAAATAGATTATACAAATGTCGAAGAACATAATGCAGAGTGCTCATTAAAGAATTTCTATTTTAATTCGTAATTTGTAACAGTTTGTAATGCGTGTATGTGGCAAGCGCCGCTTCATTTCGTCACTGGGTGAAGAATTCCCCATATTAGAGACACTCAGCACAAGTAAACACCAAGCGGTCATGGTGAATCACTGGGAAGGGCCCTTAACTGGTAAATTATTTTAAGAACACCCTGAAATATAGCTTTATTTATGGGGTTTGGTTTCTTTCTTAATTAATCTTTCGCTTAGTGTTGAGAATGAGAACAGAATGGTGTAAATTTAGTTAAAATTTCTTAGGTTTCTAAGAAGTTAAGTAATGTTTTTTTTCTTACGAAGAAATATAATACTACAGTAAAAAAAATTCTGGCCTTCGGCCAGTCGGTTAGTTTAAACAGGAAATTTGAACCTACAAATCATAAGACAAATATTCATAATGGGAACATTTTTAAACGTGGTATTTATAAAATTACCACAAATACATTCAGCTTATATAACATTAATGAATATATTTCGTTATTACTGGAAAATATATTATCAACCGTCTTTTACAATGCTAGTAAAGAAGTATTTTATACGTATATAATACTGGAAAACAATCCCCATTGAGAGTTGCTTCATCGTGTGAATGCAGAAACCGTTTACTGCGTATATATTGTTTTTAAAATAAGTATGTAAAATAAAAAAATTAATCAGTATATTGTTTATCAGCCATCAGGTCCTCTCACAAAAAATTATAGATAACATGTTTTATAAAATTAAATATGACTTGATAAAGTTTGTATTTTATTGATTTAATGCAATTTAAAGTTCAAATGCTGCAAATAATTGTATAACGCATTGTTTTGGACTCCTATGTGTGTAGCATAATGGCTGTCAGGTAGTGAGACGTGTAGCGTAGAAAAGCATTAAATTACAAGGCTCAATTTTCTGAAATGAACTCAAGTTGTAGGTAGAAGTTTCAAAGTGTGCAGAACTCTTAAACATCAGCGAAGTTCTGGGAACACTTCCTTAATCTAGCAGAATACCGTCATGAAGTATAGCAGTAACTTAATATAGAGCAATTTAATTCCAACGTTGGTCTTTTAGTAGTTACATGTTCGCTGGTGTTCTCTTGCAAGAGTTTATGCTAATAAATAGAACAATATGATCTACTTTTTGATAGATAGTTTACATTCCTTCCAAACATACTTGAGTTAATTTTGTAATGAATTTATTACAGTAAATTTTATTATATCATGAAATAAAATTGATAAGAATCATAAATTTTCTACAGAATACACGATTTTATAGGTCATTGAATAAATAGAGTTATCATTAATATAAAACAATAAAAATATATATTTATTCTGCTAAATACGTGAACTGGACTCTGAATATCCATCAGCAGCTTACAAATATTTTTCATTAAGAGTATCTGAGAATTATATCACGACATACGGGGGACTGAGAGAACATTACGTGAAGAGCCAAAGAAATTTTACAGAGTGATTTGTGAAACGGGACACTTGAAAAATCACTGGAAATTGACAAATGAAATAACTAAGAAGAAAATGACTGGATACGGGATAGACTTTGCATGAATAATAATATGATAATGAAAATTTAAGAAAAATATTTCTTTCTCTCGTAGAAGAACATAATATTTCATGTAAGATGAATTTGGATGATGTATTTTATTATGTTTAAATAAAAATATATTAAGTTTAGAGGACGGTAATAGTTAAATTACAGACACGAAACCGTATCCGACTCTGCCACGATATTATTCGAGATCAGGTAACACGTTGTTTAATTACGCAGGACCTTGCACCGCAATTTCATTGTGACCGCAAAATGGCCGTATTCGAGGAAGTTTGCTGCAAACTGCAGCGTACCATTCTTACTCCACCCCGGGGAATCAGGATTGCTGTTGACCGCTCAACTCAACACAATAAGCTTCACCACTCAGGTCACCACACAATCTGTGGACAGATAGCCGCACTATAAATTAAATAATACGCACGTCATTGATACAAATTTTATTGCCAAATTTACTCCTTCTCTTATTAAAAAAATATTCACTTCATTTAGACTTTACTGCAAGCAAGGGACTTGAAAAAAATTGTTAAATAATTTCCAATCCAGTTCCAAACTAATATTATGTTATTAGTGTATTAATCTGGTAACTTTCTTTATATTGGGATGCTATATTTCGTCTAGAAAAGTCTTAAACTAAATTTATTTTTAAAATTTGTCTTTTCAACCAATGTTATGTTAACATTGAAATTTTTATCACTTAAAAATGCAATATCTATGGCCAAATAAATGGCTGGCTTTATACTGTAGCTCGTTCATGTTCCTCAGCAAAAGCCTACGTTTGCAAATCTTGACTGTTCCACTAATCAATTACAATCGCAAATTTTCGTGTTTCCGATTTTTAAAGAATATTTTAAATTTCACTTCCAACTACTTACTTTAACTGAGATTAGAAGATGAATGAATTTTACAGAATACTTGTCAAATAACACAAGAAAAACTCCACTGTCTTCGACTTTTAAGGTAAAATTGGCTTTTTAATAATTGTTTTCTCCTTTGTAGGTTTCATTGGCTTCGAAGTTTCTCTCAAGCTTCTTTAATTTTTACTCATCTTCTGAGACAGCAGTAATTAGAATTGAAGATCAAGAAATGAAAGCAGAAATCAAGAAAGGAGTAAGTTGATGAAGCATTCTGTCGCTCATACTGTTAAACTTAGAACAGGCGATGAACAATGTTAAAACGGAATATGGAAAAGGAATCATACTGCAAGGAGAAGAAATAAAAACCTTATGCTTTGCCGACGATATTGTAGTATTAGAGGAATCAGAAGAAGACTTGGAAACTATAATAAATGCATGAAGATGGTCCTGGAGCAAGAGTACATCATGAGGATTAATAGAGGGAAAACCAAGGTCTAGAGGCTTGTAGTATGGGAAACAGCGGAATAAAACAGGTTGTTATATTGGGAAAGGATACTTTGAAGGAGGTTAAGGAATTCTGTTACTTGGATAGCATAATAATTAAGGATGGTAGAAGTATAATAGACATGAAGTGTAGTTTAACACAGGCAATGAATTTTTCGTAAGAAAGAGGAATTTACTTACGGGTATTGTGAGTGTTAATATTAAGAAATCAATTCTAAAAATATTCGTATGGAATGAAATGAATATAAGCTGTTGGAATGTGGTGCTATAGGAGAATGCTGAAAATCAGATGGGTGGTTAGTAACCAGGAAGTTTTATAGTAAAATAGGGGGGAAGAGGATACAATATGGAGGACGTTGACCAAGAGAAGGGATGGATTAATAGACCACGTTTTGAGACATGAGAGTCTTGTAAAACTTGCATTGGAGGGAAATATGTGGGATAGTAACAGAAGAGGGCGGCTGAGGATGGAATACGATAAGCAGTTAAATGATAATGTGGGATGTGCTAGTTATGCGGATATGAAAATGCTTGCGGAAGATAGGTTAGCATGGATGGTTGCATCAGTCCAGTCTTAGGACTGAATATCACAACAACACAGTCTTCTCACTTGATCGTTTATGGGTAAATTTCAAAATTTTAAGTAATTTGTATTTTTAGAATGTCAATGATATTATTTGGTAGCATTCATTTACTTGCTGCAAATAAACGATTTTGTACCGTTTGTTGAATGTTTCTTATTTTTAATCGATTGCATAATATTTTTGAACATTAGTTTCCTTTTTATAAATTCAATCTTGAATACACGTTTCTCTCTAAATATAGTGACATTGTAAACAAATTTAAATGACGAGAAAAAGGTGTTTGAAAAACTGTGCTTTCAGTACTAAAGAAGATAAGCATAATTATTATTATAAAATTCAATAACGAATTGCTATTTTAACTAAACAGATCAGCTGTAATTAGATCTTAGATATCATAAGACGTTAAGTGACATGCGGTACAATGGTCAGTTCAACGTCATCATCATCAGGTTGAGTGTAGGATGTCTCTAAGATGAACAGATGAACAGCGACACTCACGATGGTTCCGTGTTCCGTCTCCGTCTGTATGATCTGAAGTGAGAAGGAGTTAATTATAAAATATTAGAAATGACCAAGATATTAAAACGCATTTATTCATTTTCCAGTGTAACACTATTTTGGTATAAATAAAATGACTAATCAACGGCCAGCCATCAGCTAGTCCTACCAATAATATTGACAAAGTATGTTCTGTATACAAATTTAAGCGCGTGGATCAATTTCAAACAATGATTTTACGCATGTTCGTTATGACTCAGGGAGAAACTACTACCGATTATCGTGGCCTAATCGAAAACAACCCGAAATAGAGCGTTTCATTCATTCTTTCGTTGCACTATTTCATAGATTTGGTACAGAGAAGAGCTACAGATTCAAAATAACCCACGATACGGCGCTCGTCGTCAATCATGTTTCTTTTACATGTGTATTACTTCAGGAAAGTAGCAATATTTTGCAAACGTGCATGAAATTAAGTAACAGTGCACAGTGAAAAGACGTTACAGGTTATTCGTTCCTATACTGAATCATATAGGTTAATAAATTTAAATAAAGGTTAGAATAAACGACAAAGTACGGGTGATAAAATTAAGGATTTTTGAACGGATGGTAATTATAGAAACAACCGCGGTAACCCAAAATCAATCATTGAAAATATTCAGAGTTTATTTCCAAAATTTTATTACAGTTAAAATAAAATAATTAAAATATAGCCAGAACGAGTTGTTGTTAGTTTAATGTTCAATGTATTTTTATTGTAAATGTTTCCAAGTCCTCTTTGCTACATTCAAACAGCCAATAGTAGAAAGCGGATTCAGATAATAATATAGGCATGATTGAATAAAAATGAATAATTATGCACTTAGTCTTGAGTGCTTTAGAGAAATATTAACAACAGTACCGAATTTTCATCACATCGGCTCGATTAACCTTTAAAAAGGTGTAAAAAAATTATTTGGGTTAATAAAGTATTAATTTTTTACTCTTGTTTCATTGTATATGGTACCATAAATTAGCCCACAACACTTTCGTTCGGTTGTATTTTTTACTGATTTAGAAAGGATATTAAAATATCTCACGTTTTTTTTGTAAAATTGTAGCTTATTATTCAATCTGCTTACAACATTCGAAACAAGAACAGTAAAGATAACTATTTCGGTTTCTGCAACAAACCGTCGTTTTCTGTCACCGATTTCTGATGAGAATGGTAGTTAATTGAATATTTTAGCGAGTATATCTTTATCTCTCCAATAGAAAATATTAAATGCTCTTCGACAATTATTTTCATTCCATTAATTGAAAGTCTGCAGGAGCCTTAACAACTCATCTCAATAACACGATCTCTTAAACAATCCTTAAAACCAGTCTCATAAATATATTCTCTTTTTGTGTTATTAAAAATTTACTCGGTATGTTGATGTCGACGCCGTATAGTTTTTTGTTTCCGGTAATATTCTATTGTTAACTAAATATAAGCCTTTATTTCATAATAGAGTGTAAATGGCCCCATCTAAGTGGTGTTATGAAGCTGCTTTCTGCATCAAGTTGGCAGAGCTCATCTTGAATACCCGAGGTCAGGAAATTGAATTTGTACCGGCGTAAATCCAGTTAGAGTACGTAGCTTTAGCAAGTTAGAGGCAAGGAGGAAGACTTGTTGAGGCTTTCTCAGAGGCTGGGAATCATTGTTCCACTGCAGGAACGTAATGCTGTTAGCGTTTCAGGTCCTTCAATTGTAAGACGAGAGCCTCTAATTTAACTGCCGACAGCTTCGAATTGTGGTAACAATACCAATGAGCAGAAAAACGTTTTCTATAGGTATAATTATGTAAGTTTTGCAGCGGAAAAATTAAAATACTAAAATTTTAATATCATAAATATTTTAGCCTTCAATGCTCTAGTCTATTGTAAGGCGGATCATTGAATACAAATACTGAACGAAGATCACTTATTACACGCATAGATACGTTTAGTTGTGTATGGGCAAACATGCAGTTTAAAAATAAAACAGTGAAAGTTTAAAAAAATTGCAGTGCACTGTATGAATGCAAAGCAAAATATAATTTATCCACCTTAAGAAGGACGCGACTGGATTTAATTTCAGTTGCACAGAACATTTTTAAGGAGCAGTCTGTTATCTTCCACCGATTACTGATTATTTCTCAGCGCGAGACTTAATCTGAATCTGTTTGCAACAAATCTAAAACTAGAAATCACATGGGAAAAAGATATTCGTACGTAGAGGATCTGCTAGAAGCTTGGCAACGCTGGAGGAAGGACGATGCTACCACACTCTGTTGTTTTAAATTAACCTCAAGCCGCATAGGGCTTTGCGGTCGGCTTATGCAAATGTTGCTAACCCTGTAGCAGGTGCTGCCAACGTTGTGGAGCCTCCCAATTGCTCTTGTTTGCCTCCGTAGAAGAAGGGCTTGCTCGTCAAGAAAATTTGAATATCTCTCTCCGACATATTCATATTAGACGTACGTTGTTGTTGTTAGAAAGAAGGTCTGAAAGGTCCAAAAATTCCTTATCTCTCTCGCAACAATCGTGAATCTAATAAGGGCAGTGTTGTGGTAAGGGATCTCACGCTGTGATATACATAAAAAAAAAGCTGATGAATTTTTGTTGACTTAAAAGCAAAGAGTTCTCCTGGAAGCAGAATATTTAAAATAAAATTGGTTCAATTAGACTACTCAGTCTTTAAATATAAATTGAGAGGTTATTAGAAGGAAATATGAATCTTCCATTCCCGTTACATGACGATAAATATACTACATTATACATGCTATAACATTAAAAACTTCTATGAAGAATGCTCGACAACCGGGACCTAGGAACGATGAGATGTGAAAATATTTTTAAAAACATGCAAATGTTAACAAAACTGAACGGTTTTAATGTTGAAAAGTTAATCTACTGTTTATATTTTAAAAATATTTTGCAACTCGTTTGACAGAATGATGCCGTAAATTCCATAAAATTTATATCTTATTTCTGAGTAAGTGTCAAATGACCCTAACTTATAAATATTTACAGATCATCCTTAAATGTGACAAATTTTCGTAACTTTCCCAACATGGAATAAAAAATGTTTTCTTTAATATTATTCAAATCTTATAAATATTGATATTTTTATTCATGATAAAAGTTTGATATACATATACCTTATTTTGTTGTATAATGTTTTTCAAACATATTCTAACGTAGGTTGTTCCTGGCAATAAATAGGTGGCAAATTATTTTTTACTGCAATAGTAACTTAGTGACTTACTGAACTATTTACTTCTACTCATATTCGAGATATAATCGATTATTTACTCTTATATTCAGTCTGATGTGCGAAGTTAATAATGATTAAATCTTACGGTCTTTACTTCTAGAATGGGTAGTTTGAAGAATTAGGCAACCAGCTATACACGTTCTGAAGGAGGAAGAAGGAGAAGAAGAATGGAGGAATGTATGAATGATTAAAAGAAATGATTCCTTGATAACTGCGGTCATCGGCATTACTTTACCTGTGGTGTAATATATATATATATATATATATATATATATGATATAAAAGGGCAGATTCCTACCATAATTTTATTTCATCTATGTACAATTGCTCTTTTCTAAAGTAGCTATGAAATATTCAAATAATATGTCGAAAATTGTAATCATTGTGTAAATTAAATTTTTTCCGTTGAATTTGTAGTATAGAACCAAAAATAATAAACCAGATGACGAAATATTACACTCACAAAGTGAAATGTGAATGATTTCTTCACTCCAGGGTTAAGAAACTGGTTTCTGTTGCACTTCATGTCAATATTTTGATTAGTAATGAAAAATAACCTGCCGCGACAACTGACAAGTTTAACTGAGTAAGGTCATGGTTAAGTCTGTGTATTACAACGTTTAAATTGAGTCATGGATTTGCTTATCATTAATATGAGAAAAAGGAAAAACAATTTTATTCAATGAAAAATTTATCAATTGTTCATTAAAAAGAAATCAAATAAAAAGTAGTATATTAAATTATAAAAAGTAGTATATTAAATTACAAAAAGTTATTTATTTAATTATGGGCTGGCTGCGTGCCAGACCAGGAACTGAACCCGAACCTCCCGAATTCCGTGCGGAAAATCTAACCATTGAGCTAATTCGACTCGACATCCTAGGAGCGATTCAACATCCGTCCATTCCCCTAAATCTAAGCTAGGTTCACCTACTTCTTGTTGGATCATTGTGACCTTGTCTTCCAAGCTTACGCGGACGTGCAGGTAGTATACCAGGCTGTAAAAGTGTCCCGGAATCTTCAAGCCTGAAAAGGGTAGCTAACGGGCTTATTATTTTTATATCATCCGGCTATTTAACATGGACCCTTTCCATGTCCTGTCCCTTGCTGCTTATTGTCACCAGGAATGTGCACGTAAAGTTTCTCTTGATTTACAAATGTCACATTTTTTAGGACCTTAAAGCTGCCCTGTGAGTCTTCCCTTCAAAATATTTCTGCGAATTGTTATATGTAGTATCTCAATTGGATGTTAAAATTAGCTGTTCGCGTACATTATTATTTTGCCGTAACTTTGGTAAGAAACCTAGCCAACTTCTTAACATTAGTACGGTATATATCCATAAACAGCAAGAAATTCAATAAACCATTATAATGGGGTTAATTGTCGTTCTTATATATGTGGGTGAAAACGTACACCACACAGTTAACAAAATGTTTCTTTTAAATCTGTTATACTAGAAATAAAAAATCAGAAAAATCCATTAAGTTTTAACTCTTGCATTCAAATGGTAGATTCATTACTTATCTCCGAAATGTATCGTAAAATAAATTATATTTCAATTCCTTTATGAGTATGTTGCAATTAAAATTAGTCGTTACACAGTACTTTATTTCAATCTTTATTTGAAACTGGTAATAAGATTTTACCAAGCTACCTTTCCGGCAAACAGTAAATAAATCACTGTTGTCAGTAGTAGGAATATTAGGACGCCACCTGTGCTAAACATATATCACCGTAGTTGGAGCCCGCTGTCTCTGACGTTAGGTAGGAAGTTGATCAAATTTATTTTTATTTTTACACAGGAAAATACTCGTTAAGTAAAGTGAAAATTAAATAAAATATTGAGTAAACAATAACTGTCAATATGCAAACATTGTAGTCAACTTCGTTAGATTTCTCTCACAGATCTAGGTGCATTAGACCTTTCTTATTCCTCATAAAGTGCTCTTAATCACGGCTGAGTAATTAATTTTTATAATATTCCTCTTTTCCGATTATATACACCGTTTTTAATGTTTATAAATTATTCAGTATAAATTCATTATTATTAATTTTTTGGAACCAACAACTGCATCATAGACCATGAATTCCTTAGAAGTAAACTACTAAGGCTGCTATTCTGCCATCTCACCCGGAAGGTTTTATGGTCCAGTGCGAATTATTGAGATGTATTTACAACTGCGTAATCGTTACGAAAACGTAAATGACAACTGACGCCTTAGGCATTATGAAGTGTTAGTATTCAACAGCATGAAGTCAGTAAGTAACAATATTCTTAGAAACATACCGATAATTATAACACTGGTTTTATGAACCTACATTAGTATTGGTGCTAAAATTCTTAATAATTGAAAACTGATTTGTCTATTTAACCATACGAATATGATTTAATACCGTTATTAAAATGTTTTAAAACAATGTGCATAAATTTTATGAACTTAATACAACAGATTTTGATTTCGAAGGATCAGAATTTTAATTTCAAATACGAGTTTATCTTTCTGTCTTTTGCACGTGTCTACAATCATCTGAAGAATGCTACTTCTTTTCGCGTTTTAAACTTGTGTTTACCCAAAGACAACTATGGGAAGGAATACACATCTTTGCAGTTCCGTTATAACTACGAAAATATCTGTCGTAATAAAAAATTAGTCGTATTGAATTAAAATTTTAATAAGCATTTACACTATATCATTTAAAAATTAATTTATTTCAAATGATGGTATAAAGCAATATTAGGAATATATATATATATATATATATTGATAATTCAATTTTATGCAATGTCCACCTGATATCGTGAAGTGGTCAGTGTCATTAATTCACATCACAGATGATCCAGCTTCCATTCCCGACGTGGGCATGGACGTTTGTGTGTGTGCCTACCTTATTTTCAGCATAATCACGAAACCCATTCAAGTGCTTCCGATACCACATTTTCATGGTAGAGTACAGTAGTTCATTGCTTCCATCATCAACACATAAAAGGTAAGGGGAAAGAACGGCGGCAATAATCTCCATAAAATGGGAAAAATGTACTGCATAGAGAACATTTCTCTACAAACCTCAGGACTGAAGCTCAATCAAACAATTCTTAATGAACCACGCTGAAAATTAAGACAATCTATTCAAAGGAAACTTTGCGAGATCAACTGTCTGTGATCGGGATTTATTATATATAATTCTGTTGCTTTCAACATCAGATCTGCATACAGCTAGGAAGGATATAACGTAGTTGACAAAAATTCTCCTGAGGGGCGAATTACTAATAAAATACCTTTCATCATATTCACAATTCCTTCCACTGCTTATTCAACGCCAACTACTTTATTCTTCAACGACAATACACTATCACTATCACTTTCTATCCACCAAAAACCTTTTGTCATTTTTCCAAGAATCTGGCTCATAATTTCCTTCATTACCCTTTAGAGCAGTGGTACTCAAACTTTAACTGCTGCAAATCTAGCTCAATATTGTTAGACTCCGATCGATCGACTCTGAGAGTCTGCAAGTATAAGTGATGCAGGATTGTCACGTGCAGAATTTCAAAGCCATGAATTCACGTAGAATTAGTAGGAAGGACAAAAATTAGTTTTCCGGAATAAAATTATTTTAGTCAAGGGAGGCTCTAACTAAAAATTCAATGAAAAAACTCGTACTTATTCAAAATTGCGAGTTTATTGGTTCTTACGAAACAAACGCGTTCTAGTTCTAAACTTAAAAAGAATGACTTTGGATGTTGAAGCGTGGCTCTGCATGTATTCAGCATACTTTTCATAAAATGGTATGTAATTACCAAGTGCTAATCTCAAGCATGATGACATATTTTGACTTAATTATCTTCATTTCAGAAAATGCAGACTCAAACAAGTAAGTTGACCCAAACATTGCCGTCAACTGATTGGCGATTCGGATATTTATCTTCAGATATAAAAGACCAGATGCTGTAGCTTTGAGATGTATATCTGATGTAATCTGCACGTCCTCATTTTCAACAGAAAATGAGTCCACGTTGAACTGACTTGCTACTTCAGTAACACATTCTTCAATGTTTTACGCAAGAAAGGATTACTTATAAATACGCGATATTTGCCAATTTACTGAAATCTTAAAAATGTCTTTCGAATACGCCCAAAATATTTAATAATTTTCCCTCAAAAATACCAAAATTAAACTAAGGAATCCTTGCTTTCAAAGCCGGAAAATGTATCAGATCCTTTATTTTCACTTGATCTATCACAAGTTGCAATTTACTTTTGAAAACTTTTATTGGTCTAATCATCTGAATAATGGATTTTCCTTTACCTTGAAGGTTTTAGTTTTCATTGTGATGTCTGCCAAAAATGCTAAATCAGTCAGCCATTTTCCGTTTATTAGCACCTGAGTGTCATCACTTCTTTGGTCCAGAAAAGCTATTATTTCGGGCAATAATTCTTGAAGCCTTTCTAGTAATTTGTCGCGACTCAACCACCTGACGTCCGTGTGAAGAACTAAATCAGTGTGTTCAGCAGATTCACTATCTTCCAATTGCAATTTGAAGAGCCTTCGTTGCAAGCAACGGGCACAGATGGAATTCACAATTTTTCTTGCAATTCCCATAATCTCCTTCATGTTTAGAATGTTCTCGAGTACCTAACTAACTAATGTTTTTTTTTGTAAGCGTTCTGCCAAAAACTACGCCCGAAGTTTATATAAAAATCGGCGGGAATCAAAAACGTCACGCGTCGCGGAATTTCTTTGAAAAGTACCGCACTTTTCTCTGATAAAGCCGCCTTGCGCCGCTAGCAAGGGATTATTACTATAGAAGACAGTGATTTGGGGATTTTTATGACCTAATTCAGGATCAACTAAAACAAAATCTGTGAATAGATCTATATCGGTAAATTTTTCTCGAGATCGACTTTAAAAGCACTCGCGATCGACCATTTGAGCATCCCTACTTGAGAAGCAAAGTCAATTAACTGTATCTGAGATAACTTTTTCTATAATGGAAAGTATTTTCATGCCCTGTGATTGCCACATCGGGTGTCTATTAGCACGGTTTACAAAAAAAAACGTTTTGAGATCGTTATAATTTATTGCTCTAGTTTATTCGCTTCTGTGGAAGCTGATCGTCCAAGGTAGCACTTTGTCGCCCTTCACCTTCCAAGAGAGAACTATCAAGATCAACGTCACAGTAACAAAGACGTTGTTCGGGTAAGTATTGTCTGGTGTACGCTGCAACGCAAGTTACTGCAGTCGTCCGTGAGCCTCCGCAACTGCTGCAGGTCGGGCGAAATAATGCGAGCCCTGGCAGACAATGCACTTCAGACAATGGCGCTGGAGAAGGACAATGAACGCCAATCTCGGGGGTTCTTCTCGACACACACATATAAGCACGGCCCAGAAATGAATGAATATCCCGCTCCGAAAATACGCAAATGGGATCACAATACCTACGGCCCGTCCCGGCACCTAATCTCGAGATTGGATTTTGTGAATTAACGAACGACGGATGATTCCCTGCAAACAAGTGGTGCGTGGAAACCCGGAGCGGGTTCTCTCCATTCGTGGCACGAAAGCATTTTACTGAGCTGGGAAGGACTACATTAACGCAAGAAATCTCAACACTACGAAGGCAATCTGAAAGAGCACTAGCTCATTAAAGCCAATCTGAATAATAGCAAACAAACCTTACAACAATTAAAGATAACAGTAATATACTGAGATTGTGACACTTTGAGTCAGCTCTTTTGTCAATTAAAATTCGTGCTTACTTTGCGTGAGAAAACTTCGCTGATCTCAAACATGAAACGTATATATACAATTTTTTATCCATCGGATAGTTAATTATGTTACTATAATGGCGTATTTGAAAGGCGAATAAAATTTTAAATTATGATCAAGTAGTTCTAGCAATTTTGGCATATTATTAATAAGTACCGAAAACGTTAGTCAAGTAAGGTAACTATGTTTTTGTTACAGGAAAAATCCATTCTTAGGTATATAGTATTAGTATTAAGAAGCATTTTTAATAAACAAATATATTAGGACGAGAAACAGTGGAATTACACAGAAATTGTATATTTTTTTTAGAAAGACAGTCAACGATTGTCGGCATTGGTTAGTCTTCCCTATATTATGGTAGGAAGAGATAGAAACTGGAATGCGGAAAGGTAGAGCAAGGTAACTAAGGCTGCCAGGCTATAATTTAAGAATCCTACCCATTAATTAGCTTAAAAGTAAAGCAAGAAAAATACTAGAGAAACCTTCGTCTTAGATGCCGATCATTTGGTACTTGTCCCACACCCTTCTCATAGTCAGGGTTTATTGTGCGGACACAACAGACCTTACTCGATACCTCGACTAGATTTGGGGGCAGTTGGCAACTTTTACCGAATGTCCAGTTTCTGCGACCTGTAAAGCGTATTGGCTCATGGAAACCTTCATTTAAGGTGCGTGTATTTTGGACACACACACACACAGAGAGAGAGAGAGAAGAGAGAGAGAGAGAGAGAGAGAGAGAGAGAGAGAATTTTGTGTAAATGCAAGGGTATTCTGTTAATCCTTTCCTCATTATTTTAACGGATTGAAATAGAAATTTATATTACAGAAATAATTATATATATTAAAACGAAAATTCATTTTTTCAAATTATATACTATAGCAAATATTTCTATTGAGAACCATTTCGTTATAATAAAATGTTGTCTGACAGACAGAATAAATAATTTATTAGACAGAGCTCTAGCAAGTCGAAATCACTTACTAAAAAGGAAACTAATTACGCAAAATACATCTGTTAACAAAAAAGTTCGAAGAATCATAATTGAAGTAACAGTTTTACCCAAGAATTTTGTTTCGCCTTTTACATCATAAAACATACCATACCTAATTTAACAATTCTTCCGCACGTTTCTTCGCGTAATTCTTGGAGAGGCATGTATCTTAGCTGCTGCACCTCCCTCCTTCTATTTCCCCCATAAAGCCCTTAGCTAAGAGCGGTACGCCATTAATTTCCTGCTTGTTACGCCACTTCCGGGACGTAACTCAATCGGCGTCGGAGGCAAGAAGAAAAGCAGCACTCCGCTCAACTCCTGTACTATTTTCGTATAAACAGGAATCAAATCACTGCACTCGGGTGGTCCCGAGTAATTGTACTGTCTGAAAATGTCTTACAACGCCCGTAACAGTCCATCAACGTAAGTTTACCTTTACAATGATAATGATAATGAGACGTTAAAAGTTATCACAGTTTAGAAAAAATATCTGAATTTCACAACTGTAAAGTGTTGAAATGGTAATATAATTAAGATTTACAGATTTTGTATTTCTAATTACGCTATCTTACCAAACATCCAAATATTAATATCTACGATATTAGCCGGGTGGAAACCCGAGAAGCTTATCTTCATTACTATTATAATTTCTGCGGCGTATAGAAAAATTCGACTCTATCTAGAAATGTAAATGTAAATTAAACACTTTTATCCAAATTATTGCTTAAAATATTTGTAATACGTTAATATATTAAGTATTATATATATATATATATATATAAGTTGTCAATAAATTTAAATAAAACTTATCCCTCGGATTGACTCATCATTACCGTTCGTTAACTGTTTCACATTGTAGGACGTGATGTGGATAAAATTAAAAGATAATGGGAAATTTATTTAATAAAGAGCTTAACTAAGAAAAACATTAATGAAGGAAATATTTACAAATGTTGAGGTTCGGAAAAGTAATCAGATCTCTTACTAAACTTGAGCCCTTAGATACGTGGATACCTGACAGCGTACCTTCTTTCTAGTTTTGCGTCGCCTCTCCACCAGCTTCCCTGTAGGGCGCGTTATTCAACGTCAACGGTTGTATTCTTTCATATACGTCCGGGACCAAGCGCCGGTTCCCATCCTTCCTGGCCAACTTTCCAGAACAGAATGATCAATTCCCACAGTCTCCTCACTGTGTGAAGAAGCATCAATATCGATGTATGATAATATATTTTCTTTAGACCTCGAAACCCCATTGATTGATGCAACCACGCTGTATTTAAATATTTCGTTGTCTTCGTGGGTCCCCGATTCCCACGAAAGCTGTTAGTGGGAATTCCACAGGTCATATTACTCCGTGCGCAAAAACCTTCCCAGGGGATTATAGACGGCACCAAGCCCCAACATGCTGACGCCAATTCCAACTTTCCAATCCTTGCTAGCTTTTTATTCAGAATAAATCAAATATATCAACTATAGTGCTACAACATATTCACATATCCCCTACCTTAACGCTCACGAAATCCGGAATTTTAGGGATCGCTCATTTCTAGCTCATTTAGAATCATTGGATTAATTAATTTAAATTTAGGTTTTGTATTTTATTTATATTAAAGACTTTTCCAATTGTTTTTTGTTGGTCAAATGTTTCAATATTTTTAAAGAATCCATTTTCCATTTATCTGACATTGTATTAGAAACTCTTTAAATATGAAATTCATCGCTGTTTTCAGTTTCATTCGTGAAAAATAACAATCGTCGTCAGTCCAAATTGAAGTTTGCCAACGCCTTGCGCCACTTTCTCTTCTCATTTCTCCCTCAAAATGTTGATTATTATTCAAGTTAAAAATATTATCTGTCTTTCTTGTACCGTTTTATTAGTAGTTATAGTAAATTGTTCTTAAAAATGTGCATCAAATGAGATGAGGCAGTAATACTCTGATTTACAAATAATGTTACAGAAATGATGCTGCCTAGTCTTTCAGGATAAACGTAGTATTGTCTTGAAGGCAGTCCAGTTGAAGTATTTGTGTTGAGAGCAGGAACTGTTGATACTTGTAATTTGTTTATTTCTTCGTGGATGCAATCTGTTGAAAAGGAACAGGCATCTGATTTGGAGTGGCAAATAGCATTCTGAGGAGTCATAGTGGTCTGTAGAGACTGGCAACCCACGTGTCTGTTTCGTGATAATTTTGTCTAAATTCTTTGTGATAAGAATAGATCCAGGGTAGCGGTTCTTGAAGAGAGCGCACTTTTGCAAGATGAAGGCGGCGATAGGCCGTTATCTCTGACCTGTGCTGCGGTGACTGCATGCCAGTTTGTTACACCGTAATAACTCCGGTCTGTCTTACATTATAATTACAGTATTACCAGCAGTTGGTGTTACGAGGCAGAGGAGCAGAAAGGCGCGCTGTAATTACACGCTGTTGGCAGCCTTGCTACAAATTACAGCCGCTGTCGTGCTGCCAGATAAGAAGAGCAGGAGGGGCTGGCTAGCTGGCTGCTATCATCTTGTCGGTGGGAGTCATCGGGACTTATCTGCAAAGTAAACACAGGGCTATAATTCCAGGCTGTCTGGAAATGTTGATGGCTCTCGGACACGCTACAGGCACTACTATAAAATATCCCAATTGCTAACATTGGGTTCGTATAACTCAAAGAGGTGATTACATTTTCACCGAGGAGCCTATATTTAGAATAACCCTTTAACCATAACAATTTTTAAATGCGATATATTTCAATATTATACTTGACGATTTATTCATATTTTGAATCGTTAAAATAGTAGGGGCGAATGATAAGATGAAAATTATTTAATTATTTTTTCATAGTTGAAGTCACTCATATTTGGTATAAATATATGATTATTTAGTAAAGTTTGCCATGGTTTCGTTCGGGCAATTTAATTAACTTTGTCTTCTACTAAGAAACGCATATCATCACTGCTTTATTCTCACCATTCACTTTAAAGTAAAGTCCTAAATGACGTAATACAAGGTTTAAACCAAACTGTCCAAATTTTCTGTCCCTAGCGAATCGCGGTCAATAACTCGGGTACTACGTAATATTGGTGAGGTACCGTGGCTTTGCAGGCGGCGATACTTCTGCAGTGAGTACCCGATAGTGACAGAAAATAGGATTGCACCAGGGTATTTATTCGATCATCCCCCTTCAATAACACAATCAATCAACAACAGATTCATGCACTGCCAGATTAAAGCAGTATCTGATCCAAGTAGAGACGGAGTACCACTGTTCCTTTCACGCAACACTGAACGTAACTTGAACCTGTCTTCCGCCTATGACGTTAATAACCCCACAACACCTATCCTTTACTGAACGATGAATTTGAAATATATATTGTAACATGAATTTACAGTTTCGTCCCAAACAGCTGTCAAACCACGCGAGTCTGTTGTCAGCATAGTTTCAGTCTCGCCGACAGCAGGAACCAGCAATTGTTGAGGTCGCGCTATGAGCGCTAGAGTATGGAAGTGCACGGAAATATTAGGAGTTTTTGACGAGCCACGATGACTTTAGGGTATAATAGGGTCCGAGAGAATTCAAGACGGCAGGTTGAGTAGTCAGGTTTAGAGCACGCCACCGGAATGAGTGGCAGTGAGACCGGAGCTGAGTTTGAGTTACGATTTATAATCGAATGAATCGACGACGAGGAGCGGTGGAGTACTGAGGGTGAATTGTATTAATGACAACGCCCTTTGGATTAGTTTTCACTAATTGCTCCAAATAAATTTGTGTTAGTTTGGCGCCCAATCACGCTAAGTAAACCAATATAGCCTTGCACGTAACATTGACACCACCCGAACTGTTACTATATATATATATATATATATATATGCGCCAGGAAATGACATTGTCAAGTTCTAAATTTTGGGAGGCATCCCCCCATTAATCAGAATGTTAGAAAGACTTTTACAGGGAGCAGTTGTTTGCTAGCTGATATTATCTTTTAAATAAACTAGTTTGTCATTAATAAAATTATTTGATCAAAATTGTCTGCATAATAAAAACGACTGACCACGTCATAACTCAATACAATATTTTGACTTAACGCTCTCTCTTCATAAATATTTATTTTTTCCCTAAATATTTTTTCGAAAATAATCGAATCTAAAAAAGTTTCCATTTAATGTTTTAAATAACTACCCACAAACCTACAATTTATACTATAATATATAGTTAGGTATTGGAATTGTCGAGATATTTATTTATATTAGCCCAGGAAAGGAGAGAATTTGGTACTAATATATCTTCGTCAACAGGTGACTTAACTGGTATTTGTTGGGGTAATCAGTCCTAATACTGGTCTGATAAAAATCTTAATGCTAAATATCCAGCGCAAGCCTTTTCATTTCTACATAACTACCATATTCACATCCTTCCTAATCTGTTTAGATATTCCATCCTTGGTCTCCCTCTTTTATCTTATACCACACACTTCTCTCTAATGCTAATTTTACAAGACCCTCATGTCTATTAAGGCATCCCTTTTGTTGTTCAAAGTCTTCCAAATTGTTCTCTCTTCCCCTATTCTGTTAATAACCTCTTAGTTATTCACCCTATCCACCCATCTGATCTACAACATTCTCCCATAGCACCACATTTCGAAAGCTTCAATTATATTTTTTCTCTGGAACTCATACCGTCCACGTTTTACACCCATATACTCATACTCCGTACCAATATTTTTAATAATGATTTCCTAATCTTCAATTTATATTAACTGTAATTAAATTCCTCTTTTTTCGAGATCCTTGATTGCCTGTTCTATTCTACTCTTGTCTGCTATACGTCTACCTTACCTAGTTATTATGCTGCCCAAGTAGCAGAATTCCTTAACTTCTCTATTAAACCTAAGTTGTACTCTTTTACAGGAATCACGTTAATGCAATTATGTTTTCCAAGTCTTCTTATGACTACCCTAATACTACAATATCAACAGCAAACCGTAGGGATTTTATTTCTTCTCCTTAAGATTGATTCACTTTTTACTTTCATCACCTCCTAAATATAAGTTAAACAGCACGAGCCCCTTTTTCTTGATTCCTGCTTCATTTTTTGCCATTCAAATATAATTACTGCTGACTGGCATCTATAGATAATTTATTTCAGTTAACATTCTGAAACGCTATTTACAAATCTACAAATGCCATGAACGTAGGTTTTTTTCTGAAATGTCTTCTAGAATTAGGCTCAGAGTCAATATTGCTTCTCTTGTCTCTAAAACCACACTGATCTTCTAACTCCCATTCTATTAAACGTTCCATCCTCCTATTTATTATTTTCGTTAATATTTTGCACGCATGAGTTACTAAACTAATTGTGCTGTTCACATCTATCAGCCCCAGTCTCCTTTGCTATAGGGATAATTATGTTGTTATGTTACAATGTTAATTGGTACCTAATTATGATTTATGGGTATAAAATTGCATTATAATAATTAAATGATTTTATTACCTGTATTATTGTCTGTCTGTTCAATTATTTGTAATGCAACATTAATGTCTGTCAGATTGGTCTACAATATAATTTGAGAATTGAGATGGGAAAGGAAATGAAATAAAATACAATGCATGGTCAAAAATCAGAAATAGAAGAATATTAAGTGTTAAAACTTTTAATCTTAACTTTCGGTACCTTTTCAGTTCATACTACAAAATAATTTATATAATAACATATATTTAACATAAATAGACGAACTTGTTATGTTGTAGTTACTTTTAATCGAAAACATATTGAAATATAGTGTTGCATCCTGAGCAGAAATGAGGGAAATCATGACAAAGAAACAAATTGCAAAATTTTATTGTTGAAAATTCAAACGACAATAATTATATTTCGAAGTTTCAAGGAAGCACAAGTTAATCATAATAATAATTTGTCAAATATTGAATCTTTACATTTAAAACATTTACATTTGTTCATATGTGAAGCATTTATCTCACCAATATGCTTTCTACGTTAACAGTTCCAATATAAATCTATTTAATCCTACCTTTCATTAAATATACATGTTAATTTAACACATTATTTATCTAATATTTATTTCAAGTTTACAAAATATTTCTTAATTCTTGTTAGAAGCTTGCGCTTGCGAACTTTATACCTCTAACACAGTATTTTATGCTGCACAATTTATTTATCAAGGTTATTTCTAAAATATTTAGAATTTTTTATTAAATATAAGCAATTAAATATTTAATAATTTTTCTGGCAATTAAATATAAAATAAATAAATGATTTAATAAACCTTTTTGTTAGTATGTTTGTAATTTAAATATTAATAAATTATAAAGTTTCGTGTCTCTTTTGAGACTTCTCCAGGCAAAACGTCGCAATATTTAAATTTAAAAAATTGTTTCAAGGAGGCTGATTAAATCATTTATAATGAATTAAATATTACCATAACACCGTAATTGGCAAATAAGTTAATTTCTATTTTATTTCCTCTAAATATGGTAAAACAATGAACCCAATAGATTTTTACTGTCATTAATTGTGAGTGACTTATTTATATAAATGAATGAATTCTATTTATAATACATATTCTACTTATATATATATATATATATATTAATGAGACTGGGAGGATAAGAATTTAAAAAGAGAATCGTAAATTTTTCTAAATACCGTTGTGGGCCTTCTCTACCAAATATAAAACCATTGCTGTTTTATGTTAGTGTGTGATTTGAATATAAAAGGAAATTAATTTACGGTTGCGCAACATAAGAGATAATTGGTATGCACATTTATACAAGTAGTGGATTAAGCATTTTAATATTTAAAGTTCTTCTATTTTTGAGTCTTGACTCTGCGTTGTATTTTATATCATTTCCTTTCATCATCAAAATTATGGTATTTCTTTAGTAATGCAATAAAATAATTTTAATGAAAAAAACATATTTCATGATATATGTTAGAACATTTTAATATTTGTTCAGTGAATTCCATTAAAATTTTTCAATATCATACCAAATTAATGTAAATATATTCTTGGTTTATCAAAAGAAAAACGTCTGTAACGTATTTCTTGAACATATTTTGCAACCGTAATGTTCAACATGTGAGTTAACTTTTTTAAAAAAAATTATTTTTGAAAGTAAGAGTTATCACTAATCTTCTCCATTTTACCAGAGAAATATTAATTTTGTCTGTCTGATTGAGTGCGTAAGATCTTGACCTAGTCAAACTTTCTAAAGCCGTTTTGACTGAAAGTCTGAAATTACTGCAGAGTCTACGTTACAAGCGAAAACTTAGTAAAAGTGACAGCTTCACGGTGTAAAGTTTGTATTTCGGATGTAGAGGTTTCGTGACTGTCGCGTCGCGGCCAAACTCGTGTCATGCAACAGCAAACGAGGGAAGTTTTGATACAATTGACGCTTTAGAGGAGAACGCTGAAAGAGGGAAAGTTTATGCTGGAGGGAAAGATGCGCTAGAGATGCAATAAATATAAACTATATTAGAAATATATGTATCGTTCAGGAATATTAATATTTTTAAATGTGTAGTGAAATATATAAAAAACAATGATACTTTAAAATATGTTAAACGGGGATATAAAATTTTAAGTATGAGAAAATTTAGTTTCACAAAAATAAATTTAATTCTAAAACACTATCTAGGTACAAAATATAATTTTATTAGGGATATCACTAATTTATAATTAATTAATGATTTTCTTATTAGCGGAGTCAGCATCTCAATAAAACAAGCGAAACGGTATTTTCAAATTTTCTTCAAATGTAGGACTGCATTATCACCAAACATCTTCTTTACAAAATGTGAAGAACATGTGTGAAATATATTTCTGAAATAAAAAATGAATGTTTAGGATTCATGTTAAAACCACACACACACACACACGCAAATCAAACATCATTCCTTCTTTACACACTTTCAGATCCCTGAACAACCTAACGTGTGAGTGTCTGTGCTATGGGAAGGGGGCGGGTTAGTGGTTGTAGGGTTATCTACTTTATACTATAGCCTCACGAGATATCTCTCTTACACACAGACCAACACACACAACTCATACATCTCATCCACATCTCTCACATCTCTCTATTGCTGCGATTGTAGATGCACAATAATACATTATCTATACATATTTATAGGGTATATCATACATGGGACACACAACACAACTAATGATTATGAGATGTTAGAGAGATTGGGGGGGGTGGCTGGGGTGAAGAATACACATATATATCATATATACATCCATCTTCCCCCCACACACACTGAGATGCGGGATAGAGGGAGGGTCATGGGGGATTTGTCTTCTATTTCACACACAAACATCGATTATATGGGGGCATTGAGTTGAGTATGATGCTATCTAGATAGGGGGGGGGGTGGGGGTGAGGGGTGGGTGGTAGGAAGAAAGGGTGAGGGGATGTGTGGAGGGTTGGGTGGTGTGGGGGGTTAAGGGTGATAGGTGTAATCTACTTGAAGCACATCAACGTAAATTTATAAATGATGTGTTGGAGTGGAGTGATAGGTTAAAATTCTATATGAAAAATATTATACTATAGCGATGAGTGATATACTAATGGAAAGAGATACAATTGATTTTTTATTAAGGGAGTGAGAGTAGTAGAGGTTTGAGATTTAGGGTGTTTTATATATATATATATCTATATGAGAGGAGTTAGGTTTTGAGATGTTAGCTTGGAGGTGAGTATTTTGGGAGTTAGGGGAAAGGTATTTTTTTTTGTATTAGATATTTTTGAGGGGAGGATTTGTGTTGGATTTTATTTAGGAAGTGGGGTGGGTATTGTATGAGGTTGTTTGGTGGTTTTTTGGTAGTTTGGGGGTGTATATAGGATTGTTTTAATTGGGGTTTATTGTAGTATGGATATGTTTTATTTTGGTATTTTTTTTTAGGATTAGGAAAAATGTTAAAGAATTGTTCATTCTTTCTGTTTAAGTCATATTCTAATAAACTTGATTCAGTAATATGGGAAAAAAATTAGTGTCACGTCTGTGTGAGAAAGGTGATATATGAATACACTTGTTTGTATATTATTAGAAAAAGCGTTTGATAATGTGTTCAGGAACACACTACTAAGAAATAAAATATCGATAAAAAAGATACAGTCAGCAGTAATTAGAATTGAAGATAAAGGAAAGAAAGCAGAAATCAAGAAAGGAGTAAGAGAAGGATACAGTCTGTCACCCAAGCTGTTTAACTTATATATAGAACAGTCGATGAAGAAAGATAAAACGGTAAATGGAAAAGGAAGAGAAGAAATAAAAACCCTACTCTTTGCCGACGATATTGTAGTATTAGGGGAATAATGGGAAGACTTGGAAACCATAATAAATAGCATGACCGTGGTCATGGAGAAAGAGTTCAATTTGAGGATTAATAGAGGCAAAACCAAGGTAATGGAGTGTAGTATGGAAAACATGGGAATAACAAAGGGTGTTAGATTGGGAAGGGATAGCTTGAAGGACGTTATGGAATTCTGTCACTTGGGAAGCCTAATAACTGGAAATGGTAGAAGTATAGTAGACATAAAGAGTTGGAGAGTACAGGCAAGGAAGGCTTTCGCGAAAAACAGGAATTTAATTACGGGTGAATATTAGGAAATCGTTGCTAAAAATGTTCGTATGGCGTTATAGAAATGCGAAACGTGGACGATAAGAGTTGCGGAAAGGAAAAGAATAAAAGCTTTTGAAATGTGGCGCTTTAGGTGAATGCTGAAATTCAGATGGGTGGATAGAGTAACTAACGAGGAAGTTATAAACAGAATAGGGGAAAACCGAACATCATGGAGGACCTTGACCAAGAGAAGGGATAGGCCACGTTTTGAGACATGAGGGTTTTGTAAAATTTGCATTAGAGGGAAGTGTGTTGGTTAAGAACAGAAGATGGAGGCCAAGAATGGAATAAGCTAAGCAGATTATGGGGGATTTGGTTGAGGTAGAGATGCGAAAATGAAAAGGCTTGCGCAAGGTAGGTTATAATGGTGGGTTAAGTCAGACCAGACATAGCACTGAATACCACAACAACAACATTATTAAATACTTCTAACCAGAACACTTATTAGACAATTAGGGGAGTAGCCCATTAGAACATTAACATTAAATTTCACAGTGTTTATTTGACGATATCGCCCTTAGAAATCTTAATGGTTTGTGTCTTGATTACCGTGAAGATGAGTAATATAACCTGTCGACTTCAATGGTCCACATTACAGAACAAATGTTCTGTATTACCAGCTAAAGTTACAACCCAATTTTCTAAAAAGACTAAAATGACGAGAGCGGGAGTGGGTGGGTAGAGTGGTGAAAGTACGTCAGTGCTGTTTGTTTATGGATACGTTTTAGTTAATAAGGTCGCGGGTCGTGGGTGGAATGTTTGATACAATCGCTATGGAGAAGTTGTGGCACCTGTGGGACAGGAGAACAATGCCGTAATTGGCTGCTTGCCATGCCGACATGCGTCCTACAATTAGACATACAAATCTACACGTGCGTACATTGAGATACTAGTGAAAGTTCGGACAATCTTTTAGAATAGTCTCCACATAGGCCAAAATAAACTTTACTGGAACTTGCAGTGTATTTAGACGTCGTGGACTTTTTAGAGGCGAATATTTAATCTCTTCTTTATTTAAGAACTTAAGAATAAAATTTAGATATATTTTTAGTGAAAATATCTATATAAACATATAAATTTCTGTGAAAATTTACAAAACATATTATGAAATTTGGTCGTATTTTTTCTCTATAAAGTTAGATCTCAAAAAGTGAGTTGACTGAAGATGTCGAACCACATCATACAAGATTGTGCCTTTTCCTTTACTTCCTTATACAGAGGAAAACGGAAATATCAGCTGTCATTCACGTTCATCATAAACATTAATTGCTTACACTATTTATTACACTGCCGAAAATGAATTTCTTTACGGGTGAATGTATTCTTTCTCCTTTCTTGAAAATTTTACTAATTTAGTGTTTCTTCTTATTCTTCCAATGGCTCAACCCTCTTGAGGGCCTAGGCCTACCGAGGTGGCTGCGGACTGTCATCTGGCGTGACACATAGTGATTATGTTTTCCTAACGAAAATTAGTAAGAAATAATAATTGTGGATGCAAAAGAAGGTAATATCTTTCCATAGATGAAACTTAGTGATTTTTTTATGAAGGTAAAACATTTACCTCTTTTCTCGTAGGCTTAAAATAATTTCATGAGTTGCGATTTATAAAAAAAATTATAAAAAATAAAAGTTAAAATTTATATCGTAGTTTGCTACTATAAAGACCTATTCTGCGAACAAGTTTCAGATTTTTAACTATATGCTCAACACAGCTATAGCGTCATCCATTGTAAAAATTTGAAAAATCCCAATTAAAAGAGTTGTAATTTGTAAATGGAATGTCATTCACCATTGATAATTTATATAGAGTACCAACACCATTATGTGTAAAAGCACGTAAAGTATTGAGACTCGCAAACTGTTTCTTCTTGGGTAAATTAGCCTACGAATGTAGAATTTTCTTAATTTGGAATAGACAACTTCGTAGTACACAGATGCATGAAAAAATAATATTAGGTTAATAGGTATGAGTTTAACGTGTAGGCCTTAATGTACTGGACGCGATGCAGTTTATTTAAAAAGGATATATCATTACAATCGTGAGTAATTTAAAAATAATTAAAAATAAAGAGTCCTGCAAACGCGAAAAACGGCGTGCGCGCTACAACAAAAGCGGCCGTCATTTTTGAACCGGACACAATATAAATGAAACAAAATTAGTTCTGAACTGCCAAAACATGAAGGAATGCACGAACGAAATATTAATTTTTTCTGAGATGGTGCGGCAACCACTTGGCTTGGATTGACCCTAACTTTACATTGATTGTAGACGTTCCCTAGGATTTATTCTCCTCAAGGCTCCCTTGTTTCGCGTAAAGCAGTTTCAGATGACTAATATATATTAACTTTTGTGGAGCACGATTTCATGCCTGATTTTCTTGATTGTTGCTGCGATTCTTCAATGGAACACTTGGTAAAATCGGACATTCTAACAGAACTCTGCTTATTTTTTTGGATGGGTAATTCGTAGTCGTAAAACGTAAAACAAAATTTAATTTAGTAATTATTTTTAAATATAGACCTGTAATATAATATAAATATATAAATTACTTAGTAACTTTGATGATTTTGGGTCCTTGAATTGCACATATTATTGATATCAGGCACAATATTTGTAAATTGAATATTACCTGGTGTGGCGTCTAGACTGTTTCTGCACTTTGACTTCATTGCAGCATAATAATAAAATCCAGTTTCGCATAAATAGGAAGTAAAACAATAATAGCTTGTTTTGAAATATTGTGGTACTCTTTTGAACTCGCCCTGTAATCACATTAGACTGATCATTGTAGTTTTCTTTCACTGATAAATCAATTAAATTTTCATAACAACTTGCACTCGAACCTACAGGTTTAGCAGTTACAGAAAATGGATTCTGAACCCAGTAATCGTCCTTACTAGTTTTCTGAAAATATTGCAAAAGATTTGATTCCAAGTTATATAGCTGTTCTAATAACATTTTGAAAACTTCTTCATCTACTTTAACATCATTCAATCATTCATAATGACAGGAAACCAATTAAGATCGTTAGATTTAGCTCATGAAATCAAATATTGTATTTTTTTAATCAAAAGATCCAATTTTAGTTCTTGTTTTAAAATTTATACTTTCTTCTCATAATGATAAGTTCATTGCTCTTTGTAAAATATCTGCCAGATATACGAGTTTAATCAGCCATGAAGGATTTTGTAAAGCTTCAACAAAATGTTGTCCTGAATTTTTTTGTGCCTTCTAGAAGACCAACAACTCATTTAGAAGTTCAGAAAGTCTTCATAGTGCTTTACCTCTGGATAGCCATCTCATGCCAGTATGTAATGAAAGAGTTTTGTGTTCACTAGCCATGTTAATTTGGATTGAAGTGATCACTAAAATTTTCCTGCGACCCTCCAGCTGACAACTGCTGCACTAGATAATCCTGGCAGGCTGCAATATGTGCTATTGAATTAAATTCCACAAACGAAGGTGTATAAGATTGGTTTATTATTTGGTCAAAGATGCTCATTGCCAATTTAAGTAAAATATTGACTGTATAATTGTGGGCTATGGCAATCTCTACCTCACTAGTACAGTATTCTGGTTGACTGAATACGTCTACACTTGTTAATTGCTACTCAAGTGTCCTATTGTAGCGGGAAACAAGGAATACGGTTTCTTTGTTTCGTAACGTTGTGATTCGATTTTCTCCCACTCGATGCAAACGGAGTTTTCGTCATACGAATTGATTAAGTAGTATTATAACATGATATTATAATCCATCCATATTATAGAGAGAATCACTTCAAATGTTTGCGGAACACCTATTCAGACCCCGCGGAACAAAGTTTGGGAAGCCCGGGCGTAAAGTACTCCTGGAAATGCATCACCTACTCGTCGACCCGTGTACATGTCAAGGATTTTTGTGACTCGCATTGCAGACCTCTCCGTTGAAACACAGTAATAACTGCCTTCAGTCTTTCTTCAGTACTTCCACTACTTGTACCCTGCAGTCGATAAATGTTAGCCTAGCCTTCTATTTGAAAGAACCACGTTACGCAGTGACTCCGATACATATCAGCTCTGTAGTTACTTCTATATTTTGGAAGAAACTACGTTTCTTACGGTGACGGCCTTGATTCCTCTCTCTTGAAGCAGGATTAATTTTTTTTTCTCCTCGGCTACTGGTTCTTAACTTCCTTTTTGCTTCTCGTTCTCCCCAAAATAAACGGAATGCAGTGATATCATTGACCAGGCAAAATTAATCGCCTGATCATTTCCTGCAGTTTGTTAATTGCCTTTAACTCCACGTTGAGTCTATCCATGAGGGGTGATCCTCAAAAAACCCATAAGGTAAGGAAGGGTAAGAGTACGCACTTAGTGCTTGATTTGATATATCTATGGAGGTAATTAAGATATTAACACCAAAATTTATCACAATGTTATTTTTAATATTTCGTAACTAATCACAAAACTTTTAATAACATTACAATAAACAAGCTTGCCATTAAAAATATATTAAGAAAAAATGTCATTTGCGTACTCTTGGCCTCCTATGACGGTAAGAGTATTAGCAATGGTCACTAAAAATTTCCCACTGCTTTCGTAAACGGAGCAAGCTTCGTGCCACCAGTCCTTGCTAATACTTAACTGGATCCAGTTATCGGACAATCCTGGACAATCGACGTATTCATAATCATCAGTAGATAGTTCAGAGGTACTTGTGTTAGGTTTTGCGTTTAATTATAAACCCTTTCTGACTTTCAGATTATCTTTTTATTGTTTGTTTCTCCTGTCACCTTCTTTAATGTATCGTTTAATGGCTTTATTTGATATTCTTTCAGTCTTTTCCTTAGCATTTCTCTTTTCCATTTGTTCTTTTTCTTCTAATCCATTCTTAAACGGTGAAGAGATTATTTCTGACTTCTTTGAAAGTCTTTCTTTCCTTTTATCTTCCTGTTCCTTAAGTTTAGGAAGCGGTAATATTGAATGAATTCCGGTAACAGGTTTCTTTGAATTTAAGTTTTCCACGTTTAGAATGGCTAAGTTTCATTGTAGTAAAACTACAACTGGTGTATCCCTTGTGTCGTTCAAATAATCAGCCATAGTTCTTAAATTGAGCTGGAATATAATTTGATCGTCTTAGATCCAACTGAACTATGCTCTGTTCGGTTTTGAAGATGAGCTGGAACCTTCTTTTGTGTTTGATAAGTCTAGAAGAGGTCAAATTGTTGTAAAAACAAGAAAGAAACATAATTTCATTATTTATAAAGTGAAAATAAGCATTAGCAAAAGAACCGTGGAATAAAACTAGATAAAATTGCCATTCAAGGACAAATGTTGTTTGTGAGGTACAGGTTAGACCTGTAGCGCAGTAGAACCCGCGTCCAAATTTTATTATGATTTACGGGAACTTAAATACCAAATATTCCGGAATGGCAAAGTTGCTTGTCAGGAAGAAGGGGTTTTTCCGCGCGTCGTCTCGGCGGCTCGGAAAAACAAAGGGACTGCGACTGAAACCTGGACCATAAAGCTCGGACATCCCGTCGCCTGGGAATTTGGTGACCGGGGGGCGTGTGTTCCCCAAACACAAATTAAACAAGGGATATGATTGGAGGATATCCATCCCTGCCACCTTAGTGATAGGTGTCGGATAAGTGGGGACAAGGCTTTAAAGAGGCTGGCGGAGACAATTTTAGGGAGATTGGAGAGATTTTTGCAGTGGTTGGAAAGAGGAGATTGAAGGAGAGTGGAGAAACAGATTTGACAGATTTTGGAGAAATAGATTGCTGGTGATACAAGGTGGTGGTGAAAGGAGATGGCAGCAGAGTGGTAGAGAGAGGAGATTGGTGAGGTAGCAGCGGCGACCATGCTTTGATCAGTCCAGGAAGCAGGGAAGAAAGGTCTTAGCAACAAGGGAAGGAAGACTTCGTGTTATTGTCGACCGGCCTCTTCAAGTTCCACAACACGGAAATTACATCGAGACTCCTATGAAAACAACTCAGGTTCGTCAACGAACTGATCTGCTACACGTGATCACGCAAACCATTAATACCCTGAGATTATAATTAATAAATATATATATTTAAACTCAATTATTAAATTAATTAAATAATATCCCCCCCTAATCATTTACAGACCTATGCAGTGTTGCGTACTCTTGGTCTCCCACGTAGTTTTTCACAAAATCGTCACCTGACGTCTGCACTGTGCAGACACTAAACCCGAACTGGCCTAAAATTGTAGCTAAATAATTGTTCTTTGAAATGATATGTGACACAAAATTATAATTCATTGTTATACGGCTCGAAAGTTTTAGGTTTTAAACTGTAATTATTACATACAGAATTATCCAAAGTATATTTTACTTCGTGAAATCCAAACAAAGCAGTAAATAGATGTCATTACGGCCTGTTCTCCTACACTTGAAGACTCACTAAAATAGTATCAAAAAGTTTCCGTAAATTGCTGCCAACACAATGGAAATTCATTGCGTAATCATACCCTACCTGAATTTCCATCTCCTATAAAATATGAATATTTTTCATTTTCTGCCTTCACACTTGGGCAGAAGTGGTGTTTTCCCGTTACCTTAAACCGCTTGATGATGGACGCATTGCAGTTTTAAATTAAATTTTCATCAATATTGTTTCTCCGCCAAAAGTATAATTTTACACAATAAGTAAATGTAATAATTTAAATTAATAATAAAGGAAGTAAACACCCTATCCAATAATCTTACAATTATTGCCCAACTGTAGAGCTTAATATTGAACAATTAATAAAAAACTAATTACCCCCACACACACACTTAGTATAAGAAAATTATTTCGGAATTTATGATCATTCAGCTTAAAGTTGCAATTTCAAACCGTGTTATTAACTTAATGTTAATATTTACTATGAAAATAAACATAATTTAACACAGACTACAAATAGTATTATTAGGCTCGTTAATTTCCATTATTACATTTACACGTAGAAAGAGAAGTAGATTTAGCATACGGATTTTGATTTTCACAATCCAGTTTGTCCAGTAGAATTGTCTATAATATTTCTTAATTTGCAGTTATTATAACGCACGTTGTGTCAAATTCAATGAAAGGTATGCGCGCGGCAGTTGCCACGTGGTCGCGCTGGGCAGAGCAGTTGACTGAAGGACAATGTTTAACATTAAGGTTCTCACATGCCGAGGCACATTCATGGTGGTGTATGTACCGGCATCGAAGGCCTTGGGCATACAGTAATGGTTGTCTTCTAATCAAATTGGACCAATCGGTCAGCTGCCACCTAAAACTGGTAGAGACACGGAGAATGGAATGCTGCAATCTCAAAGCAAAATCATCTCTTGTCATTCGGAAGGGCGTGTGGATTGTACCAAAAATCCTGACCCTGATGGAAGTTTTCTAGGCTTTTCCCTGCATCTACTTGAATCACTGTGTAGGATCCTTAAACTAGGGCCTGGGTGCCCTAGTCAACCCTTGACTATGTTTCTCTACCTTCAACATCCACCCTCCTATGCTATTAAAGGGGACTTTTCTGTTTCAGTATCACCCTCATAAAGCCTGTTGCCCAAGAAATACAATGAAAAAAAGCAACTAATATAAGTTGTGGTCAATTTTAGGGTAGTATAGTTGAAACCATTTGGGCCTAATAATGAAATATTGGTACCAGGGAGTCGGAGATTTACTGGCCCAGATCGTGCTTTAGATATCAACCAAATGGAATACGATCTGGGTCCAGTCTAAGATCATTAGTCCCGTACGCGATTTTTACGTACACAATGTTTCAGGCCCCGACAGAAATTTTGAGATTCTATTAGAAAACTCCATTATGACCCAAATGTTGCCAGCAACTAGGGGGTATCGTAATTAGAATTATCGGAGGACATAGATCAGACGACAAGACGAAGACGTTAATGTAACCTTTACATCTTCCTATAGCTCCACAAACGAAACGTTAAACCCGTTTGATGAGATCATCAGGAAAGAAAATAATAATAAACGTCAATGAAAGTGTGTTCTAAAGAAATTAAATACTCTTCTATTCAGTCCTTAAACACATAGAGAAATTTCTCTCGTTCTTTAGTTGTTCTAAGTGGGACCAATTAAGTTCCTGTCCTATATATAGTGTACTAGTATTGTAACTGAAATAAGAAAGCGGGGTTATTCAAACGCATGACACAAAATTTAATTACACAATATTTGTTAATAGGATTACAAAGAATTTACGTAGTAAAATTTACAAGACTCTTTCATTTATATATTTTTATTTATTTAATGAGTGCTTACTTCACTCAGGAAATTTGAATAATCAACAAAAAGTCTTAAATTAGATGAAAGGGACCTATCTTCTAGTAGACGACGACTGCGGATTGAATTCCCGAATATTCTGAAATAATTCTCAGGAGAATGGTATTGCTAGGTTGGCTCTCGGACATTAACCTTCTAGGTAGCACGCAATCTCGGTGTTTAAAGTTCGGGTAATGAACTCCAGTTCATCTAGTTGTGAATTTACTCAATTAGCATGGAGCAACTACAATACTCTCTTCCAAATGACTATGCACGGGTTTTCAGTTCTTTTATATCGAACAGTTGGTGGTTCACTACAAGATTACGTCTTCATTTCCGTACCTCAAGATCCTTCCATCAGCTACGTTTCATAATGTGCTACGAGAAACTCATCTCCAGGATGCTACCACCAAAACCTCTCTCTAAGATCTTACTTTCAAGTACTTCTCCAAGATGTGACTTTTAACTGCCTGGAAGTCTTTGTCCCAGACGTTAACATCAAGTTACGTCTTGAAGTCTCGTCCACCTCCCAGCTTGAAGAATTTTTGTCCCACCCCAGAGGTGGAAATCAACTCACATGATCGTCCTTATCTGCCAATCTCTTTTGAATTTAAATTTTAGCGGCTGCCAAGTTTTGGTAGTGGAGGGAGCTTAACTTTGGGAATTAGGTGGACTTGGTGCCCTACTAGCTAAAAATACTCAGGGACTCTGATAGTCCCTTGTTATTTTCCTCGCACGGGAAACCTCTGTCGGAGATTCCAAAGTCCGGCATATTCCCAATTTGCTCGTAGAATGATTTATTAACTGGTTCACACTATATACACTACAATATGCAACGGGCAAAACCTTAATTTCTAATATTCAAGACAAACTATTCCATTTAGAGACTAATCCTTTTGACGGGAAGGAGAAATTGTTCTAACACTGAAAAATAATTTTGTAATTCTATTTGAAGTTGAACGACCATTGTGAGGTTTAATAAAAGGAACATTATGTAATAATCTAAAAAGAATGAGATAAAATAATAGCAAAAACCTAAATTTGTTTGATAATCTTTCTACCAAACATCTGTTACAAGTCGTCGCAGCGACGTGGAAGTATGACATCCCACAACCGATAATTGAATCCAGTGGTGACGGTTATTTTTTTATTTGCCATTCGCTTGCGGAAGGGAGGGTGGAAGGGGAGCAGGGAGAAACATTTAATTAATCAAGATAGTGGTCGGTAGCTGTAATTGCAGAATATATGAAAGGCACTTAAAACTTTATGCATATATAGCTATTACATTTCAACATAAAAAAGAAATATTATATGAAAATTGCGTTTATTAGATTTTTATAATGGAATAGCTTTTTGTGAAATAAAAAACAAACGAAACCAGTCTCCAAAATAAATTCGATCACCAATTCTATAAATCGTTTTCAGTTACCCAATAAAATTCTAAATTTGAGACTGAATCTTTAATTTTCTTCTACTACATAGCTTATAATTCCTTGTCGTGTTACAATAAAGAAGAAACATTTTATTAATCTTGTATTGCTATATTCAAAACGTTTACCTCCTGTGGTGTAGTGGCTACTGTCTGTGCATCAAACACAGAGATTCTAGCTCCGGAATGGGCATTGATGTTCGTGTGTATGTCTAAAACATTTTCACAATCACCAAACCAATTGCATAACTCCTGCTGCTACGTTCGCTCGCTAGACATTTATTCATGACAACAAAATTTAATAAATGGCATTCTTAAAAACCAGAATAAAGCAAAATGAATTAAATGGACACGTAGAGTAATGATGAATTTATAATTTACATCAATCCCATTAAAATCAGAGGGAAATGTGGCCAAAAAGAAGCAAAATTTAATATGGAAAATTAGAACTGGCGATGAAGACTGTTGCTGCATTCTCTGGCGGCGTTTTTTTTAGTCTACTTTTGGCTGAGAATCTGGAGGCTCCTGACGATGACTTCATTGGATGATCTCGTTGTATGGCAGGCGCATTGGGCCCAAGATAGTAGAAACTCCTGCTATAATTCTACATCTGCTAAGGCCTCAAGATACCACCCCCAACACTAAACAACGGATCTCAATTTAATGATGTCCTACCACCAGCTCGTAATTTTGTGCTTAGTGTCTCAAAATACTCTCCCCTCGTCACCGCACTTGGTCCAGAAATCTTCTTCCCCGCTTTTTCAGTAGCCAATCGGTTGAAATTTTAAACACCCACTGGTTTGTATTTGAACAATTGCAGACAATAAGAAAATTTTTATTCTCAGGTGTGGATGAATGCCTTCAGATATATTTGGTATTAGTGCCGTACAGTAGCAATTCCTAATTTTTCACGCCAAGCTTTCAAGTTGACGGAGGCAAATTCTTTTTGAATTAGATACGGGTGACACTCATTGTTCGTAAAAGCCCCTTCCATTAATATGAAGAAAGGCTCATTTCCATTGTTCAAAGAAGGGTGAAAGCGCTGCCATGCACACTCACAAAAAATGCGCGGCAGATCTTAACACTTAATACACGTTATATAATGTATTTCAAGTTCTATGCCTGTCATGAACTATACATACGTAAATTTTCTAAATATAGCTAACGTTATGGCTCTGTACATAATATATAAAGATTTAAATGACCCTGAAGTAATTCAATAAAACCTAGGAGTGAAATGAGGCGTATATATGTAGTACATTTTCCATAAACCTGGAAGGCTTGAGGTCCTGGTTGGTTGTTTCTCATCTACAGTTATTTATTTTATTCCAGCGTAATTCATACGTCTACTTTCTGTATTTATTTCGTTCTTTAACTTGAAAACAGCGGCTTATCTGTAAATAAAGCAAAGTGTTTTTTGCGAAAGCATGAGGAAATTGCATTCATAATGAAGCGGTGTACTTAGATTCCTAATCTCTTTGCCAGGCAGGCGTGGAGGTTGAGAATAACTTATTCACATAGATAATTGGAGTTGCACTAAGCCAGAATTACTTCCCTTGTTCGGGAACACTTTTGTAGTTGTAAAACAGCATTTTTCTCAGCCTGGCTGGATTTATTGTAGGATTAAATTTAACGCCATCGCCATGTTAAATTCAGATTCAACCAACCTAAAAAAAGTACAAGTCAACAATACATCCGTCCTACTTACGATTTCAAATTGTGATTTGCGGACCAACTTGTGAAAGATATTTTTCGCAGTTCAAGTGATTTGCGTAAAACAAATTATTTGTTATAAATTTTCTACCAGTTTTCATTTCAAGTTGTTTTCCTACATATTTGTAAGAAACTATCTTCCATTAGCCGTTAAATTAAAAAATAATTACATAAAAGGAAATAACCCGTCTTCTCGACTATGAAACGCATTTATTTTTAATTAATTTGTGCTAGATTGATGGAGCCATAAATTGTTAATTCCGAAATAACGAATGCAACTTTTATTAAGTAAAAACTGTTTCTTAAAGTATCATATTGTAGGTTAGTTAAAATATTTATTGAAGCACATTTACGCTAAATTATAGTACTAATGTACAATTTTTCCAGAAATTGGTATTAAATAATTTAATATGTAAAGTATTCAAGAAAATCGGAAATTGATGTGAACAAAAAGTAGTTTTGCAAGTGACGCAAAAATTAATACCAGGATAGAAGCTGCAATGCATGGTAAATTGAAATCAACGTTTTACGTATTATTTAATAAAATTAAAATACCTCCATCACCCCTGTGAGAAAACATAAAACTTATTTTTTTCGTGAAATATTCATTAAATACGAGCAAAGTTTCTGGATAAAAGTATATTTAATTTTTACCATAAATTATTAGTACATATTATACATATATGTATATAATATTTCAATAAGGGCGAGTTAATGTTGAAACAGAATAAAACTAGCGGTGTTTGAAATATTAATGAAATTATTTTTATATTTACTATACTAGTGCAAAAGTATGGCTTGAAATGCATCTTATCAGTTTTTCAAGTGTAACGATTTTTTCGGGGTTTTATCATGCAGGGAATTTTAAAGAATAAAATTTCCTTCTAAAGCGTTATAATCGGGGGTAATTCTCAACTCTGCATACATACCTTTTAATACCGTGTGCGCTAACACGCCATTTTAACGAAATAAGCTTTAATGTTGAATCCTTTTGAAAATTTAGTATCATCGGATTATATGCATAGAAATGTATATTAAAAGAGAGGAAGCGCGTGAGAAGGTGTAAATGTGAGGGAGGGGGGGGGAGAACGAATCTTGCAGTCGAGAAGTTTTCCTCTCTTTTTTCCCCTATTTTTATAAATGTTAATTAAAAATTTAATCTCTTGATTCCGAAGTCTGTTCTGCGAAGCTGACAAAAGGCTTTAACCCATGTGGCTGGCTGGCTAAGTGGGACCGAGAGCGCCGCGTTAACATGTGTGTCCACGTTGGTAACGAGCCTTTCGACCTGGTTAATCCCCCAGTACCGGGCTAGAGTTTGCTACCAAGTCAAAAGAAAGACTGGGTCGTATCGAAGGAGAATTTCTCAACCATGGTACTTTGTTAGAGTCTACATAATATGAAGTGAAGGGAAACACCATCAACTACGATTGTGATTAGGGTAAATATTAATTATTTCATAATTCAGCTAACTTGTTGTATCTTTCTCCAGTTGTGCCACCGATAAAATAACTTTAGAAATGAAACTCTAATAAAAATCTTGCAGGGATATGCATGCGCGGTTGATTGAGTAATAAAAAATTATTTAGCAAGAAAGCTATTTATTTAAAAAAGCTATGCCCGCGACTTCGTTCTTGCAGAAATGGTTCTTTTTATTATGCCCTAAAGACGAAACAACAGGTACAGAATTTTGATAAAGTTGAATTCATTGAATATATAAAAAGTACGGTATCATTTATTTATGATCGCTTTAGGCAAACCTTATGAGACGCATTTGGTTTTGAACTAGTTTTCGGAGCCAAAAATTTGCATGACGCGATAAATAAAACCAATTAACGTATTTATCGCATCGACGATCCAAAGAAGTATATTATTTCTTTGGGATTTATCTCTCTGCCAACAATATATTGATTACGGCGCGAATCCTACTGCAACAATAGATTGTGTGAGAATATTCGCCTCTCCCTCATGTTTCCAAAATTACGATTATGATAGCACAGTAAGTGGGACGAATGATATTGGAGCGCCTAATATGACTTACAACTCGCAGTTGTTTTTCAGTCTGCCTTTCGCGAGGCAATTCACATTTTGGAGACTTCAATGCACATATATTTATTATTATAATAACGTCTACAGAAAAATATTGAAATGAAATATGCGTGAACATTGAAGTTAAATCTCCTCTTTTTAAACCCTCAAATTTTCATTGAAATCCGTTGAGCCGCTTCGGACCATATTCGAGACAAACCGACAGACTGATAGACACTTCAATTTTATTTATTGGTATATATGTACACACAATTTTTTTATCAACCTGAGATTAAGTATCCAAATAAACTATTCATAAGTTTCTTAATTCTATCGCACTTTCTGATTTGTTTCAGCAACTGACTAAATTTTCGTAACCACTTAATCAAAATATACTTTTTCTTTTAATCTATATTAGAAATAGGATCATTCAATGTCAAGTGACCTGGGCATCCCCACGCAACCATTTTGATAATGATGACGAGTTGCCGCAACAGTTCTGGCCTCCATTATGTGACTTTACAACAAATTTGAGCGAATATTATTGATTATTCAATACGGTTAGTGAGCCATAAAGACACCAATTGCCAGCTTGAGATACATTAATTTATAATAAATTTCTATAAAATATATGTTTATATTGTCACTCGTCAGAACCTACAGTGATAATTGAGGTGTGGAGCTCGACTACAGAAATATGGCCTCGGGTTCCAACCCCACGAAGCAATAATTTTTATTTGTTTACTTTATTTACCTTTCATTTCTAGTATTTTATGTTTCGAGAATGTTCATTTTCTGGAATATTCTACGAATGTATAATTTGTACTGGATTCCGAATCGGTGTCAGTCTTACGAGCCTTTGTATAGCACTTCATTGTTAAATAAATATATGTATCCTGTATGTGTGTATCTCACGATCCTACAGAAACGTGACAATATAAACTTACCAGATTTGTGAACCTGCAGCCAAAGAAACCCATATATCGGCGAAGGGGGTTTGTTACAACGTACCAACGAAACGAATATTATGTGCATTGTATACGATTATTACTTCTCGTGTTACAAAATTCATTGTAGATCATTTAAAGTAAAATCACTGAAAAAGGAAATCGCGCCTCTAAGAGGCAATAGTTTGGTTTTTGGTTATTTAATGGAAAATATAATAAATAAGGGATATTGGGTTTCTACCTGGGTCAATATTGGCTTAGACCACGAAATTTCGATGGTTTTCACTGCCATCTTTATCAATGGAATGCCTCAATCGGGTTCGTGTCTCTTATATACCTTCCGTCCGGCCCCTAGCTGATGTACCTCCCTTCTTAGATGATATCTGCCCGCCTCATGTCCTTCACCACCCGCTCCGCCGTTCGCTTCTTGGTCTATTACTTCTAACAGTTTAAGGTTTCTTTCATCCTTATAGCTCACATATTTATGAAAACATGGAAGCAAAAACTTATTAACGCACGTATATATCAATTCTACAAAATATATAGAATAATGTGCAGATAAAATATGAATTGTTGTTTTAACTTTTTAAGATTATATTTGTAGCTGTTATTATTAAGTGTAAAATATTTCGGTAAGTTTTTTTTAGTTTGTACTGCACTGCAATGTATTCCACTATATATGTTTATGTAATTATATGTATCTACATAACTGTGAGGAATTCGATTTCCTCATATGAGGGCTAATGGATAGTAAATATATATATATATATTCATTAATCATTTTTCAGGTAAGTATTTTCCTCTTGTAATTTCTTTTCTAAATTACAAAACATGTATTTTAATATTTTCCACAATTTTTATTAATTTAAATTTACTTTATTATGTGATTTTCTTATTGTTTATTTTGTGTTACTTTCATCTTACACACCATGCAATTTCGACATAAAGATTCGTCTAAGACTACTTATTAACAATTATTTGTTTATTTGTTATTTCTCAAGTTGACATTTTATTTCAAATTTCTCTACTACTTCTTCAGTTCAATGAAATTTATTATAATTGTGTCTTTCATTTCTTAATCTATAGAGCAGCAGAAAACGTCACTAAAAATAGTATTTTTATTAACAGATACTTAACTTTCCAGGTTCCTGTACCCTTATTATCTAATCATTTAACAGCTGTTTGTTCAAATTAATTAAAAATTTCAATTTCACGAAATTATTTACATTATCTGCGTTTTAATGCCAGGAACTTACATCATTTAGTAAAAGAGGAAGAATCAAGTTTACTTTTTCAATGTAAAATTATAATAATTTTTCTTACGATTGCAAGACCATATCACAGACATTTAAAGAAATATCGTTTCTTCCACATCATCAATAATCAAATACTCTTTTTGAGGAGAAAATTTGTGTCCCTTGAAGCTGTGCTTACGGTTTCGTAGAATTACATTGCAGCTTTTATACACCAATCAACAGTCGGCCACACGCTCCTTTCTTGTTAAAAGTTTGTCTAAACGGAGAAAGTTCCAATAAAGTTTTCTTCCTTTTGCGCAGAGAGTTTTATTGCTCAATCTAATATCCGTGCACATGGCATGCAATAAGTGATGACAAAGAAAACTTCCTGGTGACAGGCGAAAAGTACATATATAGGCGGGAGAAATTACTTGAAACTCTCTGGAGAGATTTGGATGCTCTTCACGATTCTGTTAGAAATCAGGTTTAGCATAACAAGTATAATAATTATTTTAATATCACGTGATATTATTTTATCAAACTTGTATGCGCTTACTACTATGTGAAAAAGAGCATTGGAATGAGTTAAATGTAACTAAGTGATTTACAAGTTAGTTTTTTAAAAAATTTCCTGATTGATGGCCTGAATTTGGCAATCACTAACCACTTAAAACGGAGCCCATGATTTAAGAAAAATCTAATAAGGCAACTTAAATAAAAAATGATCAGAAATAACTGTTTTTGACTTTTAATTAATACATCAGGAGTCGGCAAACGTCTCTATAAAATTGTTGCTTATATATTTATCGTTTACAGTTTACCTGAATGCTCTCAGCTATATTTGAGAGCTAATTAATTTAAATGTGAATATTTAATTACTAGGAAAGGTTAAAAGGTAAAATGCAGAAACATTTTAATTAAAACACATCATGTGTAATCAATAAAATGCAGGTAATATCGACTGAAATTTGATCTTAGCAAAGAAAAAAATCAAAACTGTTTCATTATTGCTTAGTTACTGGAGTTTAATTAAATTACGAATTTAAACACACATTTCTGGCGGAAAATAAAGCAATTTCAGTTCATTGTTCTTATGTAAAATACGCAAGCCATTATATTAATAAGAATATTAATAAAAACAGCAACAAACACTAAACCGAGAAGTAGCAGGAAATGAGGCAATGCAAACACAAGGGTGAGAGATTAAAATTAAATTAAACTTGAAGTGCCCCGTTTGAACAAGCTGAAGCAAATATTTAAGCCGGTCTGTAATATGCATGTTGTTTGGAAAGATTCTTAAATATACGTTCTTAGCTCCCTGCTCCAAGCATTTAATTAGAATACCTGTCAAGTATTTGAAATAACAAGCAGTAACTCTAAATATTTACTAACGTCAAACAACGAAACTTAATTCACAAATATTTGGCGCCTTTACAAGAGGAAGTCTACTGAGGAAATTTTGCTGGGAGAAACTTAATTGTCCGAACTTCTTACTTTAGTGAAGAAGTACATCAATATCTCACACTTCTGAATTATGGATATAATTACCTAAATTGAACTCTCTGATATTAAAAACAAAACTTATTCAATAAATCTTAATAAGCGTATAAAAGCGTTTAATTAATAATACTGGAGAACGCGATAATGATGCATACTAATTATGTATGAAAATAATTCCAACAGTTTTTTATATTTTCTGCATGATTTACTATTATACTGCTGTATGGAAGAATTTTAATATATTCATAAATTGGAATTATGATTTTAAAAAATATTTTTCCAATGAACTCTGCTAACAGTAACCGGTACAAGTCATAGATGTTAACTGGAATTGAAGTAGGAGAACTAGTTTTCTGTATTACTAGGCCACTCATATTAAGAAAACATTACTTTTGAAACTTCGGAATGGGGAAATCCAGATAAATCATTTACCAAGTCAGCTATACCGCAGTCGTTCACCCCCGGGGCTAATGATTTAGGGGTGGGGGGAAAGAAGATGCCAAAATAGAAAAGCGGTAACACGAAGGTGCGGGTTCAACTGAATAAGCCTAGGCTTAGTGGTTGGTGTGTCGCCGCACTCCAGTAAATTAAGAGTTGAATGAAGAATAAATATGATTTAATAAAATACAAAAGTTAGAAACACAGACTGGCGTATAGCACCAAAAGCCTATGATCCGCTTGACGATAGATCGATCTCTACTGTCGCCTAGAGCTTTTTCTCTCCATCTGATGATGATGTTTCCTCCAATCAGAGCTCCTGCAGAACGGAATATGTCCAACGAACTCAGCGGTGAGCACGACACACAGGGTGAACGAGTTGAACATGCTGACTGGTTACCCTGCACAATCCTGAAGATATTCACTCAAATACAATCCAGCTGAGTAAACATATGACCACATTCGGGCCCTTGAACCGGGAAAATACTAAATTGATTAAATAATTACTATTATTATATTACAGTACCATACTACGACTGTACCAGGAAAGAAAACGACCGCCCCGTTCACTACTATGCGCGTTACAACGAATGAACAACGTTCTATACATGTATACAACGCGTATGATAACCGTACCATACAAGTGTAATGGCCGTTCGGTCCCGGTCGCTGTATTGGCATTTTTGCAGATGAGTGTAATGGGTCACAAGTTTTAGAGCGGAGTAGGAACACGTATCCATCGCTCTGACTTTGAAATTACGTTGCAGCAATCTACTATTTAAATCATAACTCAAAAACTACAAGAGATATCGCGAGAATTTTTTCATACAAATAATAATTACTATATAAAATAAAAAATGAAATAAGAATTCGATTTTTGTAATATCTTACGCTGTATATGCCCCCTTAATTCATTTCAATTGTGCTCTCTATATTCTGTAAGACTTTAGGCTAAACAAAAAAATGTTAGTTGATAAGAATTTTCTGTGACCCATCGAAAGAAATTGATCGTGTTGATCATAATATTCTATTAAAGAAAAAGATGTATTATGAAATAGCCGGATTTGGTTCTCCTCTTGCCTGGCCAACAGAAAACACAGAGTTACTTTAGAGAATACATTTTTTGGACAAATATTTAATTTATACTAGGGGCAAATGATGACTGAGATTCTAGAGGGTTACAGTTTGTGTCCGTTGCTCTACTTAATCTATATAAATGACTTATTTAAAGCAATAAATTCTATCATTAAGACTATACGCTTTATAGATGGTAACGATTAAGCAAAATAGCCTGGAAAATGTTGCCAATGCTGGTTTTCAGTTAATGGTTTGTCAGTCAATTGCGATAAGACCAATTTTATGCAGTTTGAGACAAATAATGCACAACAAAAGTTGTGTAATAAATTAAGTTGAATTCACAACATTTTTAGTCATCTGTGTGGACAATAAATTAATTTGGAAGGATCACATTAATATCATCCTTAGAAAGCTAGGCTTATGTCAAATTGTAGTGATCCAAACATAAGAAAATTAGTTTATTATGCAAACTTTCACTTTTTGTTGACATATGGAGTAATATTCGGGGGTACTGCATCAGGGAAAGACAAAGTTTTTAATCTATAGAAAAAGTTTCCAGAATATTATGTCAGGTTCCACCAAAAACATCTTGCAGGGGATGTTTGCAAGGAAATGGGAAAACTACTCTTAATTCCAATTATATTAACTCACTGATGGTATTTGTGGTTCATAACAGTCACCTATTCTCAAGAAACTCTAATGTACATAGATTTGATACAAGAAATAAAATTATTTTACACAAGGAAGGGAAGTCACTATAATACAAAAAGATGTTCATTGTAATGCTATTACCACATTTAATAAATTTCCAGTCTCCCTTAAACAATTAAAAAGAAATACAAACAAGTTTAAACCAGAACTAACTAACTTTTCACTAACCCACTCATTTTGCTCTGTTGAATAATTCATGCATTTGAGTGTATATTAGTATAGACATTAAAATAGACATAGTGCATTGTTAAGACACGAATTTCTTTCTATGAGGTATTAGCAATATTTATTAACATTATATATCAGGTACAAATTATATATCTTGTCTCCTCTGTGGAACTTATTCCTATCATATTATAAGTTAAACATAATCACATGAATGTAAATAATAGAATAGAGTTAATAGTAATTAATCAGTCATAATAATTTATGTACAATCTCTGACTCTTTAAACATCCCTGAAGTTCTGCTCCTTTATGGGATCAATGGAATATGTTTTAATACTGATAGCGATAAACGCAGGGTAATCACATCGTTTTACAAATTAATCTCCTTTTATATAGTTTATTGAAGACAAACAATAATAGCTAAATTGCCAGTTGCGTGTCACGTCAACGTAATTGGGCAAGGGAAACTTGAAATATAAAATTATTCCTTAAAACGAAGAACTTAACTTCTAGCGCTTCTCAGCTTTAAATTATCTTAAAAATCCCTACGATGATGAAAAGACAGAATGACGAAATAAAAGCTAATTAGGAACAATGTCTGAATTCCCCTGAGTGCCTGAGAAACTTGACTTCCACCTCCTTCCTTCTCTAAGTAACTAGGAGGATCTTGAATACTTTATTTTAATTGATTTATATCATCAATAAGGGTCTCGTAATCCTTAAAATTAGTAAATAGTCTGTCTCGAGTTCTGTATTGCTATGAATGGTTGAAGAATTATTTCAATTTTCTCATTTATTTCTTCCTTTATTCCTTTGTTTATCCCTGAATCCTTCAGTAAAGTTCTGATATCATTTTGGAAAATTGGGCTTTACATTAAAATATGAAGGAACATTACCATTTGCTATATCCGAAACGGACAAATTAGTTTACAGTGAGTAGCTGTTTCCATATTAATAGAGCTCCATGTACGGACCGCAAAGTCCAACATGTTTATTTAAAATACCGACTTCCGGCTTACACTTATATTCGCCGCACTACAGAGCATATTAGATATCACAGATTCTGATAATTCACGCTTGATTTATAGTAACATCAACCCCGTGTATGCCACAAAAAATAAGTGTACTTGTAATAACGAAAACATGTGCTTCCTGCAGGAAAGTGTTATTCGTTATTGCCTTGTGGGCCGTACAAAAAATTTATGACGTCCCATGAGCCTACTGCTGATGTTTTCATTTGACAATTACGGAACTGTTACGTCGATTTATTTTTCGTCATTTCATGATGATTCTGACACGCGCAAATTAAAATTGTTCAACTCTTGTTGGTAATTACGGAGATATCAGCAAATATATCACTGACGATATCACTCACTCTCCATATATTTATTTATGCCGCAGGCCGTGTACGAACTTACATTTGAAAAAACTTGTTACTTGTTTCATACAAAAAAAATACATCTGTAATCCATTGAATGACTATCAAAACATAATTCATTCAATTGTTAGCAGATAAAAACTTACGTATTTTATTTTTAACAAACTTCAAGTTATTGTTTCAAAAGACTTGGCAATTTTATCTATTTATTTTTTAAAATTATTTCCTTCAGTTGAGCTCAACATATGTTGCAATTTTAATGACTCGTCTCTAAACCTCTTTATTACAGCAAAAAATAATATTTATATGCAATGTTGTTAATTATTTGCAATTCGAATTTGAAAGTATTTTTGGATTTAGCAATAAGAAAATCCACAAATTTTTAATACTCACATAAATAAATTTATCTGAAGTTCTCACTATAACTGGCAACAAAATTATCACTGAATACAACACGCCCGAGTAACGCACGGCAAGTACGGAAACACTCGGTTTCAACTTCATCAAAGAAATCACGTTGCAGGGAGTAACTTACACTTCGAAACAGTTTTCCATAATTACAATTACGCTATATTATTTTTTATTTGGTTCAAGGTGGTTGAAGGTTAGTATTACTTAATGCTTCCATAACTGTAACATAGCGACGAGTACGCATTACTATTACAGAAATGAATTTTTTGGCCATCGATATAAATATCAACCGTTTGTTTCCATTAAGCCTGGTGTAATTAATTATAAATCTATTTTAAATTAAGTATTGGGTAAAAAGAGAAACGTATGGTTAAGATTTTTTTGGGTTACAGGCAACATGAGGATGATCCTTTCATAGCATGAAGGGGAAATGGAAGGTAGAGCAAGGTAGCCCCCGGGATATAGTTTGAGGATCCTGCCTGGTATTACGCCTTAAAGAAATGCAGGGAAACCCCTAGAAAACCTGCATCAGGTAGGCCGGGCTATTGGTTAAAATTCTTACCCCTTTCCGAATGTCGGGAGAGGAGTTTTCTAAAGGGGCCCCAAAATTCCCTTCTCCGTACCTTCACAAGTTTTAGGAGACAGTTGACCGACTGATCCAAAGAGATCAGCGGATCTTACCGGTCGCCTTAGATCTTCGAATTCAGTACATACATCTCCTAAAATAGATTTAAGTGCGTCGTCATGTTAGAACCTTGAAAAGGCGATCAGAGAGTACGAGGAATTCCCAAAGGTAATCCCCACAGTCAATGTGGAGAGAAATACCTGCGAGAGAAAACTCCCACAGGCATCTCTATATGACGATATGATTAAGGCTTTATTTTAAATAACAAGCCACGTGAGAGCGATCCTGAAACATGCCACTCCCTTTAATAGCATAGGAAGGACATTCAAAAGGGGAAAAAGTAGAGTTTGTGCGTATCAAAAGGTAAAACAAACCAGTCCTAATGAGAGAATGAAACATGCTTCTAGTTTGAATGGTCTGTGACGTCACTGACTCTCGTATGCTGACACATGCCATATTTTTAAAAATATATTTCCTTACTTATTCGCGATAGAGGTTTCTCACCCGCCATTGTTTTCCTCGGGATTTTAAGAATATGTGTGTAATAAGTTTTATTTCCAATCCGTCCATGCGTTTAAAATTGTGTCGAGAGTTACAAACAGATATACAATCATACATAATTTTTTATTAGAGAGATTAACGGCTAATTACAAAACTGGTTCGTGTGAAATGAACACAGACTTTATCGCACTCGTTCTTAATACAGTTTGGATCATTTAATTGATGTGAAAGTGTTTTAAAGGGAGTCAGTATATTGGATTAAGATTATTACAATTTGGAATCAACTAAAATGGAAGTATACTTTGTTTATAGTGTTTTATTACTTTAGACAAGTTTTGAAGAGTTCGTTTTCTTAAAAGCAAGTTGTGATGAGCATTTCAATGTTGTTGATTCGCCGCAGGATTGTTCAGTGTTTGGCGGTACAATTGGGGGAGACGTTACAGTCCTTCACGGAGAAGATCCTGAGCTGCCCTTGCAAATTAATGATTTATCTCAGCATGCACTGCCGTATTAATAATTTTCGTCTTTGCTTTTTGCGAGCACAGGCATTTGTAGGCGGCAGCGGTGCTGGTGGTGGAAGGGGCGAGTGAGGGCGCTTTTTAATTATGCACTGCAAGGTGCGTGTTCTGAGTGATGCTCAACAAAAGCAAGGCAAAAGATACGTGTTGAGAAATTCAAAATGCAACAGACAAGTTTAATTAAAGACTACTGCTTCTGCCCGCTGCTGCTGCTACTGCTGCTTCTGTAGCCGCCAGGCACAATGAGAGGTGCTAATGAAACTCTTGAAGAATGCGAAAAAATAACGGTTTCCGGCGTAACATGGACAGCTTGAGGCTGCGTACTGGGATGCACGAATTATACCTTCCTGGATTTTATAAGGAAACGCGGTGCGAGACACTCTTGTAGTCAGAAAAATGATCACCTTTTTCATTCATTCATAATGAAGCCAGAATCATGGTTTTGGTATTCTCTTCTCCTCCATGGTAGATTTCAATAAAACTGGAGTCTTACACCAGTCTTAATAGCTTATCGACTTATTATTTTTATGAGTATAATATTCAGCTTGGTTGTAAGAAATGATTAACAGCGACAGCTACAAACAACATATCATTGTCTACAGTTACCGTTGTAAACAGTAGAATCTCTTTGGTACCAAAACTGAGGTTTTTTCTAACAGGACTCATTGCGAATAAACTATTTTAGGAGTCGAGGCTTACGTTTATTAACCAGAGAGCATTTTACAGAAGGCTCCATTCATATTTATCTATATCAATAAAAGGCGATGTATGCTGTGTGACCTGGGCTTTATATACCGTACCACAATCTACTGCATTCAGACTTATACGTATGGCACTACATTAGGTAAACAATCTAAATCAAAATTAAAATTTTAAAAGTAACATTTATTTACATAAAAAATATAAAGAACATTCATACAAAAGAAAATGAGCCAAGTAAAATAAAATCGAAACATTGACGACAGCTCCAATATGAGATTCTACCCAAGGTTACCGTGTCTCAGTATGAAAACTCTAACGGAAATTTTGATGGAAAGGGAATATTAAACTTACCGTCGCAAAAACCTACTCCAGGAAAGAAACTTCTGAATGCTTACCAGAAAAGGATTTTAGCCATAGGGGTGGAAGCAAAGTCCGGTTTATTCTCCACATAAATATCAATCTGCTTTCTATCTCGGATCGTCGTCCGTCTGTTCTAAACCAAAGGTGTTTCTCGCTCTTTCTCTCAATTTTTGCCTCGCTGTTCTCCTATCTCTCTTTTTCTAATAGTTCACCTAATTAGTGGAAAACTGGTCTTAACATAACCATTAAGGTCTGTTACCAATTTCCGTATTAGTTGGTAAAGGGGTTCCCTATGTACGTGCCCTCTGGTCCGTCCGGGAATTGTGAACTGGCTGGAGGCTTTTTCCTGAAATTATTTGCCAGACGAACATAAATTTACGTTAAATGTAAATTTAAAATAAGAAATAAAATAATAAATCAAATGAAAGAAGTGAGTTATTAAAATTTGTTCCTTATACTTTCATATTTTATCCGATTGCAATGAAATTTTGGTGTAATGTAGTTCTCACTTCAGAAAAGCTTTCTAACGATCTTTGACTTTTAAACCAAAAAGGTCCTACCCTAAAAATAAATAGAACTTGCAACAAAATACATTATGTCCAGAAATAAATTGCTAACAAGGGCGTAACCGTCGTTGGGCGTAGTCCAAAACATACAAATATACACATTTGTAAAAGTTTTGTACAATTAAAAATTTACCTGATGCATCCCAAAAAGGTCAATGAAACAATGTGATTAAATTAAATACATATAAATTATTTTCTTTTCTAACAAAATTGGCTGTAACATGTCAAGGAAGATGGTTATATATATAACTAAAATTTTATTCAAGTAATGGTACTGTTTAGTTGTTATGCGTGAACTGCGTCATCATCGCCCTGATTAAGAATCGTTTATCCACTGCGTCCGACGACAAGCTTGGCGAAATTCTATTATTATATTACTTTAATAAAATGTTTGTTATATTTTAACATAAATTCACGATTGACGGGCTACATGTGGGTAAAAACAGTTTCATAACGAAGAGAATAAATCTTTTAAGCATGAAATAATGATTAAATGTAACTAGTATTTTATTTAAATAATAATATTTTTTATTAGTTCCTAAATACGAAAAATGTGTCTAAAGTCGCAGTGCAAGTTATTGAGACTCGTTATCACCCAATTTTATTTTTACAGATAAATGTATATGCATGTACACACATTATTTCATGCTAAACAGAGCTAATAGATGGTTTCAGTATTTTCTCCCTATAAATATAAATGTCTGTTTCTGTATGTGTTCCAGTAGATCCTGACTCCATTAATTAGCAACATTACACATGAATATTATTTTTTATTGTAATAAAGAGGTTTAAAGACGTGCCATTAATATTGCAACGTAGTTTTAGCTCAACTGCATCAAATTGCTTTAGTATATATATATATATATATATGTATAATGGCCAAGTCTATTAAAACAATATGATAAAGGAAATAATAAATTAATTACTTTATACCCAAATAATAATTTGTTTTTAAATAATTTGGGCCTTATTAATGAAGCCATTATTTTAAATTTTCTTAATAGTTTAATTTAATTTTCATTTCCTTATTCCACTTTATATTGCTTTAATTAAATTCTGCTTAAGCATAAAATACTTTTGGCTTCAAATTTAGCAGTGATTTTGTTATTTTCAATTAATTTAAGGTATTGTAACAGGTATAAGTTGTGTATCATTTGGGAAACTGTGTCTGTAACTAAGGCTTTTATTGAATTAAGGAATACGGATCTTATTCTAATATAAATGCAATTTTATTACATTTTATTGTCATTGTAAATTTTATCAAACTATAGAGTCGTTTTTGTTTAAAAAATTGAGAATACAAATTTGTCAAAATCTAGGCACGGTGAATATATTTTAATTTCTGTACTTGTAATATAGATTGTACTTTAGTTTTATGAAATTTTGATTACTTTAATTTCTTTTAATTCATTTATTAAATTAATCTTCCCGTTAGCACTCAACATATTAAATAGCTATGCCACTTAGTGCTCTTTGATCACGAGAAATTAATTTAATACCTCTCAAAGAATTCAAGTCTTATCTTTTTAATGAAGATATTTAAATATATGCCGAGTAGTTGGTTTAATTTATTGAAAATATATCACTCATGTGACAAAACAGAAGAATTTCGAAATAATAATATAAGTTACCTGTGTATACAGTGAGCCTTCATATTTAACAGAATGTGTCAAACCAATAAAACGTTCTCAGAAGTTTCTTAATTGCACCTAACCTTGACGTTTTCTGTTTATGATAGTTCTAAACGTTTAATTTTCCAAAATAAACTTTAAACTGTTTTCAAAGACTTAGTTTGAACTACGCTTATTAACTATTTAATTTCACAAATATATAAAGTATATAAGAAGACTTGGAAACCATAATAAATGGCATGAACGAGGGCCTGGAGAAATAGTTCAATATGAGGATTATTAGAGAAAAGACAAAGGTAATGGAGTGTAATATGGGAACCAGTGGAGTAACAAAGGGTGTTAGATTGGGATGAGATGTTTTGAAGTTAAAGAATTCTGCTACTTGGGAAGCGTAACAACTAGGGATGGTAGAAGTATAGTAGACATAAAGAGTAGGATAGCACAGGCAAGGAAGGCTTTCCCGAAAAAGAGGGATTTACTTACGGGTAATTAAGTGTGAATATTAGGAAATCGTTGCTAAAAATGTTCGTATGGAGCGTGGCGTTATATGGGTGCGAAACGCGGACGATTGGAGTTGGGGAAAGGAAAATAATAGAAGTTTTTGAAATGTGGTGCTACAGGCGAATACTGAAAATCAGATGGGTGGATAGTAACGAGGAAGTTCTAAACAGAATAGAGGAAAAGCGAACAATATGGAGTACGTTGACCAAGAGAAGGGATAGATTAACATGCCACGTTGCGGGCACGAGAGATTTGTAAAATTGGCATTAGAGGGAAGTGTGTGGGGTAAGAACAGAAGAGGAAGACGAAGGATGGAATACGCTAAGCAGAATGTGGAGGATGTGGGTTGTGCTAGCTATGAGGAAATGAAAAAACTTGCGCAAGGAGCATGGAGGGTAGCATCAGACCAGTCTTAGGACTGAATACTATAACAACATAAATAAATGGTATAGAATTTTTACAGTTACTAGTACTGGAAATTTGGATACATATTTCTTTCGAAAAGCTATACTGGTTTATAATATTTCAATCAATAAAAGGTATGAACCCTTCTCGACCAGTTCTCTTACCTTCTGACTTCAAAGTCTGATAACTTTCTGCGGAGAGATGAATAACGCCTCTTCGTTTTCGCATCCGGAATTATTTCCGTGTGTTCAGAAGCAGCAAGACCCTCGCCGCATTATGCCGCAGAAGAGAGAGCCTAGGTGTATTAAACACATTTCTCCAGGGGAAAAAACACGGAACAGACGAATAAAAGCAGAAAAACGTTATTCTTTTGTCTGCGGTTCTGTACAGTATTACTTCGGCACAAGGACGTGTGTGATTTCCTGCCCTTTCTTTGTTCCATGATGATGATGTAGTCGCATATTCTTTTTTAATTTAGCTGGTAGCGTTTTTCGGGGTACACAATGGCGGCTTTTGAAGTCTTATCTGAAATTAAATGTGCCTGAATGAATCTTTCGTGTGGCATTATTAACGTCAGCGTTAATGTTAAATGTCTCACCATCTGTTTTTTGACCTCGGAATTAATTCTTCTCATACTCTTCTGAGCTTCAGTTAAAAGAAAAAGTTCCACACATAGCATTTATTATGACACCATCAACAAAAATTTTTAGCAAAGATACTTTTCCCAGAATATTTTTTAGAGGAATGGCCGGGTATTCACTAATAAATTTAACAAATGGGTTTAGCAAATCTTAAGTCATTTCAGTTTGATTAAATCTTCTCCAAATCATACAATATTCAATGGAAAAACAGTATCACTCAAACTGTATTGAATTACAGAATATTCAGTTTCGGTGACGATATAGATGTGGCGGTCGGCTGAAAACTTCGCCAGGCTCTGTGAAGTTAACTAATACGCAGAAAGGCAATTTTACACATCTTAACTGATGGACAATTTCTGTATGTTTCACATCGTGACCTATAGAAGCCGAGAAAAAGCATTCGGTATGATTCACAAGCACAGTCTAAGAACCTGAAGTCATACTTGATGTTAATCGTTATTTTCAAGTGGAATTTGACCTCGGAAACAATATTTGAGCCGTCTTACAGTGGTCTAAAACCACAGAAACATGTGGCAAAAGTAAATGAATGTAAATAGTAAATGTAAATTTTGTAGTTTAATGGAATTATGTTCAGATAGAGTTACGGTATACGACAGAGAAAAGAAAATCTAAAATTCTAATACATCGGCCATATTTCATATCAAAGTAATCATTTTAACGCAGTACGTGAGATGCACGTGGAGAATGTTTTGAATACACATCAAGTGTTTCTATCGTCGTACGTTCTTTGTGAATATTAATTCAATTTCTGCTGAATATTCGTGGTGATAGGTAGATCATTTATACATATATATATATATATATATATATATATATATTATAATGACGTCAAAATTGAAGACATTTACAGATAAAAGAGCAACTCTGGTCTATAGAAAACGAAAATATTTGTAAAAGAAGACTTGTATGTAATTCCTTGCAGGTAATCAAAAGTAAAAACACAGGAATCTCCAGACAGAAATTTACCCTGTCCCATGTTCTATTTAAATCAAGGCATGAAATTCGTTGTAAATAGGTTTTAAAAAAGAATAGTTTTTCCTCTGTATATTTCTTAATAAATTTAATGTAAAAATAAAGAGGGTTTTTTCTCAAATGACGTCTAAGAATTAATCTTTAAAAATTGAATAAGCTACTTAAAATATTAATAATTAAATTCCCGTAAATACAATTTTATTCATTTGACAAATTTTATTCAGGTTTTACTACTTAGTATAATCATTTAATGTACTCCAAACTTAAACAGTTCTCTTTTATGGAATACAAATGTTTCCTCTTACATATTTGAAGTGATTAGAACAGGAATTCGGTAACTGTTCGTCAATAATATGCCTACGGTATGATTTCCATCAAGATAATGCTTTTACCTTCTTCGAAATAAAGGACAGATTATACGTTTTATATTCATTTATAGTCAATCCGATGATATAGTAATTACGGACAATAACAGACGAAATAATTTAAGTTGAACTGCAAGTGTAATGGTGTGGTGAGTTCATTTTAATTTAGCTTCAATGCGCAATAATGATTGATTTTCTCCATAGCGTTATTACTTCGTGTTGTAATTTGGGCTAATTGGGTCTTTTGTGACATGGACATAACACAGTATTCCTGACAAAAGGAGTAATGCGATATGAGATGAATTAAAATATCCGGCATGTCCAGGATAAAATTAAAATTTGGAATCCGTTGTTTGTAAAGGAACATAGAAATTTCGAAATGTCACAGACTTGTGATGCAGATATGTGTGGGTGGACCGACAAGCCTCGCATACCTCAGGAAAAGAATTACAGCAAACGCGCGGCTACAAAGACCTGTCACTCCAAGTGAATTGCGAAAGATATCGTCTGCTTCGGCGGTGATTGATGTGTATGCCAGCCAAGGTAAACGTGACTTTGCTGGAACAGCGATAAAAGCGTTTCCAATGCAGTGCCGATACAGCGCATCCGTACAACTCAGCCATTTCACAGCATGCTTGACGTACTTATAAATGCTTTAATTTGGCCACTAATTAATTTAAAGTACAATGTATTTTTGTATTCATTCATATTGTAACTTTTATCTATATGTTCTTTACTAAATAACGGGTACGATATTAATTAATTCCATTAATAGTTTAATACTTATATAAGATATAATATTTTTCCGATAGCTTTTCATTAGCTACTTATATTTTTTTCAAAATATAGTTTAAAAATATAACTAAACCATGTGATGCAGTAGAACTAAATCTAAAGTAAATGATCCATTTAATGCCATTAAAACACATATTGAATTTAATTAACTCAATGAGCACGCAAATTATGTACCTAACGAGTTTCTTGCCTAATAATTGTACTAAAAAAGTAGAATAAAAATGCGATGGTATAGGATTCGTTATCATATTACATATCTGTGACGTCTTAGTTCACACGTGGAAAAGATAATTATGGAATAGCTAACTATAATAAATGTCATTCTAATATCGATTTGTAAAAAAAATTCCAAAATACCTTCTTACGCGGCTTTTATTTTCATATTATATCTTCAAATACAAAATGTCTGAGATATGTAGCGTTGTGTAATTATAATTGAAGGGCAAGAAAAGAAAGCAGAAATCAAGAAAGGATGCAGTTTTACGTCCGTGCAGTTTAAAATATATATAGAAAAGGTGATGAAGAAAGTTAAAAGTGAATATTGAAAGGGAATAAATCTGCAAGGAAGGAAAACAAAAACCCTAAGGTTTGCAGATGATATTGTGGTATTAGGGTAAAACATAATAAATGGCATGAACGTGGTCCTGGAGGAAGAGTACAACATGAGGAATAATAGAAAAAATACCAAGTTGATGGAGTGTAATAAGGTAATAACAAAGGGTGTTATATTGGGAAGAGATATTTTGAAGGAAGATACGGAATTCTGCTATTTGGGCAGCATAATAACTAGGGAAGGTAAAAGTATAGTAGACACAAAGAGTAGGATAGTAAAGGTAAGAAGACTTTCGCGAAAAATAGGAATTTCCTTTCGACTAATGAATATTAGGAAATCATTACTAAAAATTTTGGTATGGAGTGTGGCGTTATATGTGTGCGAAACATGGACGGTAGGAGTTGCAGAAAGGAAAGTAATTGTAGATTTTGAAATGCGGTGCTATAGAGGAATGCTGAAAATCAGACAAAAGAATAGGGTAACTTACTGAGAAGTTCTAAGCAGATTAGGGAAAGAAAGATCAATTTGAAGGAAAATTGGCCAAGAGATGGGATAGTTTAATGGCCCACGTTTTGAGACATGACGGAATTGTAAAATTAACATTAGATCGAAGTATGTTGGATAAGAACAGAGAAGTGAGGCCAAGTATGGAAAACGCTAAGAAAATTAGGCAGGAAGTGGGATGTCGTAGTAATGTAGGCATGAAAAGTCTTGCGTAGAATGTTACCATGGATGGTTGCATCAGACCCGTCTAAGGACTGAATACAACAACAACAACAACATATAACATTTAATTAAATAATTATTCTGACAATTAAATAAATACTAAATGATTTAATTAGCCTCTTTTTATATTATATTTTATTATTTAGTGAAAATATTATTCTTTCGGTAATCCAAGTTTTCAATAAATACGAATAAATTTTTACGAAACCGAACAAGGCTCAAAGCTCAATAATGGAAGTAATTATCAGTCTGTATTTGAAAAAACCTTTCCTTACACAAAGCCCTTTAACCGCACTTAGTCTGTAATCATTGGGTCGAATAAATGAAAAGTGCAAAAGTAGTTATGCTTTCTGATTCCCTTCCATTCTGAATCTAACGTGATTAATTACAGACCGTTTAGTCTGCTCCATCTTCCGTGCATAAACAGAGAAAGGGAAAAAATACAATTGAATAAAAAGTTGTTTGGTGTCCTCTTCAGAAGCTTTGACTAATATCATCAAGTCTACCCTCATAAATATAACGTCGCGTCCTATGAATGCGCTACGTGTGTGTGCATTGTTTCTAGTACAACAATGCGTTTTAATCACAGAGCTTGTAGTCCTGTCGAGTTTAATTAACACGGGGGAGGGACCCGGTAATCGCGGGTCATTAATAAAGGCGTGGGTGGTGGTGGTGGTTCACAAGAGACCCGACCGACTGCGGTCCGCTTGTTTGTAGACCTGACTGTACACGCCAGAAACCTGCTAATTAATATCACGCCGTCTGTAATCCATAGCCGCCTACAGCTTCCCTGATTGCCCGACTGAGATATTTAAAAGAAAAAATTGTGACAGTTTTGTGAAGAGATTTTGTTCCAAAAAATTGTATAAACGATGGCCGAGTACGTGATATTTTATGCCACACAGTTTTGTCAAACGTTATGGAACTGTGCTTAGTAGGGAGACAAATGGGGAAAGCTGGACCAGCAGCTGGACCGTTTAGCCATAATTGTTCTTAACCAGGTTCTGAAAATCTGTTAGACATGTGTTGGAATGACGCAACGTAAAGAAACACTACTTTTCTGATGCAACAGAACCTGGGACACGTCTAAAGAAATTGATGTACTTACAATACGGCCAGCAATTAAGTAATGTAACTTAATAAATCAGTTATGGTGCATAATCAAGAAATCAATAATAATAATGGCATCTTGTAATAAATAATTGGAAGTTGTAATGACCAATGCTAACTGTCTTAAGCAACTGCTATTTCCAACAGCATAATTAGAATATGTTAATCTTTGGTTTAGTCGCGGAAGGTCCTGGGGACCTAAGCGGTTTCATTTCTTTATCTCTGTAGCCAGGTCAAATACCGGGGTGAACTTTGATGACACCTCTGAGGAATGTGTTTACAGTCCTCTGCCAATGCCGCATTCCAAAAGCAACCGTAATTCATCGGAAAATGACGTTTAAATGAGGAAGCAACGTATCTTCGTTCCAGGGGATCTACTGCCACCAGTCCCGTCCGTATTTTCCTCGTGTTTGGCGTTGTTTATAATTAAAAACATTGTCAATTATTCAGTTTTAATATCAAATATTTCTCCTTTCATACTTGAATTTTTACTGTCACAAGTGTTATATATTAAATTTGTCTTTTTATTCCAACTTTACGTGTTTTTGATTGTTAACAGTTGTGGAAGACGAATAAAAATATATTCAACTTGAATAATCCTCAATATGAAATTCGTCAACTTCTTTCAGAAGATGATAATTACGACACAACTGTTCTACCAGACGATGATAGTGTATAATCAGCTGAAGAATCAGAAACACGAGACATTTTAGGGGCCAGTTCTGATGACTCGGATATGGATCATGAAATTGACGAGCTAGGTTTAGAGGACGCTCAGGAGGTAGAAAATGATATTAGTTCTTATTTCGGTAAGTTCAAGAAAAGTTATTTTGTTACAAAAGTTATTTAATCACATTTAAAATATAATCTTATATAATATTTGACTCCATCTACCTTTTGTGTCACTCAAGATGGTATTAAATGGAGATGAACTCCGTTTAGAATTATTCAAACACCACCACACATTATATTGATAAAATTACCAGGCGCTATCAGCAAACCGCAAAGCACGCAAAAAGTGAAACAGATGGTTGGCAATTATTTTCCTATGACAGAGTAATAAAGTTACTAGTAGAAAATACTAACATATATAATAATATGAACGTGAATAAATGTCACAATTCACGAGATGCTTCCGGGATTCAGTGGGCGGTTTGACTTTAGGCATTATATTCTTACGAAACCGAATAAATCCTGTCTTAGCGATTCGAAATTATTTTATACCTATAATATGGAAACTTATTGTGGTCAACAACCGGAAGGACCTTACAAACATTCTAATTCTGCAGATCGTATTGTTCTTAGACCGTCGGAATCTATTTTCAAAGTGGCAGAAATATAATGGCTGTTTGCTAGCCTTAAGCTCATTCAAGAGTTTTACAGCGAGCAAAATCGGGTGTGGATGTTGTAGATAAACTATTTTCTACTTACAATAAGCCGCGATCAACAATAAGGGTGCTAATGGCAAATTTTTATCATATATTGAACGTGACAGAAATAAATTAAAGAATGATACATATTAGCAATGGCTCGGAATATTCTACAAGAAGAAACTTTTTGAAAAAAGTTAGCTATGGAAATGTTAATTCCTCAACTTTAAAAACGGTCGTTAAACAATAGTTTATCGAGTGATATACTTTTTTTGAAAACTATATAAGCAAATTGTCATACGCTAGAAAGTAAAAATAAAATTGCAGGCCATGTTACAATGAAAGTAAAAAACTATGTAAAACACAGTATTGTTGTGAAAAGAGCAAAAGTTTATTGTGTTTGCGTACATATACAAAAGTAATTTGCTAACAATGCATTATAAAAAACTCAAAAAATGTTGAAATAGACTCTGAGTAATGTTTTTATTTTACAAAAAATGTAATCATTGGATTATACTATGTATGCAAATATTATTTATGAGCATACTTTAAAATTTTAATAAAAAGCAGTTACATAAATAACTAACTGCACTTTAAATTAACTATATTTCAAGGACCCTGGAACTCTTTATCGAACCCAACCATACGCCTATTTCGAATTATACTTAGACATTAATTTTATCGTTATAGTCACAAAATTTCACAGTGCTACATTTACAATGTGGTCTTTGTCTAACGCTGATTGTTTTTATTTATTTCGGCGATCGTATGAGGGGAAAATCCTAGTCCTTTCCTACGTTGACTTCAAAGTAACCAAATAAACTTTTAGTTTTTGTTGTGCAAAAATAAATTTTAAAAATAGTATAGGTAGATGAACGATACGCCTATTTTAGAATTAATTTAATAATATTTTATTCATCAAATTTTTAATGGAACTAGCTTGTAATTGGTTGTATAAATTATGTATATATGCATCAAAGTGAGCATGTTAAGTGCCTGCATAAACATTCAGAATAATTGATTCACAAAAGTGATCAGCAACTGAATAGTTAACTTTAGATCCAGTAGATCTATAAAGCGACTAACAACGTTACTTTATGAGACCCGACTAATGGGTTTGAATTTTCTACAAACCGTCCTACTCAATATATTGCACATAAAAAATAAAATATATTCAAAATTGAAAACATATATTTTCGTAACTAAGTATTTGAAAGAAGTGATTTTTTGGAAATAACATAGGATAAACTTTCCAGTGGGTGAATGTCACCCTGCCACTCAGCGGATGAACTTTGCTCATATAAACTGGAATATTAAGAACTGTGGAGAAATTTTGATGTTCATTGAAAGGCATATTACTTTCAATGAACCGCTACTAATCACAAACAATTATTGCATTCTTTCCTGCGCTTGTCAGCCATAGTGGAGTCTAATGATTGGTGTTATTTCATTGCATCTGTGATAATAATTTTAGAGAACATTTGCATTCAGTTAAAATTAATAAATAAATAATAAATCAGCCCATAAGTCAGAACAAATTTAATACAATTAATGTGGGTGAGCTTGACTTAGGTTTACGGGAATGGAGGGATGTTGAATAGGTCCTTGGACGTTGACTCGGATTAGCTCAGTGGTAGAGTGCCCGCTCCGAAAATTTGCAATATGCTCCTGCTTGAGCTTCAGTTGAAGCACTTTTACTTCCTTTGACTTTAATATAAATTTTATTAACAGTAGGTTCACCAATTTCCGTTCCTTAATTTGGAACAGCATCATGTCAATTTTAAGGAATAAAGAAATTTATGAAGATAAAATTTGGACGTCGTATTCGAACTTAATAAAGTTTATATTAAATTTAAACTGGCTTATAGGCTGATTTAGTATTTATAAATAAAGCAATTAAATTATAAAAAAAGAATGGCCAAACGTCAGAAATGGAATAATTTAATTTAAAGACATTTCGTCCCCCTAACGTTAGAGACATCGTCAATTCTCTAATTAAAATATATAAAATTTGATGTCGTTGCTGCAACGTTTGGGGCCCCAGAAATTTTAGGGACCTCCTCAGCTCTTTAATTAAAATTTACAAAATTTTGTGGCACCGGACGTTGCTGGAGCAACATGAAATTTTCACTATTTTAATTTTAGAACTGAAGATGTTCCTAAAGTTGGACGATGAAACGTCTTTAAATTAATTTATTCCATTTCTGTCTTTTGGCCAATATTTGTGTTTTGATCTACTATTCATTAAAACATTTATATGTTTATTATGGTGCATTTTATACGTCTTGTCTTATTAACGTGTTTTTATTACTTAAGAACAAGCTGTTAATTCACGAAGTTTTGATCATCCGCTGAGTATTTTGTATATTTTGCTTATCTAAATAAATTTTGTACTTAACTTTTTAAATGATGAAACAATTTTTACTTAAGAGAATATTTTCCCGTATAAAAATAATTAACAACAAAACTGGTGGACAAATCTAAGGACCTGTATGGAAAATATTAATTTAATGAACTGTTCATCCTCTATTAACGTTGTTCGTACATATATATATATATATATATATATATATATATATATATATGGTTATAGACTACGTTATACACGCAGGTTAATTTTTTGTGACTTTAATTTGATATGGAAAAATATTGAACAAATAATTAATAACCTCAGTAACAAAATTTTACAAAAAGTAATAGGCATGTTAAAGAAACCATTCGGTCTTCAGATGACGTAGAGAATAATCAACTACTTAAATGACTACAACGTCATGAACATTAGAACGTAAATGACCGTTATTTACTGCGAAGGGTATGAAATTGAATTCCCCAATAACAACCCTTACATTAATTGAATAAATTATAGCAGCCTTCGTTATCAGTGGTTTTGTTTCAGAGTTACAAAATACGAAAAGTAAAATATTGTAGTTTCATGGTTTAGTATACATGGTGATGTCTCAAAAGTGAGACGAAAAGTCATATTTTGTCAATGTAGTCTATTATTTACAGGGTGTTGTACGTGTAGATTTTCACGACCGCGTTCAAGTTGCAACAGCGTCTTCTTATACGTGGAAATAAATTTTAATAGAACTAAAGGCGTTACACAGAATTAGAATACTTATTCATAGGCTTAAATTGAATTCCATAGCATTCTGTATTTTTGTCACGAAAGCTACAGACACTTCTACTTTCAGCCTTAAAATATTATCATGAAGTCTAGAAATCCGAAAGTTTTTGTATTAACTAATTAATCAGTCTATAAACGTCTAGATCCAGTTTTTTGACACTATTAATTAGGTTTGTTTTTTCAAATATTTATTCTGCCATCGTTTCTAATTCTACAAATTTAGATCATAAAAGACGGACTGGCCCAAGTACTTATGACCTCATGCGTTTTAATACATCAATAATTCATATTTCTAGTAAGAAATTGTAATGTTACTATGCGTTCCGAGTCGCATTGTGAGCTTGTTGGTCCCTCACTGTTTTTTGAAGTACTTACAGACAATGTAAAAGAACTGAATTAAGGTACTGCTATGTACACTATATAAAATAAATTGCCATATGTTCTTCAGCCATGCATCTTAAGACTTGCCAAACAGAACAACAGTAAATTGCTTTTCATTAGAGGAATAGCAGCATTTTCCGTCGTGTTACCTCATTTACCGTAGCTGTAAGTCGATACGTCCGTGAAAATCGACCCCCGTGTAGTAGGTTATCTTTTATCTGACTGGTGTCCAGGCAACAACAATATCTCCAGTGGGCCGTTGCAGATGATTCCAGGCAGATCTCACTATCTATTCAGTGGAGTCTGTGGCGTTATAAGCAATATACAAGTCGCGGTGAGATCTCACACGGGGGCCATGAGACTCCCTCCGAGGGGCAACACGGTTACTCCCAGATGACTACCAACTCTGCAAACACTCACATCCAGACTGCATTCACGTTACGGAAGCTCTTCGGACCCCCAAGAAAGATTCATTCAATTTTAGGATCAAAACATATTTATCTGTTTTAATTAAATTATACTTTTCGATGTTTGTTTTCAACTCTTTTTATGATTCAATTTCAACAAGACAAAGACAAACATCTTTCAAGAAGTTGGCCTGAAGCTTTCCACAAAGGAATAGTCATATTACCAAGAAAGTTTGTATTCCGTTGATGTTTCTGTTGTGTATTAAATAGGTAACACAAATTACATATTGGGAAATTAAATCTAAATTTTACTGACAAATTATTAATAAAAATGTATATGTTGCTAGTTATTATATTAAGATAAGAAAAGCTCAACAGAAATAATCCAAGTAATATCAAAGAAAGCAATTGCCATGTTACATAACGAATATGAATTTAAAATATTGAATTTCCATAATTATGTGATT